>OY728126.1:1718067986-1718488807 GCA_963277665.1 Viscum album
GTGGCAGTCTATATGTACGTATGAAAAAATTATCCCTTTTCAACGGATTGGAATATAAGAGGGGGGATATGGTATTATAATTAAATAAGTATAATTATTTTATAAATATAAAAAATATATATTTAATCCATCATTGTAACCATACATGAGAGGGGGTGAAGGAAAATGAACTACATCGGTTCGCATAGTATTAGTCCACCATACTGACGAATGATTGTTTTGATTCCTATTTGATGGAAGAGTATATGGATAATGGTTACAACCTTAAGAAAATAAAATGTTATAATATTTTAGATATTGATTTTATTATTTAATTATAATTCAATAATATTTTAAGGATATGGGATATTAAATACAACTAAAATGCTCAGATAACAATGATTATAATTCATCAAACAACCTCTTTATATTTCCACTAAAATGCTTCATATGTGGGATTTATGATAATAAATGGACACTAGGAACTATTCTGGGAAGTAAGGAAGATTTTTGGTATGTATTGGATGATCCAAAATATATTTTATGTGTGATAAAAATCGAATTGGATGTTCTATTTTATATGTCAAAAGGAGTGGAATTGTTGTAAATATCAAACACTATTCAATAATGGGAAGTCACTCTCATGTGAAGTGCCTGAAAAAAATTTCAATAATGTATTAGAGAGAAAATATGGTTAAGAAAATCCTCCAACACTAAAAAACACATTTTTTTTAAACATTATATTCTATTAACATCTATACTTAAATACATTTACCATTTTAGTATTCACCATCGAAACTTAGTTTTTACCTAAGTGATTTATCCATTAAGGATAAAAAAATAATACTTACTAAATAATTTATAACCACTAATTCAAAATAATAATTAAAAATCATCAACAACAATTCTAATGTTTTGGATCATTAATTTTAACAATATTTCATGAAACAGCCAATTTTCATTATTTTAACCTTAAACACAATAATTAATTTTTATTGTTGTTTCTATTCATTATGATAAATAATTATTTTTAACGTATTGAATGATATTAATGGTATTTATTACAAATATGTAATCTATTTTACCCATTTTAATATAAGTAATTTCAAAAAATTACCTTATAAATAAACCCCAAAATGCAAAAAAGTGAGATTTCAAATAAAAACATTCTTTAATTATACAAAACATTATCTCCTAATTAGTCCAAAAAATAGATTCTGGTGACATAAATTGGAATAATAATAATATAATTTAACTAATATTACTCTTAAAACAATATAAAAATTAAGCTTCTCAATTACTTAAAAAAAATTTGTATTTGTATTTTCCACTATTTATTATAATATTTATAATTTTAGAAAAAATTAAATAATCACTATAAGATAAATTTGGAATGTTTTTAAAAAAATGGGAACTATTTTTTCCAAATATATTTTATCAAAGTGTAAAATTTTATTTTTAAAATGAGCTCCCAGAATTATAGGAAATGAATTTTTAGAAAAATATGTTCACTAAGAATAAAACTTTTTTAATTTTAATCCCATGAATAGAAAAATATTAGATGAATAATAAAAAAATTTATTCAATGAATATTATTTAAATTTTAATACATAACAAAAAATTGTGATTAATTTGAATTCATCATATAAAATAAAAATTATTTCATAACATTAGTTTTCCATAAATACATTTCTTTAATAGTGAAATTATTTTTCAATTAAATTGATAACAGATGAATATATTTTATACATGTGTAAATAATATATTTTTAGTAATTTATTTTTTCTTATTAATACTCACCAATTTAATAACAAGGTTATAAATATATTATATGTTATGATTCATTAAAATATGGTGT
Organism: Viscum album; assembly: GCA_963277665.1. Lineage (NCBI taxonomy): Eukaryota > Viridiplantae > Streptophyta > Magnoliopsida > Santalales > Viscaceae > Viscum > Viscum album. Next base: position 1,718,069,824 of record OY728126.1, read on the forward strand.
TGAATGTAACAAAATCTATTTAAGAAATTGAATTTATTTGAATAAATATATTTCTTAAAATATCAATGCAATACATGACTATTCATGGGGTAAAAAAATTTATTTTTGATAATAGTTTATAATGTGACTCAGGTACCCTTAGACTCAAAGGGGAATGCATAGTTAATTTTTTAATATGGTATTTTGAGGATTCATAGCATGTTCATATGGAATGGGATGGTTTTTTATGATCCAAATGTTTTAGGATTTAAGATATGCTAGTTATTGTGTGAGGTCGTGATAGTGGTTTTAGATGGTTGAAAAATCAACTGTTAAATTTCAAAAACCATTGTATATGTGATTTTTAGATAATGTACAAATGATCAATGGGTGTCCTAGGAATTATGTTCATAGGGATTAGTTGTTTTTAAATGTATTGGAGGTTAGGGTTGATCATCTTTGAGAATAGTTGTCTAGAAGTTTCTGACCTGGAGTTTTTCTGTAATATGTAATTTTGTGAGTAGAAAAACACATAATGTATGTTATATAAGGTGTAGAAAGTGTGTTTTGGAAGTGGTTAGATCATTACATTGGATTTTAAATGGTGAATTAACCCTATGTTTTAGTATTCATACTGATTGGTTTATTTCATAATAGAGTGTGAGAGGTTCTATTGAGATTTTATCAATGATTTCTAATGTTTTCAACTACAATGAGTTGGGAACCACCCAAAGTGTGTGTTCAAACCACTATATTTTTTCATCATGAGAAATTAAAATACTATAAGTTTCCATATTGTAAAATTAGACTCCTTTAGAATGGACATATTTTGGTAGTCACCATATATTTTACCTTGATTTGGATTAAAATTTTATCATGTTATGGCACAAAAATAATAAGGAAAGAATCATCATAGTGTTTTTGTCGTGATTTTGTAAAACTCATTTAAAATAATAGATTAAAAGAATAATTGTTACTACCCATGTCAAAAAAGTACAAATTTACTTCTAGGAACCATCCTTATTATAAATCCAGTGTTATGAATGTTTGGTCTGGAGTAGCCATAAGGATGGGTGACCTCATGGGAGGTTTTTCAGGGATTATGTTAGTAAATAAAACACAAACTGAATTAACATTTTTTTGGAATTTGGGGTATTCATTTGTTAAATATGATTCCCAATGATAAATATCTCATGCTGTGATGGTATGAAAACCAAGGGTCTATAATAAACCCATGGGGTTAGATTACCTAGATCATAGACAAAGGTAGGTTTGTTTATAGAAGTGGATTACAGGTGTAGGATTTTCATCTTCCCATGATTTCATTATATAGTTGGGTTTTCATGATGGAACTTAGGAGGTAATTTTGAGTGATTTCACTTACCTCTATCATCATAACAAGCCTTATTCCATCATGTTTTTTTTGTGAAAAATTGTGATGAGGAGTGTTTTTATCAATTTTCTAGAATCTTCCATGCTATTGGTCTTTTTAATTTCATTTTCTGGTGACTCCTAATTGATTTAATGATCTATGTATCGTTCATAATATTTAATTGTTGTTTGTTTGTGTTTTTAACATCATTACTCAGATAAGTTGTTTGTATAAGCCGCAAGAGGAAGATGTTAGTGAACTATAATAGGGTAACTCTATAATGGATCATAATCTTGTTGAGATATTGGTACATGTTTTCCTTACTTTGTGATTGGTACATGCACTTGATCACATTTAGGCTCTATCTATGGAACCTATAAGTGGTGAATCATGAGATTGTATAAAATATTTTCACATTAAGAATCTAGCAATGTCCCAAGGCTTAAATTATCCTCACGAGGCTAAGGATTCGTTGAAAAATAAATATTTAAATTTATAGTTCTTGTAAATTCATGATTTTATTATTGTGAAATGTGATACATTCATGATTGAGGGACCAAGACATAGTCAGTGGATTTTAATTGTGATGTAAAAGGAGCATCAATTATTGGAATCAAAGGAATTTAGAGATATTTTTTTGGATTAGTTCTATCCAATGTTGATTGTAATGGTGATTTCCATGTAATTTCTCATCCTCTACCTAGATGACAGGACCATGAAATATTATTTTAACTATTTTACTACATTTGTTTATTTTTTAGCTTATTTTTTTCAAATGAGAATATAAAGGCATGAATTTTTGAGATGTTTGTTATTTCTAATATATAATCATATGTTTTATGGATTAAATTCATTTATTAGGTTGATGTGTTGGATAAATAATTGATTTTAAATACTATATTTCTTGGAATGTTCAGGTTAAAGGATGTTCTCCTTTATCCAAATGTAAGTTTTATTTGTTATTTTAAAGGAAAATAAATGTGTGATAAATAAAATTATTGTTCTCAATAGAAGGTGTTATCCATACATTTTTCTTTCTCTTTAATAGTCACATTTAACTTCATCAAGTGTGTTGAGGTTAGGAATTTGGGATGGGTTTTCACTAAGCCACCCAAGATCTGTAGCTTTTTTGATCACTTAGTAAACCTATGTATTGTTTTTCATTTACATTTTAATCCACAAAGTGAAATAGGATCACCAACACCAAAAATTACTCTGATAAAATTAGACACATCATTAAATATAGAGTTCTAGAAAAAATTATCTAGAATTAATCTTCAACATATAGTGAAATAGTTTCCAATGTCCAATAACTATATGTGGTTCCATCACCATTAAATTAGTTTTAGTGAATGGTTTATTTGAATATGGTCTGTATAAATCATTTATATTATCCAGAGATGTTAATTGTCTAATAATTTCTATAGATTTATTAACTTATGTTATATATATTATTATTCCCCTTAAATGAAGTGATTGAAGGGTCTTCAGTTTCCTTCGTGTATTTTATTTTTATTAGATATTTAGCTTAAATTATTTTTTTTGTTCTTAACATGATATTTTTTGAAATATTATATTGATGCATTGGGTAATTAATCATAAAACCTGATTGAATATTACCTTGATCATGTATCATTTACTAATACTGATGGGGTGTGATGTGTTTTTTAAGGAGAATGGGACATGAGGTTGAGTAGATCAAAACCTTGTTTTCTAGAGTTGGTTAGGTAAATATCGATGTTTTATTTTTGCATGGAGTGGTAAAATTTGAGTGATGATCGCCACCAAATTTTTATCATGTTTACCGACATGTTTATAACTCACTTTTTTGGGTTTCCACAAGTTTGTGAGGAATATTTAACTATTTATTTGGTATCTTCTACTCAGACAATGTATTTTCCTTCATATTGTATGAAACTATAAATGTTGAATGATTTGAAATAACATTTGGACTATCATCTAGAGAATGAATTTATACACCAGTTTTTTTAAACACAATTTATTCATATTCTCTCTTGGATGAAGTCAAATATTACACATTTTCTTTTAATTGATTAATTAAAACACAATCATGTAATTATAAATAATAAATACTAGTTATCACATATTGTTGAATCTTTTTTCTAGATGAAATGGAGAAGTCATTCTCGAAATATTGATCTTCGAAAATTCTATCACCAGTTGAGAATAAATGTGTCGAGAATATATAGGACCACCTTCAAGAGTAGGTATGACCATTATGAAAATATTAATATTCCATTTTTTACAAATACTCCTATACATTTTAAATAGTAGATAAACAATATATTCCATGATTACATTGAAAGTATTATAGTGGTATTTTTGGATGAAATTATGGATTAATATATATATAAATAACACATTGCATGTCATATGAGAGAAGATTATTATGTTTTGACAAATCAACATCTTTAAGTAAATATTTTGAAATGTAATTTCTAGATTCAACATTTAATTTTCATTTAACACATGGCCTTAGAACATTGTATTTTATTTGATTCGGATAAGGTGATAGTTGTTATGAAATGGGAGTAACCACATAATATTTTTGAGATTTTTAGATTTTTGGGTTTCGAAATATATAACCACTAGATTCTGATATATTTCTCAATTTTGGTTTCTCCAATGACCACCATCGCTCATAAAGGTGTGAAGTTATTTTGGGATGAGAAATTCCAGAGTTCATTAGCTGATTTGAAAGTGCTTCGAAATTTTGTGTCAGTGTTGACTCTTACAAATATCAGGTAAGGCTATCTGGTTTTTTATGTATAATTTTTTTATTATATATTATGATATATAGTTGTCACATGGTATCTTATGGTTCTATAAAACATAATCCACATAAGAAAAATTACTTGAACCATGATAAAAAACTCACAATAGTGATGTATTCTAATATGGATTGGAGATATAAATGTTTGGATAAAGGATTAATATTAATTCTAACCAAAAAACATGAGTTATATATTCTCCTAAAATGATTATAATATCCAACAGAGGCACTGGTTAGAGAACCTTCAATATTTTGATTTCAACTTTTCCACAACCCGTAGTATGGTGAATTTCATTACTAGTGCATTGACTAGGAAGTTCTTAAACCATTCTAGAAAAAAAAATATTAGAATAATGGAATATAATGAAGCTATTTTCCTAGTTAAATTTACTATTTCAGGATATTGAGACTCATGTTTTTCTATTAGAATAATGTTTACCTCCACAGATCATGATATGATAGCTTGGTATAATCCACTTGATGATGCATTATATAGAATTAGGGACTCTTTTCATGTTGGGGATAACATTTATGATTGTCCATTAAGTTCATAGGGTGTCCTTTGTTTTTAGAACTGTTTTTTTTTCACTTTTCTATAGAAAATTCCATGATATAGGACTGACATAGTACCATGTGGGAATTGAACCCTAAAACATCAAATATTTTCTATGATATGTGGAGATTATTATGGTGTCTAGATATGAGATTAGGCATCTCAGGCTTTGTATCTCATTATTATATGTTCTAATAGGATAAAGCTGAGTAGAATAACATTCAAGTTTTCTTCAATCACTTCTAGTGTCGACTGGATGTGGGATGGTATTTCTATAGTCTTTTTAGTTTGGTTCTCATATACACCTTAAGGTAATAATGTCAAATGATTTTTTATTTATACACTGACCAAATAAACTCACATTATATCCATTTGAGATATATCCAAATTTAGAGACATGGGAGGTCTTTGAATATAGAATATTTTGATACATCGTAGATTTATTTCCATTATTATCTCATATAGGGATCCTAATTTAACTTATCACTTTTTTAGAGGTCTTTATGATGCGCTTTGATCCTAGATTCATTTGAGGACATCTTATCATCAATATATGGATTTCTATCCAAAGTGATAAATTTTCTTTTAGGTATTCATTTTTCTTAGGTTTTTTACTTTGTTGGATCTTGGTATGAACACCTTGGGCTTTTCAATTTTGTTTAAAAAAATAATTACAATTCTAAATTAATAAAGGATACTTTTATGTAATTTTATGGTAGTCTTTATAGATCTCCATTGTGTTGGTCAAAGATTGGTGAATTTTCATTGGTTGGGGTGCGTTCAGTCAAAATGATCATGATGGTGATTCATTTTATTCATGGGAGAATGTTGATTTTATAGTGTCGGTATAAGTACATTGATGATTATTATCGACAATAGTCAATGATTTATTTTGGTGATAAGGTTTTTTGACTGTTTTAACTTGGTTGGTTTGTTGAAGTGTTGGGATATAAGGGAATATTTTTCAAAGGTTTGTGGATCTATTTTTAATTATTGAGTATATGGGGTAAGTTTCCTACTAATTAAAACATCCAACACATTTGACTTTCACCCACAATAAGATTCATGTATCCAAAACATGAAATTATATTTCTAACCCTTTTCATGTTTTGAATGGATATGATCTTGATGTTGAGATAGATTTATTTGGGACTGAGATTCTAGTCTTGATTGTTGAATTTGCGATAAAGGTTATTATTGTTAAGATGATACCATTAGTCTATGTGTTATGGAAAAATGGTTTTGATTCCAAAGAGACATTGGATCATTATTCATTTATTAGATATTAGTGGACTCATATATTTATTATATAAAATTCTATACTGTCTATATGGTGATAGAATATATGTATAGTGAAGAGGTGGTAACATCCCATTACCTCTATTCAGGTACTTATTGAGTGTTATTTTTTCCTTTTTGTTTGGATGTGTTAGTTACCTTTATTTATAGAGATAAATTTTCCTGGAAAATGGCCAAAATTTCATGGTTTTTTGTTTTTTTATATATTGGGATAAGAGTATAAATGGTTCGTTAGTTTGGGAAGATTCATTTTCTAGTTTTTGGGGAATCTGGGTTTTTTTACATGAACTAGGTTATGTGAACTTTTTAGTTCCATTCCACATAATTTAAGGGTCAACCACATGAATCCAAAAATTTATAGAATACATGAAACAAATTCTGTATGTAGAAAAATACAATCCATGAATTAGTTTCATGAATTTAGATACTTGGGACTGAGATTTTTTAACCCGAGGTGATGACTTTTTTTATTATACACCACTTCACATTTACATGTCATGGATAAAGGATTCACATAATTAAATACTCACTCATAGTTAGAAAAATTAATTATGGAATTAAAATATTTTTAGTCTATTAGGAAGTTAACTCCAATGAAATAAAATGATTCTAGTCATTTTATGCACAATTCTCTATCTTATGGAAATCTCATTTTTGAAATTTATTACCAGAAATCATGTTTGTCAATGTTTTCTCATAATCTCATATACCCTTTATTAGAGGTATTATGGTATTATGTTGCGGAATAAATTGGTTATTGATATAGATGATTTCTTATCATTATTTTCCTTATTGACCACTTTTCCATTTGTTCAATGTTATTTATTCCCATTACATGTTTCGATTTGATCAGTACATAAATGTTGTTGGTTTCATATTTTTTTACCATATAATTGAACCAAAAAATTTCTTATTTGAATTACAATGAGTTTTAAAATTATTTTAAAAATATAATTCAAGATGATTGACCAAAGGTTTTGGTAAATTCTTGGAGATTGTAATAAACACATCATTTCATTAGAATTAAAAAAGTTCAATATATTAGAGAAAAATGATTTCTTGATTTGGAAAATTTTATTTAGTAAAATAATTTCAAATGGATTAAAATAAAATTCCATTTGAAAATGAATTAATAAATGAAAATTGACTATTTATTTTTGGAATAAAAAATTTAAGCATAAAACTATATGTGGGATATTAATTTTTTAACTAATATGAAAGTATTTATTTTCAAATGATTGATTGACTAAAGAACATTTTTCGAATTTGTAATTAGTGGGTAATTATGAAAATAATGCTACTATTTTACCCCTATAATTATATTGATGATAAAAATTCAAATAAAAATACATTAATAAGATTTTTTACATGGTTTGGATTTGAGTCCTAACCTCATGATATTTGAAACATGTTCACACATTGAGAAAATATCACTAATTGAGTTATGTTAGGTTTTTGTTACATGAATATAATGTACCATAGTGATTCATACATGGTGATATGATAAAAATTATTTGATTATTGCATGAAATAATATAATAGAAATATTTTACCAATGCCAAATATTTTATAAAAACTATTTTATATTAACTGTTCATTTAATAATTTTTTGATATATATTCAATATATTTTCATTATGAAATCATTTTAAAAAAATTATGTGAATTCTTCCACATGCATTTTTTTTATATTAATAGAATTATGATTTAGTTTAATCATTATGAAATTGACTATATAACCCTTGGTTAGACCTGATTATGCTTTATCTATCACACCCTACTATAACTTATTCGAATTTATATATTCTCATATCCTATGTATGGAAAAAGAAAATGAACCACTTTGAGGTGTTGTATATTCTTGATTGGTAGGACTTTGATTGATGTGGGTGAAAATTGGAGATTTTATCCACATCTTTCATGAGCTCATCATTGTGTTTTATCATGGATAATGTTGTCTATTTTGATTATTTTTGGTTTGGGAAATTATTTATTGTTATATTATGGTACTTTTTCTAATTGGAGTGTTGAGCATGATGACTTATATCTTTTATTTTTTTTAAATATAGTTCGTTTTGTATCTTGTATGATTATATGTCCAAGTATCCAAGCCATGGGTATTTTAAACTCCCTTCAACCTATGTCATATTCAACTTAGGTATCTATGTACTAGGGTATCTAGTCTAGTTCATGACATTTCATAAGTGGTGTCTCATGTTTTAGTGGGATGAGTGCCTTAAGTTAGGGTTGTGCTATAGAGGCACATTGATAAATCATGTATAGATCACAACATCATCGATAATATTTGGAAACCTGATTAGGTTTAGACTAATGATATAATGTTTGAGGAAACTTCTTTGGGATAAGAAGTTTTATAAATGGGTGTTTTTTACACCTTCATGATCATATAGAGGTTTTAAATTCATAGTAATTTTGAATTATCATATACTAGATTGGAAAATTCTTCCTTCAGGATTTAGAATGAAATTTTCAAATTTAAAGCACCTCAAATAGGTCTATATAGATATTTTTTTGAGCTTGTAAGGTATCCAAGAGAAATAAGAATACCTGAGAGGAATCTAGTTACCCTGGATTCATATTGTTCTCCCACTAACTTATTTATGGTGAGCTATTATCTCATTGGTTCCTAAGATAGTTCCCTTGTGCCAACAACAAGATCAATGTCCATCCATTGGCCACACATAAGCTAGTCGATGGCATAGCTATGACTATCCATTACTTCACTATAAGATTTTAAAAAAATGGGGGTAGTCTTTTAATCCCCCACCCTCATTTTTTATAGAGAAATGGTGTTATGAGTGGAGGAAATTTGGCCATGTTGCCCGTCCAATATCACCTTTGACCCCCCATCAAGGGGGGTTTTTTTGGTGGTTCTAGATAGTATTCATAGTATATTCTCTACCACCTTCTATGTTCTATCTACTTATTCATTCACCCTAATATCGAATTGTCCCAATTTATAATAGGAATGGTGATTTCACTAGAGAGTGGTAAAATTACTATAATTGTATGGGTATTTCATGTATCCTTAGAATGAGACATCTCGAGATGACATACACCCACCATTGCTCATTGTTTCATCAAGTTACATCCTAATATATTTTTGTTTAAGATATTTCATTTAAATTAAATATAGTTAATTATTGAAATAGATTTAAAAGATAGAAATTATCCTTAATATTCTATTTGGAGTCCCCATTGGATCCTCCTTTGAGTTGATGGACACAGTTTCAGTGAGGTTATTCTACCAGATGAGAATATCAATAATATAATGATGTCAACTTTGAGTTAATTAAATAATTATAATTTTTTAATTGAATAATCTTTTATGAATGGCATAATTATATAGGATAGTATATTGATATGAGCTCAGATGGTCATGGATGAGGGTGGATGTTCCTTGGTGAGAAACAATGTTAGTTTATGGGGAAATCTTAAAAGAAGAAATATTTTAACAATATGTCGGTGTTCCTTGAAACCTAGCCAATTTATTTTAAAAATTTCTTCATGATATTTTAAGCATGGTTTTATAAAAACTATGTGCTTTCCTTTTTATTAATATTTTAATTTATTAAATAATTATTAACTAAATTTAAATTCACTTAGTTGAACAAATTTCCAATCCACATTATCCCTTGTAATATTTCGACATACCATGGTTTCTAATGGTAAAGTCTATAATTATTTACTATACTAGAATGTAATAACAACATAATTTGGTTTTAAGTACAAAAAACTAAAATAGAAATTTTTTTGAGGCCCATGTTTAAGGACCCCAAGAACAACTTCAAGGAGGAAGGTCATGAGTTGGTAGTAGTTTTGTAGGGTAGGTAATATCATCACCATTGTTTTGGTGAGTGATTAACCTTTATTTAGAATAGAATTCAAGATGGTATTTCTACCATCTATTTAGTGTGTTGCCTATGAGGCATACCTAGGTAATCCAATGAGACATTTACACAGATTTTACATAAGATCTAGGAATGGGATGATCAAACCCACTTTGGGTGTCCATAATTGCTACGACCAAGTAGATATAATGAGATCCATATTGACATATTTACCCTAGATAGTGGGATCAATATAGTATTAATAGGTATTGTGAGTTTAGGTTTTTTGCCAACACATATTATATTTGACTTTCATTTTATGGTATAAGTCTTTAGGGGTAGAATATTATATTTTATGGAAAAATATCTTAGGGAAGGCCCATTTTCTATTTTGCAGGAATATCATTGATGAAAACCCCACTAGAAGAGTGTTATTAGTTACTGGATGAAATGGAATAAATACCATCAAATTATAATTGGAAACAACACCATGTATCATAGTTTGCATAGTACATAATAATGGATAGATATTACCACAAATATAATCCATCATAATGAATATGTTTATTAGGATTTACCAATACTAACCACATGGTAAATATAATAATGAGATAAATTGAGATGATTATAATAATCATAATCAATTTCAGAGGTGTTAATCATAACTAAAACCTTCTCAATGTTTCAAAAATATATCCATAGTATATTAATATCCTAGTTGTCTTACTATCTATATCCAAATTAGTTTATCATAGGATGTAATGGACATGTTCATGACTAGAACTAAGGATGTAATAAAATAGATAAATTAAGACTCTAAATTTTTAAAGGACTCGCTATGAAGTCTAAATTTTCATGTAGTCCAAATAGAAAACTAACCCAAAAAATCATATCGAAATATTTCTAGGTGACATAAAGTCTCACCCAGTGGTGTTAGTGATATAAATATACTATATAAGTGGTAAAATATTGAATTATATTCATGGAAAAAGTTGATATTAAATAGAATAAGAAAGAAAAAATTATAGTAGAAAAAATTATAAGAGAAGATTCCATACATCCTTATAAGTGAAAAAATTTAGTTATAGAAATCTAAAATAAAGACAGAAATGAAACAAAAAATGGTACATTTCTATAATAAATAAAAAATATGCAGATTCATATCCCTTTTTTATATTTATTATACAACATGTAATCATATTAGAAAATTCATGAAATAATTAGTGAAAAAAACAAGCTATAATAAATTATCCCCACCCCACACATAGTGGAATACTTTTCTATGGTATTGATGCTATTAAAGAAGATTGAAAAAATACCCATATACTCTTTTAATTACAATTATCATTGGGTATGAATATTTTGGAATAGATTTTTGGGATGTATATTTAAGTGGAAATATAATTTCACACACCAGATTCAATATCTAATGATTATATGACATTAATAATATGATGGTTTATCACAAGAAAGTATATTCAAATATGTAACTACCATAGAGGACTAATTAAAGATGTATTTTTTAAAATTGAATAATTTCATTTCTAGTGTTGGATGTCGATCAATAGAGTACATCATTCTTTATAATGAGAGAATTATTGGAAACTAGTAGTGATTTTATTGAATTAAAAAAGGTATAGATATTCATGGTGGTTGTAAATGTGATGCTTATTTCTAATAGTCATCAAGAAATGCAAAATTATGTTGTAAAATAAGAACAACATGATGAGTTTGGAATGAATGAATACTAATATGTTTCATATATTGAAGAAAATTAATATATAATTATTTAACAATATAAATGAAATGATAAAACTATTAAAATTAAATAGATAAATCAATTGGAAATAATTAAATATATTGAAAAAAAGTTCTACCAAACAATATTTAATAGGACTAACATTTTTGGATGGTTAATGACATGAATTTTTTATTTTCTAGACTAACTAATTTTTTGTGGATTAGAATGGTGGTGGTGGAAATTATTCTTCCCATAGGGGGAGTAAAATGTTTATTTGAAAAACAAAGTGGCCCACATTTGTAAAAAAGACCAAACTGAGACGATTTGTTAATCTAGATGAGGTAAACTTTTCAAAAGTTTCTTCACAAGACCCAAAAGAGGTATGGTCCAGAAAAGAATCTTAAGATAATATCTTTTATGAGGTACCTAGATGTTTTTAATTACATTTTTAAAAGCATTATATTTTACTATTTTATGATATAATAACACTTTCATAATTAATTTTGAACTTTGATTAATGGATTTAATTCTCTTAGTTATTTTTTAAGGTCTATGGGTGGAATGAACATATAGATGAAATAAAGTGGCTTTATTCGATGGGGTTTAACCATTGTAATTTTATTTTTAACTTCCCTATAAAATTATGTTTCTTTTATTACACTTTAAACTAAAAAATTCATATTATACATTATTTTTTTAAATTACTTTTTATCTCGGAACCAACAGTCACTTTGGATAAACATTTTTATAATTTTATTTTTAATAAGAATATATATTTAAAATGGGTAATTGAATAATTAGATATAATCAGAGGGTTGTATATTTAATGAATCATCATTTACGGAGGATATTCAGTTAATTTTGTTGAAATTACAATTTCATATTTAATTATTTTAATTTTATAAATTCATATTTATTAGTTTTATATAAGTTTCTAATGAATTAGTGATTTATGTTTATCATATTTTCCCTTTAAATATAGACTTCATGAAAATTTATTCATCATTCTTTGATTGAATATTTTTTAGATAAACATGGGATGTGAAAGCCATAAAAATGTAATTTTTTTATTTTCATAGATGTGAATGTAAAAAAAACTCTCAAAATTATTGAATTATTTTTATTATTATGTCCTTTTCATTGAGACTAGTATTATTATTGAATCCAAAAATTACCATGATTTGTATATTCCAAATTAAAATCCAATTATATCCTTCCAACACTACTGATAGTTTTTTCCAATACATTCATTAGAAAATGAATGTTAGAGGGTCAATTATTCATGGAGAAGGATAGGTTTGATTGATGATAAAATTTAATGTTTTTTTCAAGGTATATATGGTAGGAATATCATGTTTTTCAATCCTCATGATTCATTTTTCATTCATCTTGGAAAAATGATAAATAGGAGAAAAAATGAAAAATAAGTGATCGAATCATTCAATATTATTTCTTATTATATTCATGAGGTATTGTGCAATTATGTAAGTTTGGTTGATGTCATTATGAAGAAAAATATTTATTAATATTTATTTATGTTTTTAATTTATGGTTATAAAGTTGTAAACTACCCATTTGAGACTTACTGTTTTTTAACATCAATACATACCAACCCAAATGATTAGATTAATAAAGACCTTATTTCTATGTCCTCATAATTATTTGTATGAAATTTCATTATATATTTTACATTTGATATTAAATGAATTCATATTGAAATGGACATGTATTCATTGAATGAAGAAAATAAATTAAATTGCTACCTTTTTATGACTAGAATGAAATTCAATGTTAGGTTGGTCAATATTGGCATGTACATTAATAAAATATTTACACACTTTAATGATTTTTTGAGAAGTACCATAAATTAAAAAGTGGAAAATTAAAATAAACCATTGGTTTATTTACTCTGTAAATTTTGTAGTTATAATTAAATTTGATTTCAATTATCTAAATTCTAACTATCCATTAATAGTTAATTGTACATTTTTCTTTATAATTTTATAATTTATAGCTTTAAACATCCTTTTTAGCAATTATTTATAAATATGTAAAACTATATTTTAATCATGAGGGTATTATATTTCATCATTTAATGAATGTATTTATATAATGTATATTTATTAATTTAATTAATTTTATAATAAAAATATCCCACATATTCTTTATTCTAATTATTTAATGGTTCATTGGTCTTTTTAGTTAATTTTGGAGAAGGAAAAAATATAAATGTATTTTTTAAAATAAATAAATATTTTTTTTGAGATGAATTTTTACAAAGGAGAATTGTTTTATATGGGAACACATTATCCAAACAACTCATATCAGAAGATTAGTCTAGCCACATATTGTCTAACCAAGTATCCATAGGAATGATATTAAAGGCCGGTGTAGTTGTATAGAGGAATGAGGGTGCATGTCAGCACTAAGAATGAGGTCATAATTTGATAACATGGTGTGGGTTACTCTAGGGAGGGAGGTTCCACATGGGGTCATTTTAATATACTTATAAAAGAATATATTTCCACCCTTTTATATTTTATGGAGATATCTAATTCACTATAAACTGATGTGGGATAAGCCAATGTTATGCATTATTCATCACTGACTTAAATAATATTGTTTTCCCTCACACCATTATCTTCATCCTCAGAAAAACCCTTCTATAATTATTTTTATTTAACCACTATTCCCACCATATATGAACACTATAGTGTGATATTAAATCTTATTAAAGTCTTAGACTCGCTATTATGATATCATAGAACACTATATAAAAAATTGTTGAGGTTAACTCCACTCTGGTAAAAGGTGACTATTTTATGCATGTACAAAACCTTAATAGTAAGATATTGATGTGTTATAATGGTGAAGAATAACCATTCTGATTCTAATGATGTTTTTATAATTTTCTCCAACATAATCCCTATCAAGGAAGTACATAAAATTATGTGGATGTGGTACATGAGGATCTCATCTTAGTTGGTTCCACATAATGTTGAACTCATGGTTTTATGAAGCTGAAATTTGGGTTTCCTATAGTTTCTTTAATGTGAAATGATGGTCATGAAAATGTAATTAAGGATGTGTTTATGGGTATAATTAGTTATGTAAAGTCCATTGGGGGATACATAATATTTGAAATACTTATAAATAATTTAACATTATTATGCTCCCTAAAGGATGTTTTTTTCATCTTAGACTAAGATAGGGGAGATTGATTCTAAATTTTTTTATTAGTATTGTGATGTTATAATCTTTTTACCATGAAACTAAAATTAGGAACACTAAATTTAAAAGGATTATGGTTTTCACCATGGATATTTTGGAAGAGGTCCGATGAAGTTGATGTGATTTTTTTGAGTATATTTAAAATGGATTATTCAATGAGTTAAATATATCACATCATGATCCATGTATATTAATATAGAGTAGTTTGAGTGAAGGTTATGGTTTATTCAGTGATCACGGGTCATTCCATGAATAATTTGATCAAAAATAATTTATGATCTTCTAATATTGTAATAGGATTTCAAGTGGATTTAACCAAAAAAATCATGTTTATCTTAGAAAATTTGATGATGAAATTATGAATTAAAGAAGGTAGATCCATGGTGAATTATTTTCCTATATATGAAAGGTATTTTCTATTCCTATACTTGGTGATCAAATTATTGGATGATTTTCACTACACTAGAGTATTTCTTCTATGGAGATACTTAGCTTAATTTGTGCTACTGTATAAGTTATTTTAATTTTATTTCTCATTTTTTGATAGAATATGGGTGTTTTTATAATATTTTAGATGATTTAATTAGATTAGAGTATTCTAGTGGATTGTTTTTTATTTCTATTCCTTGATTTATATTGGTTCATCTATTCATTTTTATCATAACATTATCCTTGTTTCTACATAAATTGTTTACAATAAATAATAAATTCAATAATTTGAACTCCGAAATGACACATATAGTAAATATATAATATTCACATTTTAGTGCATTAAAACTTATTTACCAATCATTCCACATTTTATCATTTACATATTCATCAAATATTTTCTTTGTTCTCAGTTTCTCCATTTTAATAAGTTTACTAAACCATTCTTTCAGACCAGAAGTTGAATATACCACATTCTATAAAATTGATAGAATTTTTATTTGTGTCTTTTATAATGTTATATATTTTATTCTTTACATGAACTGATGATACTCTTCACCCTATATAATCTAATTCTCTATAAAATCAAGTTAATACTAAAATATAGGTCAAATATATTTTAGAGTGGTACTCTATACAAATTTAACAGTTCTATTATCTATAACATGCAATGATTACTGAGTAATTTATCTAATAAAATAGTATTGAAATGAAATGAATTCATAATTCAGTCATATATATACAGAAATAAAATAAATGATTTACAAGTCTTAGGAAAAAATAAAAAAAATCATAGTGTTGTTCTCCCATTTACATATATGTATTGGTAATGGTTTTATAATTACCCATGAGCTTCTAATATTCAGCCTTAACATTTGGGTAATAAAATACCTAAAATATATAATATATAGTACCCTTATTCATTATAACCCACTAGAAATTTTCATTTATTACTAAATAATTTTTTATACTTCTAAGAGGGATATTAAATGGTGTGAAATGTGTATCATCAATCTACTCCTTCAAATTTTCAATTTGTGGGATATAAATACATTACAGAACTCGTATAATTCTTATATAATAATAGTTTAATTATAAAATAATCCTTACCATATTTTGTAGCTTTATCTATTATTTTTATACCTCCGAATATTTCTAAGGATGTATGGACAAGTTGTTATATATGAAAATATTATTTCTCAACTTCCCATATGATTATAAGGTCTATCCTTTACAAATCCACGAATATTATGTCTCTTTCTATCCTCATCAGGATAAGATAACATGATCTATCTGCATAAGATCATTTCCTCCTTTTTCCCTTCTAAATGCGGTAATGTATTGAGCAGTTATAATCCTTGATCAACTCTTACTATCTCTTTCAGAACATGTTTAACTATGTATCTGAATATATACATCTAAATCTTATGTTAAATATATATATGGAATTTTGGGGTATAATTTTAACTAAACAAACACATATGTCACAAGAACATGTTGTAAAGGTATGCCATAGCCCCACTAAGGGAATATTTACCCATTAACCTCTTTATTTTTATTTTATATATATATATATATATATATTCTCTTAAACAATTAGTATAAAGATCATAGGTCAAATAAAAATTATTCACAAATGGCCAAAGTCATTCCTTCATGTGGAGAAGTCCACCCCCATCGCTATAGTGAAATTCCTCTACATATTTAATGAAAATATTATTGTAGACATCTCCAAATCATGAATCATGTTATGTTTCCAATGAACTATTAATTAGTGAGATGCATAATATACCCTCACCTCATTTTTTATAATGAAACATCTTAATAAATTTTACCATGCATCATTATATATGAAAAAACTTATCCATAATAAAGTAGTTTATAGTGAAAAATATTCATTGATATCCTTGAAATTTTTTTTACATTCATCTTTATAGATGAACTTGACAGCCCTTCAGGTTAAATCAGTAAATAATTTATTTACATTTATGAAAATTTTCACACAATGTGTTGTTTGTATCCAATATATCCTATAAAATTATGGATCTATATTATAGTTTTCAGTTGAGGTTATTTGTCAATTAATGCTACCATATAAGGATCCACAAATATAAAATATCATGTGATTACATTACTAAAAATGAGACATCCATTTCCCAGATTCCTCTCATACTAAATTTGGAATACAATCATTATCCATGGTCTCCAACACAATACTCAAATGATCATCATGATATTCCTTACTCTTGGAATATATGATAATATAATTTATAAATACTACAAAAAATTGGTTGAGGTAATATCTAAATATGTTATTCATAAAATTCATGAAGATAGAAGGATCATTGGTAAGATAATTTGTAAACATTATGAATTCATAGAATCTTTGTATTATATGAAAAGTTTTCTTAGGTACATTACCTCTTTTAACCCATAATTAATGTTATCTATATCGATGTTCAATCTATGATAAGTACTAATTCACTATAATTTTGTCAAAAAAATCATAAAATGAGGTTATCCAGCACTTGTTATTACTTTGGATATTGTTATGTTTATGATAATTAATGTAGAGATGCATTGATTCATCTTTCTTTATAAAAAATATTTTTTTTCACCCCCTAGTGAAGCTTTAGGCCATATAAAAATGTATATCCTCATTCTCATAGATTTTCTTCTTTAATTATCTAAATTAAATTGGGTAAATTATATAAGAAGTGTGTGATGTTGGAATAACATTATATATGATTTATATTAAAAATATTACCTCAAAATCTTATTGATTAAAAGAAAATCTTCTAAAATATCAATTCATTTTTTAATAATTCACATATCTTTAATAATGATTTTCACCCCAACCATTTGAGAAAAATACCCCTAATTATTGTATATTAAATCCAAATTATTTAAATTATTTCTATAAGTACTTCATATTAAAACACAAACTGATGCATGATCATATAGTGATTTGGGATATAAAATGTGATTTCCCTATCCTGATAACAACTATGTACTCAATATTGAGAGACCAATTACATGCGGAAAAATCACATCAAATTTGGATAATATTTGACAAATCATATTTAAAATTAATCAAATTCTAATGAACTTATATTGAAGAAAATTTTTATTTTTGGGATTAAATCATTAAAAACATGGATTTTTCACCTATAATTAAATATCAGTCCATTAGGGTGGTGATTTTATTCCCATGATAAACATTATAGATATAAATGTGTTGTTGGAACAAGAATGAAATATTAAATATATGGTTTTTGAGTAGATTATGATCATACCTTTCACCACACTAATTTCAAGATCAACTAAAAAATTTGTGAATTCACAGGCTCTACCTTTCTCTCTACATTTATATGGTTACTAGCACCATTTACTTCCATTAAAACATTCCTTATTTCTCCAGTTGGTTTATTGTCCGTAATCACTAAATTTGAAGATTTATAGTGTAGGTGGTGCATTAGGATCATTTTATTTTAATCTATTTCATTGGTTATCCTCTTAATATCCTAATGACATTCTTGTTATTGATGGGATTCTCTTCCATAATAAAAGATTCTACTAATTAATTTGATGAAATTCACCCTGTTATTCTTCCCAAATTTTCATCATGTATTCTCATTAATCTTATTCCCCCATATGTGTTATCATATTTTTTTCCATAAAAATTAATCATTATTAACATTTACTCAAATCCAAACAATAAATGGGGTCAAATTAACATCCACACTACGAGAACATGTCATTATATTTCATCACAGCTACCAAAGTTTCTTATAGGTCACATATTTTTTATGAATTGGTTTTAATAAACTAAATAAATGAATAATTTTTTTTCCACATCAAGGATATATCTAAAATAATACCATTAATGTCTTATGATGTTTTCCTTGTAATTACATATGACATGATACCAATTTTTTCTCTAACACAAGGAATTATCTAATCATTTAAGTACAAAGAGTTCTAAATAAGTATTTATTAAAAATACCTTCTTAATCTCCCCCATTACAAAGTGTTTATTTATTCCTATAACCCCATATTATTGACTCAGGACATATAGTTTATTGGCCTCTCCTTTCAACTGATGAACAACAACAAAACATTTCATGCGCTGAGCACTAGAGAATATAACATAAAATTTCTATATTATTAATCCATTTCTAAAAAATTATTGGGTTTGAATACCTAATAATGGAGTTTTTTTCATTATGGAATAAAGTTATAAATGGATAATTTGTTCCTTACATTGTGTGTTTAGAAGTTTGGTAATGATTGTGTTGTAATTTATAGATTGTTAGAGTGTGGGAGTTTTTACAAGAGATATTTCATATCAGTTCCCATCCCATTTGGTTTCTCATTGGGATAATCAATGGATTATCTAATACAATAATTCATTAATTATTTCTTAGTGGATCCATTTTTTAACTAAAATCAAATGTTTTTATTAGAGTATCAAGTAATGATTACCATAGTAATCAATTAAATGATAAAGGAAATCAATAATAAGAAGTCCTAAATTGTGTTACCAACATTTCAATGTATGATATAATTGATTTATTTTATATTGAAATTTATTCAATAATTTTTTTTATTCTATCATATTATTCCCCATACCTTATTCCTCTAATACAACTAAGCCCCAATCAGATTCAACCCACCCAATAGTTGGCTGAGTAATTTTTCTTTAAAGAAACACTCTAATGATTGTATTTTTCACACTCAACACTGAACTAAAAATATGCTTTTATATATTTAAATATTATTCTAAATAAAATTTAACATCAATAAAAACCTGAGTAAATAAAAATATTTTAATAAATTAAAATCAAAAAATAGGACTACTAACACATAATATTTTAAAAGGTCATTTTTAAATAAAATTATTTTCAGTTATGTGTTTTATTTTTGTTCATAATAAATTTTAGAAATAATAAATTTTCAATTTGGAAAATTTTTATTAGTTATTTTATTCATTGGTTCAATATTATATTTTGTTGAATTTTTTATATTTTCTAAAAAAGGTTATTTTTATTTGACTAATGGAAAATAAATTTCCTAACAAAAATATAAACTTTATGACTGTATAATTATATAATCAATAAATAAAAATTTATTAAAAATATTATTTATTATATTATTTATTTAATCGATAAAATTATTAATTTTAAAAATTATTGTTAACTAATAAAATCATTCTTTTAGTTTTATAAAATGGGTAACATATTTTTAAAATTTAAAAATAGCATTATTATTTTTTATTTCATTAAGTATATTTATAGAAAATTTTGGTTTTGGAATTATTAAAAATCTATATAACTATTATTTTATTTTTAATCCAATAAATAAAATCATTAAAATTAAAAACATTGATAATTTAACAAACACATAATGTTTATTATTGAAACATAATTTTTTTTAAAACTGTTATTTTTCATCATGTGCATAAATTATGAGATTAACAATTATAAACCCAAAAGTAATTATCTTTAAAAAAAATATTTTAATTTTTGAATTAGGAATCTTAAAATTAATTTATATATAAAATTATATTTCTTGTTAATAAAATTAATTATCAAAGATAAAAATCACTTAAATTGATAAATGAAAAATGTATAAAATGAGTTTTATTAAGTGTAAAAGACTAAAAAAATTTAAAGATCATGCCCTAATGTGTTTAAATGAGTATTGAATTAGAAAACCAACATCCAATCCATTTTTAGAATTTTTTGGATCCATTTATCCATGAAGAGTGACATATATGTCTAGAAAAATAATGGGTACGTCCAAAATTCCAAATTTGTTAACTTATAGAGGAAATCACTTCCAAAACATCTTGATACGAAATTTATCATTACAATATACCAGTTTTTGTAGGTTCTGGGCGCAGCGGAAGCGGGTTGGTGGGTTTTCCCAACTTTAATTTTAGTGTTAAACAACGTTCAATCCGAGATCCGTCACGATATAAAACACCGGATCTTCGGAATGGAATGAAGAATTAAAAAGAAAAGAAGATCCCCGGAACCATTGAGATAGGATCATCATATATTGGTTATAATTAATTTTATTAATTTACAAGAATTACCTCGGTGTAATTCTTTCTTCGTAGATGTCTCCAGTTATGATCATTTGATTCGTTGTTGTGTCATAGAATCCATGTATAAGATTCCTCTAGCGGTGATCCACACATGCTTCACGTATCTCTAGATGTCGCAGAAGGGATCTATGAGTTCTAGCGTGGAAGAACCTTCTATTGTGATGTCTGCCTTCGACCGCCTTGATCTGGTGGAGGATATCGCTCTCGTAACATGAGGGCGTTCTTGATGGAAAGGGAATTCTCTCTTGGCTTGAGAGTATTTCCAAATTTGTTGTGCACAACAATGGCTCTGAAAAGTGCTGGCGTTGTGAGGATATTTATAATCAGGTTTGAGGTTAATAGAGTTATGACAATAAATAAACGTGTTACATGTTTTATTAATTTCATTAACTCTTATTGAAACCCCATGTCAAATTATTAATTCCTTAACATGTGCCCATGCTGATTTTAATTAATATCATTTAATTAAACAATATTATATCCTCAAAATCCCGACTGGAAAACTACACGACATGTAATAATTAATACACGGTGTGTACTTGTCTTCCATAAAACTACACGACGTGTATATTTAATATACACAGTGTGTACTTTTGTTTTCCATTTTTCTCCACCACATTTATTAGACCTTGAGTAATGGCTATTTATTTATTAAATAAATGTAACTGCATTACTCGCGAATAAATATATTATTTCTCCCACAATATATTCTTTCGAATAACCAGTGTTGAAATAAATGCGATCAGACATCCTTAAATAATTATAAAACCACAGTTGGGAATAATATTTATTTAACTTGTTAAATTAATATTTAACTGAGATACATGGACGAACTTAGTGTGTGACCCTCTAGGCCTCTTTCTCATTTTCATTAGGCAGAGAACGCCTAAATTCCAAGGTTAACGTCTAGAAACACGCCAAGGCACCCATAGAGAAAGAAGTTAACACCACAAGGATGTGTCACCTCCAATGAACGCTTACCGTGTAATATAATCCCTTTGTCTCGATATCTCTAATCAAGCAGGTTGCATGCTAGTGGTATCAACCCATGTGCTTGATTATTCTTTCTTCGACTTACCGGAATTGAACTCGTCCATACCTTACCATAGCCATTGATTTATTTAGGATATATCAATTCCATCAAAGGGCCTGAGATATCTACATCTGTTATAGAGCATAAGGGACAAATCCTTTCTCGCATTATCTATTAATGCAGTATTACTCGTGATGCACCCAACATATCCTACCTCGCTACGAACAGTGTGTAGTCACAATTTTCGTCACTACATCTAAGTGTGTGATTTGTAATGCCCATTAATAATAATCTTAAACTCTAAGGACCAATACACACGTCTGAAGATAGGAACATCCAATGACACTATGAAATGTGGATTTCCTACTGGCGGGTCTCGTTCTCATAATATCCTCCTGGATATTACCAAGGGCGCACACCATGAGAATGTGCCTCAAAGATTTATGAGTCCTCACCCCTAATGACCTGTATTATTTGTTTCCCTCAAATAATATCGTCTGGCCATAGAACATATATTCAAGAATAGTGGTATGGAACTTCTGGGTTCTCATCATAGCAGGGATCGACTATGACCCTTTAATGCAACAGCTGTCCTTAGGACATTATCACATGCATTTTCATGCAGAAGAATAATCAAGATGTGATAGGGATTTTATTAATGAATAAAGTACAAAATAGTTGGTTCTAGACAACCAACTCCAACAGACTCTCACTTGGACTAGATCCAATTGCTAACAACCTTTAACCCGCTAGCTCTCACACGATATTCATGCTTCTGCTGAGATAGGCCTTTAGTCATGGTGTCCACCACATTCTCTTCCGTGGAAACTCTGCTCACAACAACTTCACCCCTCTGATAGAAATCCCTCAAGAGGTGATACTTCCGGAGTATGTTCTTTTTCTGTTGATGTGACATTGGTTCTTTTGAAAGAGTAACTGCTGCAGTATTATCACAATATAATGTAATGGGATCTTTAATGCTAGGCACCACATCAAGATCCTTGACAAAGTTCCGAATCCAGACGGCTTCCTTGGTTGTATCAGAAGCCGCTATATATTCAGAATCCGCTGTAGAATCAGCGACAACTAGCTTCTTTGAACTCTTCCAGCTCACAGCCCCTCTATTGAGACAGAAAACATATCCAGATTATGACTTCAAATCTTTCTGATCTGTCTGAAAACCAACATTAGCATACCCTCTGATGACAAGCTCCTTGTCTCCTCCATACACCAGGAACATATCCTTAGTTCTTCTACGATACTTAAGGATAGTCTTAACAGTAGTCCAATGATGTTCTCCTGGATCTGCTTGATATCTTCCTACCATGCTCAGTGCATAGACAACATCTATCCTGGTACATAATATGGCATACATGATGGATCCTATAGCCGAAGCGTATTGGATCTTACTCATTCTATCTTTCTCATGTTGTGTCTGAGGACACATTTTCTTATAAAGATGTAAGACATGTGACACTATAACCAATCCTCTCTTGGATTGTTCCATACTAAATCTCTTAAGTATCTGTTCAAAGTATGTACCCTGAATTAGTCCAAGAAGCCTCTTGGATCTATCACGAATGATCTTGATCCCTAGAATGTAGGCTGTTTCACCTAAATATTTCATGGAGAAGCACTTGTTCAACCAATACTTCGTTTACTGTAAGGCTGGTACATCGTTTCCAATAAGAAATATGTCATCAACATATACTACTAGGATAATGACCACATTCCAATTAAACAGCTTATAAACACACGGATCACATTCGTTCTTAATGAAACCAAATTCCTTTATGGCTTCATCAAATCGAATTTTCCATGACCTGGATGCTTTCTTCAATACATAAACGGATTTCTTCAACTTACAAACCCATTTGGCTTTACCTGGTGTCACAAACCCTTCTGGTTGTGTCATATAGACATCTTCCTGAAGGTTCCCGTTAAGGAATATTGTTTTGACATCTATCTGCCAAATCTCATAGTCATGGTAAGCTACTATGGAAAGTATTATTCTTATGGATTTAAACATGGAAACTGGAGATAATGTTTCATGATAGTCAATTCCTTAAAGTTTCCTGAATCCTTTAGCCATTATCCTTGCTTTATAGGTGCTAACTTGACCTTCCATGTCCAGTTTTCTCTTGAATACCCATTTGCATCCAACAGGCTTTACATCAACTGGCTCATCGACCAGAACCTAGACTTGGTTCTGATACATGGAATCCATCTCAGAATTCATAGGTTCAACCCATCTTGAAGCTTCTAAGATTTATACTACTTCCCTGCAGGAGAGATATTCATTGTTGTCTAAAAATAATGATTCACCATCCTTGGTGTCTAGGAAACCAAATCTCTCTGATTCCCTTACCTTTGTTGAGATCTTACGCAGTACTTTTGTTTCTGGAACCTCTTCCATGGGGACCTGTGGAACTTGTTCCTGTACCAACTCTTGTGTATCTTGATCATTAGCTTCATCGAAGTCAATCTTACTCACACTATCCTTTTTGAGGATGTGATCCCTCTCAAGAAGGACGGCTTGTCTAGAGATAGTCACTTTCTTATCTTGAGGGTTATATAGATAATATACTTTTGTTTCCTTAGGATATCACATAAAGATACACTTCATGCCCCGGGGTGTTATTTTGTTGCCTAAGAAGGCCTTAACAAACACCTCGCATCCCCATACATGTGGATGTGACAAAATGGGTTTCTTTCCATTTCATAACTCGAAGGGAATTTCATTTTCCACCTTAGTTGGTAATCAGTTTAATGTGTATGCATCATTTTGTAATGCATACCACCAAAAGGATAATGGAAGATCCACATGACTCGTCATTAACCTCACCATGTCCAACAAGGTTCAGTTCCTCCTTTCACTAACACCATTCCACTGTGGTGTATAAGGAGGAGTGAGCTGAGATAGAATCCCAAACTCTCGTAGAAGATTGATGAACACTTGTTTCAGATATTCTCCACCTCGATCCAATCAAAGATTCTTTATCTTATTACCAAGATGATTCTGTACTTCATTCTTGAATTCCTTAAATTTCTCTAAGGATTATGACTTATACTTCATTAAGTAGACAAATCCGTATATACTCAAATAATCAGTAAAAGTAATAAAGTAATAATATCCACCTCTAGCTTCTACTGTAAATGGTCCACATACATCTGTGTGTACCAATCCTAGAAGCTATGTGGCACTTTCACCCTATCCACCAAAAGGGGGCTTGGTCATTTTACCTTTTAAACAAGTGTGACATCTATCAAGTGGTTTTAGCTTAGTAGAGTCTAAATAGCCATCTTGACAGAGCATTGTCAAGCACTTCTCATTTACATGACCAGGTTGGTGATGCCACAACTGGGTGATTTATGAGTCATGTGAGTTTGTTTCATTATCAATTGCCAACACTTGGTTTTCGTAATTTAATACATACAAACCATTATTCAAATGTGTCATACCATAACATATGTTTTTCTTGTAAAAGAGAAAACCCTTATTTTCAAACTTGAAAACAAATCCATCCATATCCAAACAA
This sequence comes from Viscum album, assembly GCA_963277665.1. NCBI lineage: Eukaryota > Viridiplantae > Streptophyta > Magnoliopsida > Santalales > Viscaceae > Viscum > Viscum album. The sequence continues at coordinate 1,718,095,756 of OY728126.1, forward strand.
GATATAGAAATAATGTTCTTGGTAACACTAGGCACAAAATAACAGTTTTGTAAAACCAAAATCATGCCAGTTGGCAATGAGAGGTGATAGTCGCCAATAGCCAACATAGCCAGCCTTGCACCATTGGAAGCTCAAAAATCCACCTCTCCTCTGGCGATCTTTCTAAATATACTTGGTTCTTGCATTTGAATACAGATGTGAGCCCCACAAGCTGTATCGAATACCCAATGTGTAGAAATAGAAATATTGCACTCGATAACAAACGCACCTTTAGTGTCCCCAAGATTTTGGGTGCAGTTCCTCTTCCAGTGGCCCTGCTTTCCACATGCAAAACACACTGCCTCTTGTTCCTTGCCCTGCCTCTGGATCATCCCCTTCTTGAAGGGACAGTTCTTGGGGGCTTCAGACAGTTTATAAGTCTTTGGACCCTTTGCCTTGTCCTTCCTTTTCTTGTTCAGCATAAGGACTGTCGGTTTGTCACGCCCCATGTCCTTATCTACCTGGTGAATCAGGGTCAGAATATCTGATAGAATCTTCTCATTTATGCTCATATTATAGTTGACAATGAATCTAGAGAAGTTCTTGGGCAGTGATAATAGGATGAGATCTGTACGCAACTCATCCGGAAATTTAATCCCTGATATGTCCAGGCGTTCAATGTATCCAATGAGCTTGACTACATGAGGCCCAGATGGTGTAGACTCTCCAAGAATAGCTGTAAACAGAGCATTGGAGATCTCATACCTCTCATGTCTCACAATCTCTTGGTAGAGATCCTTAAGGTGAGACATCATGCTATACGCGTCCATGTTTTCATGTTTCATCAAGAGCTCATTGGACATGGCCGATAACAAGAAACACTGGACATCTATGGAATCATCCATGTGTTTCATATAGAGATATAATTCCTCATCACTAGTCTCTTTCCCAGGCGCAACTAGAATAGGCTTTTCCGGCACATTCAATTTCCTTTGGTGGTGAAGGATGACGCGTAAATTCCTCTACCGCTCTTGGAAATTGGTGCCGGTGAGAAGGTTTTCCTTCTCGTGTATGGATCGCAATGATATGTTTGATGTCATTTTCTTGTCATTTATACAAATTATGATGAGAAAAGGTTTAGTACTTTATTACAAAAACTAAGACAAATAAATAAATTAATACTTATTAGCCTCCCACTATTTTATTGAAATCTAATAGCCCTCACAGTTGATTTCAGAATATTCTATTGCCTGAATATTCTAGTGGAAAGGATCCATATTTCCCTTCGCATTACCCCAACTATGGTTGGTCAAGAAACTTTGAAGGGTTTTAGGTAGGCATTCCAAATGAAAACTGCATTAACTCGCAGCTCCTTGATCCGCTAAGTGGACTCTCTAATCCTGAAATCCTTTTATTTTGGATTTCCTTAACCTTTGCCTCTTGGTCACACCAAGTCCTGTTGTGGCAGTCAACCCTTGATGCGAACCAAGTCAATTCAACCCAAAACCTTGAATTATAATTCCCTGATAATTTAAATCACCCCAACTAGGGTTGGTCAAGAACTTTGAACTATGGTTCAATTCTAACCAAGATTATAGAAGGCTATACCGACTTAATATTTCTTTTGAGGTATTTTATCCTTATATGTAAATTTCCATTTTATTATCTTTGATTACATGCTTTTTAATATTAAGTGGGATATACTTAAGTTATTAACCATGTATAATATAATATTTACGTATAATCCGATTTTATTTTCTTTCCATCTTACATGCTTGTTTAATTCATTAATTGTGTGATAGTGACAACACACCCACAATAAATAAACCATGTAACTAATAGAAATAAAATAAATGGTATGATCATGAGATTTGTCCTATTGGTTAGTTTATCTAGCGGTTGATAAAATAATCAAATACCTAGGGGAGAAAACACCTTGATCCTTTTGGGTTCGTGTTTACAGCTTTCCACTTATCCACCTTTGTATCTCCATGGAATGGTTTCACCTTGGCTCCTGACTTGAGCCGCCTCCAGTAGCTTGGGAGCTCCATCCATTACATATGCATTTATCTCACAGGCAGGTGAGGGTAAAAAAGGGTTTTTACATAAAATAATCCTTGGGCGCGCAGTCCCTACATATTAATGAGGAGAGTGCTCGCAGGCCAAAAAATTTAATTTAAATAAATAAAAAGAAATCATTCATATACAAAGGTCTCGGTCTAGCTCATGATAATCCACACATGCAATGATATTTACATATAAATAAAACTAGAATTAAATTCTTTAATCTCTCTTGTTTAAGATAAATCCCACTCGAATTAATTAATTATATTTAATTAATCAATCCTGTTATCTTAATCCCTTTTCTGAACTTCCTTGATATTCTCATCCATCATAATTTTAAACAAATAAATTCATTTAAAATTTTCCTTGTACGTAACTTGTACCTTAGAAGAAACCCGGTGAATTCTCATTCATTACACAGATGTTAAATTAAACACATATATATAAAACACCTATCATGTGTTGTGCCTCAGCTATACGCCTACACCATGGTACACATCTCAAGGGTTTGTATATTATAATAATAAATTTTAATAAATCTGTGTAATTTGGGTGAGTACACGACGTGTAGTTCTGACTACACGGCGTGTACTTTTCTTCACCATTCATTATAATTACACGCCTGGGGACATGGTGTTTTTATGTACTTCAGAAATTTTCAGATTACACGGCATGTTCTGTTGGACACACGCTGTGTAGTTTCTGCGTTACACAGTTTCCAGCCGGGCAAGCCATGTTCGGGGTACACGGCCTAACCCTAACCTGAAGGGACTACACACCGTGTTCATTGGACCACATGGCATGTAATCTGGAAATCGTGTACCACCTATTTCTGGTCAACACATGGTGTCTTAAATTCTTAGAAAGAATCCAATACACGACCTGATTTGGTGGATCAGTCAATGCATTGAACCTAGACTACACGACGTGTACTTCTGAATACATGCTGTGTATTCTGGTTTTGTACGGCCAAAAACATTTGGCTCCTCCAGATGAGTTCCTCTATTTTATTTCAATCAAAATTGAAAGAACAATTTGTTTATGTGAGGTGAACGAGAAACGAGGGAGGAGGAACAGATCTTGAGATTCAGATTTCTAGAATGATTAAACATGAATTTAAATAACTAAATTATTAAATGCATAAATCACCAACATAAAACTAAATAATTATAATTAATGATATGACCCCTCTGATACCACTTGTAGGTTCTGGGAACAGCAGAAGCACGTTGGTGGGTTTCCCAACCTTAATTTTAGCGTTAAACAACGTTCAATCGGAGATCTATCACGATATAAAACACCGGATCGTCAGAATAGAATGAAGAACGAAAAAGAAAATAAGAGTCCTGAAACCATTGAGATAGGATCATCATATGTTGGTTATAATTAATTTAATAAATTCACAATAATTACCTTGGTGGAATTATTTCTTCATCGATGTCTTCGGTCACGATCCTATGATCCGTTGTTCCATCGTAGAATCCAAGTATAGGATTCCTCTAGCGGTGATCCACACGTGCTCCACGTATCTATGGACGTCGCCGAATGGATCTCCAGGTGCTAGCATGGAAGAACCTTCGCTTGCGATGTCCGCCTTCAACTTCCTTGATCCTGGGGAGGATCTCTCTATCGTAACTTGAGGGCGTTCTTGGTGGAATGGGAATTATCTCTTGGCTTGAGAGTATTTCAAAATCTGTTGTGCACAACAATGACTCTGAAAAGTGTTGGGGTTATCAGGATATTTATAATTGGGTTTCAGGTTAATAGAGTTATGACAATAAATAAACGCGTTACGCGTTTTATTTATTTCATTAACTCTTATTGAAACCCCATGTCGAATTATTAATTCTTTGACTTGTGCCCACACTGATTATAATTAATATCATTTAATAAAACAATATTATATCCTCAAAATCCCGACTGGAAAACTACACGGCGTGTAATAATTAATACATTGTGTGTACTTTTTTTTTCCATTTTTCTCCAACACATTTATTAGACCTAGAGTAATGGCTATTTATTTCTTAAATAAATGTAACTGCATTACTCACTAATAAGTATATTATTTCTCCCACAATATATTCTATCGAATAACTAGTGTTGAAATAAATCTGATCAGTCGTCCTTAAATAATTATTAAACCACAGTCGGGAATAATATTTATTTAACTTGTTAAATTAATATTTAACTGAGATACATGGACACACTTAGTGTGTGACCCTCTAGGCCTATTTATTAGTGGCATTAGGCGAAGCCTGCCTAAAGTCCAAGGTTAGCGTCTAGAAACATGCCAAGGCACCCATAGAGAAACAAGTTAACGCCACAATAATGTTTCACCTCCTACGAATGCTTACCGTGTAACATAATCCATTTGTCTCGATATCTCTAATATAGTTGGTTTCATGCCGGTGGCATCAACACATGTGCTCGATTATTCATTCTTTGACTTACTGGAATTGAACTCACCCATACCTTACCATGGCCATGGATTTATTTAGGCTATATCAATTCCATCAAAGGGCCTGAGATATCTACATTCGTTATGGAATAGAAGGGACAAATCATTTCTCGCATTATCTATTAATGCAGTATTACTCGTGACGCACCCAACGTATCCTACCTCACTGTGAACAGTGTGTCATCACAGTTTTCGTCAATACATCTAAGTGCACAAGTTGTAATACCCATTAATAATAATATTAAAGTCTAAGGACCAATACACACATCCACAGATAGGAACATCCAATGACACTATGAAATATGGATTTCCTACTGGCGGGCCTTGTTCTCATAATATCCTCTTGGATATTACCAAGGGCTCACACCATGAGAAGGTGCCTCAAACTTTTATGAGTCCTCACCCCTAATGACCTGTATTATTTGTGTCCCTCAAATAATATCATCCAGCCATAGAGCATATATTCAAGAAAAGTGTTATGGAACTTCTAGGTTATCATCATAGAAGGGATCCTCTATGACCCTTTAATGCAACAGTTGTCCTTAGGAAATTATCACATGCATTGTTACGGAGAATAACAATCAAGATGTGATAAGGCTTTTATTAATGAATAAAGTACAAATTAGTTGGTTCTAGACCACCAACTCCAACATTTTTATCCTCATAGAAGCCTATGTAACTATTTTATTCTAATGGTCTCAATTGGCTATCATATCCCCTCTACCACAAAAATTATTTCAAAGGGAAATCCCTAGTTCTTAGTGAGATTCATGAGCTTTGGTAGATGTCTAGAATTAATGTAAGAGGTTTAGTGTCTCAAATTTAATTTCATAAGATATATTTCATACTTTTCACCATAATATATTTCATATGGTGTGACTAATGGATAATGAGTTTAATTTAACAAATTCATGTAATTCATTAGGTTCAATGATCCATATCATGTTATTTCTTGATATCTATTCACATTCAAAGGATTCCAGGGTTGTAAGTGGTTTTTTCTGACCCAACTTCTATTTATGAGTTATAATGAGTCCTATCTGACTATAGTTTTACAAGATGTTTTTTCTTTTTTCAATGGTGGTACTATAATTCCATCCTTATCTATAGTAAATTTAATTTTATATACAAATCATTTACTATGATGGATTTCTTTCTCGAATGTATATAATTGTTAACGATAATTCACATCATATTTAATAATGGTTTTTCCTCCATGTTAATATATTACCCCTCCTCCAAATATTATCAATCATATTTGGAAACCTAATTATATCATTCTTATCTTTCTATTATCTTTTAAAAATTATTTTTTATTAAAACTTTTATGATGTGAGTTTTCAAAGTAGGTATTTTGAAATATTATAAGGGTATTCAATTCTTGATCATATTTTTTTTCAACCCGCATTTCACTTTAAAAATTGTTATATACTATTCACTGATCTGAAATTAAATATCCTTTTTAAAATTAAATGTTATCAAAAGTATTCAATTATCCTTTTTCAAAATTACATTAAAATTTTACCAGAAGCATTAGTTTATACAAGTTTTGGTGAAATGTTTTAAAAAATAACTTTTATAGTTTTCATCATCACATGACCACTATTAATTTTGATTCCTCGATTACATGTTGTTAATATTTATATCAAATGTATTAATCTCTTGATAATTTTGGAATGAAGGGAAAATGTTTTATTTTTTCCAAATGAATTATTTTTTATTTTGAAAATGGATTCTTGAATAATAATGTGAATTTAAAGGCTTAGGGTTTTTCTTAGTAATGAAATATTTATTTTTGGATGTCTTCTTAATGAAATTTATTTTCGAATAAATATCTCTCTTGTTAATTATTGTTTCTATTAACGCATCTTTTTAAAATAATATTTTTTACTTTTTGTATGAAGATCAATTATTTCATTTTAAATAAATCCTCTTTAATAAACATTCAACTCTTTCAAAAATTGGATAATGCCTATTTTTTTTATAAAAAATATTATAGATTTATTTTTATTATATAAAAATATCATTAATTATAATTATATTGTACTATAAGAGTTTTAATCCACTATCCATTTTTCTAATCTGGATTTATTATGGAATGTTCTAGGAGTATTTTCCATGAAACCCATATTTTTTTGTTTTATTTGTTATATAATTTCAAAAATATGAATGTTTTAATGTCACAAAGGAACAAATATATATGGATGATTATTATTATGAAGATTGGGGTCTTGTATGTACCTCTAATTCATTAGTTATGGTTTGATATCTCATTAGATAATTATGAGAACTAGGTAATAATGCTCATTCCACTATGGAAATTGTTATGTGATGTTTTCTATAAAATAGTGTACTATTCAGGTACAGATGCCTCATCCACTAGGTTTATTATAATCACGTAGTGATGCATGATCCACCATGTTATTGTTAATGGGTAGTGATTCCTTACCCACTATTTTATGATTTATACACCAAGATTTGTGACGTAGTTTATTATAAATCATTATTTAGATGAATCATCATATCTTTATTCCAATAATTGTAATACATGGCTTATGTTTATTTCCTCATATTTAAATATACTTTTTCCATATAATATGTTTTCCTTATTGAGATTACATATCAAGATAAAATTTATAATAGAAAACTCTTTTTATTATAAATTATATTCAAGAATATATTTCTCCCCTGATCATGAAATATCCCATGCTTATGATCGAACACTTGATGCCAAGTTGATAAGTTTTCCCTTACTCATAGTTTCAACACACCCCTTTATTATGTTTCCATTCCCTATTTTATGAATATTAGTATAAATTAAGGGTATTCTTGATGATATTATGGTATGGATCAATTCTATAGAAATACTAACATGTGTTTTCAAATGATTTTCTTTTATATATAGTCCCAAAATCCACTAATAATTTATATTTCTTGGATTTTAAAATTATTCTGAGATTTTATACAAAAATTATTGAAATATTTATAGGATTAGATTATGTTTTCTATCCTTGTATGACTTCAATTGTTTATAGGAAGAAATTTTATAAAAAAACCATGAGAGTGGGTATGAGATGCTAAAGTGTGTATTAGAGCATAGTTTGGTTATATTTTTGTGTTATTTTTCTGATTTTTTGGACATTAGGATCATATAAAATTAGTGAAAAACCAAAGGAATAAGAATAAGCATAGAATAATGTCCCTTGGTTTTTGTTATGTTTTGATTATGTTCTGTTATATGAAAATACATCCATATCTAAATACTGGAATGTGTATGTGGATATAGAACTTATTCACTTATGTGTAATCACCTTGAAAAAGAATTTTTGGGAATTGACTTAATCTTCAATTGGTGCATGATTAGTAGACATAAATCTATTAAACAAATGAGAAACTATAGGGTGCATTTTATGGTTAAATACATATTTTTTATCTTTCATTATGATAAATTTTAGTACATATTTATTATATGTATAAAGAAAATAATAACATTTTGATTATTAATAACCTAGATTTGAACATATAAATTTATAATTTGTGGTACATGGTTAATATAGGATTTATTCCATTTATGTTAATATTTATCCATTTTATAAGTTTATCTAGTTAAGTATTTTTAACTTTAACATCCTTTATTCATGTACTAGGTGGAATAAGGACATACTAAGATAATAGTTTATATGACGGAAAATGCATTGATTGTCCAAATAAGAAACCAAATGGAGTTAAAGAACACGTTGAAAATAATTTGGTTTTAATTAACCTCTCATATTATGTTATAATTAACAAATAGATTTTTATTAAACATCCCAAGACATAAATGAAGATAAGGATGGATGTTGAATAGATCTTAGGTGATAAATAAGTTGAAGGAGTGAAGATTAAATTTCATTTACTTTCAAAATTTGGGAAACATTTCCCAAGGTAATGACTCAAAGGAACGTGAAAATTTTTAATGTTTTTAATTTTTACCACCAACCTTTCAATTTTAGTTGATAGATAATAAAGTCTTATAATAAAACAGAATGTATTAGAATCATAATTTCTCCCCCATATACACATAAAAACATTCATTTTAGTCATTGTACAATTCAATTCTCAAATATGATATATTAAATGGATTATATTTATTAGAAACCTCCCAAACCAATGAAATAATTGACATACTATCCAAATTAAAATACTTATTGGATGTTTATAATTAATGAACACGTGTCCCCTACTATATATTTTTGGTTTACTTATTAGATTCTGGTTTTTTTGTGACTAAAATGTATTCTAATAGTTTTAAATCCCCATATAGATGGTTTTTTGAAAAAGAAAACATCATGTGGTATTATATCCAAAATAAATGAGTATGGTAAAGATCCATGTAAAAATATTATTATACTTTTATTAAATGAATTTAATATTATTTTTTAAAGGGTTTGGTTCTCTATACTTAGAAGAATAAATTATTCGAAACTATAAAATTACATTTGATATCAACCTATGTTAGTTTATCAATGAAAGGTTGATCATGGACACTATTTAGATGAAAATAATTTAACATGGTTCATGGTCGGAAATAAAGATATGATAATTTCTAAAATGGATGGGAAACAACTCAGTACTAGGAATGACCAATTCTAAGGGGAAAATATATATTTTTCAAATTGTAATGTTTATATATATAGGTTATATTTTGAGTATTAGTATCTTATAGATGCACATATTAATTTTATTAGTTATTATTAATTAAAATTTAGAATATTAAATTTATTTATGTTGGATAATATAACACATCATTTTTTATTTATAATTATCCTTTAAATAAACATTGTATTGATAGATTATTTCATAAATAGCACCAAACTAAAATGAGATGAAAAATATGATAAGAGTACAATTATTTTTTTATGAATAATAAAACCTATAGTAAATAAAAATATGTTAATAAATTATAAATTCATACAGAAAAGCATCATGAAAAAATAATTTTATTCAAAGGAATATTCAAATAAATTCAATATTCATTTACATATTGTATTTTTATTTTAATGATGAATTTAAAAAATTTAGAATTTTAATTTGAAAAAATTAACTTCAAGTTTTAGTAATCATTAAAAAATTTTATTAGGAATAATTTCAAAGGTTTTATAAAGCAGTTTATTTTTATATGAATAGTGAAAAATTTAGTTTTATCAAATTTTTAAATTATATTAATTTATTATTATATAATAATGACATCAAAATTTATCAAAACTTTTAATTAATAAATTATGTATTTAAGTGGTAAAATTATTTATTTTAATAATTTTTTGGACTTATAAAACGTTTGTTTACATTACTGTAACTTAGGTACCATATTATTCTAATTTGAAAACAATTTTATATATTTTAATTTAATAAAACATTTTTATGGAAAAATAGGTTTTGGAATAATTTTAAATAAAAAAATATATTTATTTTATAGTCAAACATTTATTATCTTGTAAATAAACAAAATTTATAATATTATCTTACACATATATTTTTAGCTTAGAAACACACTTTTTATAAATATTTCTTTACGCATCATGTGCATTAATTATGGAATTAACATTTCTAAACCTTAGAAAAAATTTTATAAAGAAAATATTCATATTTTAAATAATATTATTGAAATTTATAAATAAATTAAACTTTAATTTAGGTCTCTATCATTAATTATTGAGTTTAAAGATATTAGTTAATGAGGTAAGAGTAAAAAAGAGTAAAAAGAGTTATACCTTCTGTAAAATACCACAAATATTTAAAAATTTATATTACTGTATAAATGAGAGGTTTCTTGACAAAAACTCATCCCCACTATTATTTAAAACATTTTGTTAATTTTAAAATTGAATAGTCACATAAAATTATTAAAATGTAATAGGTATTTCCCAAATTATACTTTATTACACTTATAAAAGGGGGTCCCTTTACCACATAAAACTATACCAATACCTTAAAAAATAATCCTAATACCCTTCCATTTTTGCATCCTATAATACTATAACATGTTTATATTCCTTATATATCCAAATATTAACACAAGTATTCTATTTACATTGAAATTTAACAAATATGTACAATGTTTTCAATGAGATTAAATATATTTAGAGAATTTCATGAATTAGGATAAGGGGTTCATTGTATCAAATTTAAATTCAGGAGTCATATTTCATATTTTGAATGAAGATATATTTTATATTGTTTTATTAATACCTAGTAATTTTTTTAATATATTCATGTTATTAATGGGGTTTGAATGTCAATACCATGTCCTTTATTTACGTTGATTTTAGTTACAATGATTACAATGTTGTAATGGGTTATTCTTGACTCAACTTATTTTATTGAGAATTTTGTTTCCATTTATTATATAGTTTTTCAAGATTAATTTATTATATTATAGTATGCTATTATAATTCCTTTTCTATAGAGAGTAAAATTTATTTTAGAAATATTTCATTTACCTAGATTAATTTCTCTCTCAAAATTATATCATTGTAATGGATGACTCAGACCCTCTTTAATGATGGTCCGTCCTACATGTATACATTTTCCCATTCCACCCATTTTTATCTTTTATATATATATATATATATATTTAGTTATGTGATCATAATTTTTCCATTATCCTCTATTTAAAACTATTTTTATTAACCCTTTTATGATGTGGGGTTTCAATAATGGTATTTACAAATATTCAAAATATTTTCAATCCAGGAATTAATGCATTATCTTTCACTCCAAATTTACTATAAAATATAATATAAACTTTTCAAGGCTCTATTGAAGTATATAAATTTTAAAATTTTATTTTTCATAATTATTCACATCACCTTTATGATAATGAATTTTAATTATGGCTTATAACATCACCTTTTATTTATATTGTGAAAAATATTATCTAAAATATATTTTACAGTTTCTCTCACAATTAGATATTTTTTTTTAATAAGATTCATTTGCATATTATTAAATGGATTTCTATATTATTGAAACTCATGAAATTTTGAAAATATATTGAAATATAATTATATTTTCTAAAAGTAAATATTTAATATAAAAAATAGATTATTGGATTTTAAAATTATTTTAAATCATTTTGTTTTAATTAAAATTTAATATTTAGTGATTTTATTTTCTCTAAAATAATTTTTTTTAATTCAATTTCTCTAGGATTTTTTTTGAAAATAATTTTTATTGGATTAAAAGGATAATTTTAATTTTTTTTATAAAGATCAAGTGTTTAATTTCAACTAAAACATACTTTTATAGAGTTTTGAAGCCTTAAAACGAGGTATTATCTCTTATTTTTAGGTGATTTATCAAATGATTTTAAATAGTTACTTTCAAAAATGAAAAAAATCATCATTCCCCTTATGTTATAGTGGTAAATTTTTATGCCACCATCCGAATAATTTCTCTAGTTGATTTATAGAGTATTTTAGGAATGTTTTTCATGAAAGTCATCCCTTTACAGGGGATATTTAAGTGATTTATAGAGTATGAATGTTTTTATAACCAAAAAAATAGTTATTTATAGAATATTATTATTGTAAAGGTTGGGGTATAATATTTACCTCTAGTGAATTATTTGAGGATTTATTTCTCATTATATAATTATGAGAATAATGCAATGATACCCACTCTACTATTGCAATTTTTAATATCATTACTATTCACTATAATATTGGAATCTGTTAGTGATGCTTGCAGAAATAACTTTTTAGGAGTAATTTAGTAATGAATAATCCACTATGGGTATCATGTATTAATCCCTACTCCATTATAGGAATCATGCACTGATTACTACTCTACCATGTTTTGGATGTCAAATAGTGATTCCACTTCCACTGTTTTATGATTTAAACACCAATGTGAGCGTCATAATTTACTTTTATGTTTCGTTCTCATTACATGAAATATCTTTATGAACGTTCTTAATCTCTATGATTCATGTTTATTGTATCTTATTTTGTCTCTCCTATGTTATGATATATGTTTTCTCTTTGGATATTATATTTCTTATTATCATGGGCTACTGAAATCTATTATTGTTTTATATTATTCTTTATAAGATATTTCCCCCATAATTTTATTTTCTACCATACATATGATCTTATCCATGAATGAAAATTGATATTATTTCTATTACTGATCATTTGAACTCATCCCTTTATTTCTTTTCCAATCCCCATGTTATGAATAATAGTATAACTTTTGATATGTCTATACTTGATTCTTTTATTTCTTCATTACTGTGAAATATTTACAAGTGTTGGGAAATGAGTTACTTATTTATCTATTACTCAAAAATAGTGATCAATTATAATTACGGGATTGTGTAATTTTTTTGAGATATAGTGCTTAAAATGTTAAAATTTATTTAATATTATATTTGTTCATCTGACCTATAATTAAGAACATGGTTTAAAATAAGTGTTTTTCGAACCTTACCCCACAGTGTGTATCTTATGTTTTATATTGATACCAACTATGATGAACTTAGAATAACATAATTAAATATATCATAATTTTAAATTAATATTATTTATTGATCATAATAAATTACACTAAAAACCATATAATTTTTCTATATTTAATTATAAGCTACATTATTATCTAATTTTAAAATAATTATTATATATTTTTTAAAATTATACCCCATGTGATATCCTTTTACACATCACCATAATCCTAGAAATAGAAATATAAGAGTGGTATGAGCTTTGATGCTCAGTATGGGATGAATGTAGGAGATGAAAAATATATCATAAATGATAATAAGAAAAATATGTGGGTATGAGAATGTAATCATAGTGCATTAAAATAATATATAAAAATCATACCCAATAAAATATATCATAAAACATGAGCTTTGGAATAAGGATTTCAGACTAATATAAATATCATTCTTAAGAGTGTAGGAACATGAGTCAATAATCATGATCAATTAAAAAGTAACATAAGATTATTTTTTCATAATTAATTGTTGAGTAACATATGTATATTAATCCTATTATTATGTAACATATCAATAACTATAGAATCATCACATAGTAGATGGTGTCCCATTTTGGATTCGAATCACTCCCCAATACCTGACACATTAACTCATGAGATATAATATTTTATTCAACGCATTATAGGGACATATAATTTTAAAGTTGTTCATTACATATTAGATATAGTTCCTTATAGACTTGGGTTCACTCCCCATCCCCTATATATTTAATAGATATAAATCCTTACGTATTACAATAGTGGGTTATATGAATATGGGTACACCTATCACATATTAAAAGAACATACATATGTTTTTCATATGAACATGAACACATTCATAAATCAACCATGAAAGGAAAATGTAAAAACCGAAAATAGATAGTGTGAAAAATGTTAAGAATAATAATTCCATGTTTTTATTATAAAACTAGAATACAATAGAAACTAAAATTAAGAAATCATATAAAAAGGGTTAAGGAAATGCAAAAATGAATTTGAAAAATTTGGACATAGATTTGAATGATTCAAGAAATAAAATCTTATATAATGCCAGGATAACATACAAGAATAATTTCATTTGAATTTTGAACAAAAATTATGAGAAGTCATGAGAGACATGGGAAAAATATTATTATAGTAATGTTAGTATATATTTCACTATAAGAGTTTTTGAATTACTGTAAAAAATAGGCATAAATTTTTTTACCAACTATATTTTTCAATTAATTTGACTATACTAGTTCAATAAATCATTAGAGTATTAAAATTAAATTCATATAATTGGTATAACAATAGTGGAAAAATAATTGAAATGTGGATTATAATTCATAAAGGTATTAAAAACATAAAATAAAATAAAAATTAAATATCAAAAAATGTAGAAACTTATAGAACACAATAATGAAACCCATTAAGGATATTATATTACAAAATGGATTCCAACCAAATGAATACTTCACATGAAAATAAAATTGATAGGTGGTTTAATGAATTCAATAATGATATCCATTACCTAATAATTATTTTTGGAAAGTAGACTTATTTGAATGTGTAAGGATGCTCTAACCCCAATATCCTCTATGACCTCTATGATCAATAGTAAGTCCGCATTTTTACTTCTTCAAACATGAGGGTTCTAAAAATACATCTCCCATCCACAGAAGCTCATAGTTCTATATAATATCAAAATAGAAAAATGTTTAATCTCAAATTATCCTTAATAAAATAGAATTGGTGAAATAAAAATAATAATAAAACAACATATACATATAATGAAACCTTACACAGTGATGATTAACAGAACAAATCTCAAAAGGTATATGTATAGATGGAACCAGTCTGAGTATTGAGGTGATGAAAAAATAAAAAAAACATTAAGAATTGTCACGACCCGTCCCCTGGGGGCCGTGTCGTGACTACCCCTAGCCCACCTTTCATAGGCCAAGGGATAGCAACTAGCACCAAAGGCGTAAATCCCTAAACTAGGAAGACATTGCCTTTATAACTTGAAAACACACACAACAGAGTACGATCTGGAAACAAAACACTAAACAAAACTATATACAAAAGGAGTTCTGAAAAGTAAAAGGGGGCTGGAAATATAAGCCCAACTGTAATGTACAAGGAAACTAAAAGTACAAGCACTGGAAAATGGGAAAACAACTCATGAATCATCCACTGGGAAATCCTACCTGAAGGGTAGGTATAGATAGCCTCCACAGCACTCCAAATCCATCTGTCTCCTTCATGCACCATCACGCTGTGTGGTCCACCTCCAGGTACCATCCAGTCCTGGTTCTCTCAGCCTCAATCAACGTTGTTTGTCATCTGCATCCAACACAACGAGGTGTGGCCATAGCCCGTGCAGTGGTGAGAATAACGATACTTAATAGGGACCCCGAGACCCTCAAGGTCACACAAATTCAAACAAGGATAAAACACAAAGTATGAATTCAACATATCACCTCACTTAGATATATGCCCACACATATACCTAAGTTATCAAGTAATCCATCTCAATCATGAGGTAAACACAAAATTTACAAACTCAGCTCAAACTAGGATTTTATTCTAGCGGTTGTATCAAGTAACATCCCTAGTCACATTGTCGATACCTCGACTAGTGGATAACTCCTCTTCTATCGAGTATAGTCGGCCTACTGTGACACCAAGGTTCTTCCCACTAACTTTGGAATACTAACGTACTCCTCCTATCGAGTACCATGGGTCTGCTATCACCAAGTTGCTCCCCACCGTGGGTCTGTCGCGTCACCAAGGCACTCCCCCTCGTATCCTACTGAGGTACTCCTCTTTTCGAGTGTCGTGGGTCTATTGCGACACCAAGGCGCTCCCCATTGTGGGTCTGCCGCGGCACCAAGGCACTCCCCACTGGGCTTGTCGAGTCACTCTGAGTCGAATTGGTCAACAGTCGTTGGGTCTCAGCTAGCTACTAGGTCTCCGTGCTATGCTCGCTCATCTCTGGGAGGATCTGCTCCACGATCTACTGGTCTATACTCCAACTATCACGAAGTCCCACAAAGAAGTGTCTCAAAGGTCTTCCATGTCATAGGGGTCTCAACGCAATAGACGGTGTGTCAATCGGGCACCCAGTCTTTGAGTTATTAGCCTTTTAGTCTCGAGGGGCGGTTGGATTCGTGCATGATCCACCATGACTGTATCTAAACTATACTCTGAACTACAGTGGGGTATACTCAAAGGGACCATCACGCTCCAAGAATACCTGCACCGCTGATGGTTCGTCAAACGGTCGTCTGGTGCCAAAGATATGGCCAAGGAAAGTAAAGGGTCGGTGGTGGGCCCGAGTCCAGTCTGACCCAGTCTAGGCCGACCCGGTCTGGGTCGACCCGGTCAAACCAATTGGGTCTAGCCCAACCCATTTGGTGGGAAATCTTGTTAGGTTTGGCCCGGACCGCTGGGCCCATCCCAGCAGGCCGCGTGGGCCGTTCGGCCTGGGATCGGGGCCGGTTTGGCCCAGAACAAAGGGCCTGACCGGGCCGGTTCGTCCAGGGTGCCATGAGAGGGGCTAAGGGCCAGCTCAGGAGGCTGGCGCGGCCTGGGCGCTGGTTCGATCGTGTGGCGATTCGGGTGGCCAAGTGGCCAGGAGGCGGTCGGGCAGGCCGACAGGCAGGCTGGCGGGCGACCGGGCAGGGGGTGGTCAGGCTGGCAAGCGGCCGGGCAGGGTTCCAGGTGAGTGGCTACGCAGGGCGCCTAGCGAGCTAGTAGGCAGCTGGGCAGGCTGGTAGGGGGTCGGCAGGGGGCCGGCAGGGCGCCAGGCGGCCGGTGGGGCACGGGTCGGCTCAGGGCAGCCGCTCAACTCTACAAGCGGTGCGGCTGGTGGGGGCTCGACTGGGAAGGTTCGGCTGGCGCCGTGGTGGGATGTCGTAGGTGTGGCATGGATCATGGAGATCGTGGGTAGAGCGGCCTTTGTCTTCACTGCATTTTCCACCTCGTTGCGTCGTCTCCATACCGAAGATCATGATAATCAAAAACCGCGGAGGGGTCAGGCCATGTTGGTTTTCCCCACACCCTCTGCATTATGGGTGATAACATTTGGCTCATCAAGAAGTAAGAAAGATGAACATAAATTGTTTCACAACCTCCACAGTGATTCCTTTCTAACCAAATAAGTGAATAAGGAAGGTGATATAACTCAGATTAACCCCTACATTGATCGTTGGTCTGTGACAGAGTCATGGGGAAGAAGACGGTGTTGTTGCTATTTGTTGTGTCTGCTGCACACTTCCAATTCCTAGCTCGCACGTCATTTGTGGAAGACGCTCCACGTCGGTAGGATCTGAGGAAGGAAGTCGAAGTCACTCCCCTCCGGCGTTCTTCATTCCTTGTTCTTCATTGGGAGATTTTCTCTATTCTCCCATGTTCCACCAAAAGAGCAATTCCAACCAAAATAATAAGAGATTGTGATATCTTATTAATTCGTTGTAAAAATATTCATATTGGATGAAATAATTTAATTGGATCCACCTAATTAATTTGAAGGATTTGGCATAATAAATTATGTGTTGGCTAAAATAATTAAAGGGGAGGTGGTGGCATCATAAATGGTAAAGGAGGTCAAGGGGATCCCCCTCATTAATGAGGGGAGTTGAGAAATTTTACTCTCCTCTCATTAATAGGGGTAAGGTGGTCCCCTACCCTATTATTCAAAATGGGAGGTTATGTGGTCTCGTGTGGTACCCACCACATTAACCCCACATGGGAGGTTGAGTCGTGGTGGTCCCCACCACCAAAACCTCTCTTGGGAGGTTATGGCATGGTGGTCCCCACTTCCAACCTCTACAAGGAGTTTATAGATCCAATGGGACTCACCTACAAACACCCACATGGAGGCTCAAATAAAAATAAAGTGAACCACTCATTATTTTATTATTTTCCATGAAAACCCAAAAACCAACTTTTATTCTCGACCCATTGTCGTCGAAGTTAATGTCTCCTTATGTGAATATTGGCGATGCAAGTTCTATGGTGCCCTTGTATTTCAATTCCGTGCACCGGTTCAAAAGTTATAAAAACTCACTCGACTTTTTACTGAACATACCTGAAAAAAACTTCAGAAATTGATTCTGGGAAAATAGGGCCTCAAAATCATGCATCGTCAGTTTTCGCAGACTCATAAAATTCCCATGTATTTAAGAAAAAAAAAAGAATTTTCCACGGAATTTTCTGGGTCTTTACATTCTCCCCACCTCCGAGCTTTACGTCCCCGTAAGCTAGAACATGAACTAAGGGAACAAGTGGGGGTAATGAGCATGCATCTGAGCCTCCTGATCCCATGTGCTCTCATGGAGGTTCCCGTGCTACCAGAAAACACACACTAGATGTATCGTCCGTCCACATAGGACCCATTCCTATCGATCCTCAATCTCCACTAGAGCCTCCATGAAAGTCGCCCTATCGTCGATGTCCAGCTCTCCTAGGTCGATTTTGTGGGAAGGGTTGTTCACATATATCCTTAGCTGAGATACGTGGAAGAATTCGTGCATCCAGTGCAACTAAGGTGGAAGAGCTAAGCGGTAAGCCACCTTGCCAACTCTGCTGAGGACTTAGAAAGGTCCGATGAATCGTAGATAACTTTCCACCTCGGCCAAATTTCCATAGATCCCATCTAGGTTAGACCCATAGAAAGATGTGGTCTCCATCCTCGAACTCCAGAGGTATTCGTCTCCTGTAAGCATACAACTTCTAACTTCTCTGTGCAGTCTTCATCCACTCTTGGATGATCTGCACCTTCTCTATAGTAGCTCGTACCATATCTAGTCCCACTAGTGCTGACTCCCCTGTGTCAATCTAGCATAAAGGTGACCTGAAAGGTCGCCCGTACAATGCCTAGAAAGGTGCCATACCTATGGTGGAGTGATAGATGTTGTTGTATGCAAACTCCACCAAAGGTAAGTGGTCCTCCCAGCTGCGATCGAAGTCGAGGACATAAGCACATAACATTTCTCGAGGGTCTGAATGGTCTACTCAATCTGACCATCCGTCTTAGGATGGAATGTGGTGTATAGATGAAGCAGCATCTCGAAAGCCTCTTAAAATACCTTACATAACCGAGAAATAAACTGTGCATCACAATCAGAGACAATCGTCGAAGGTACTCAATGTAGCCACACAATCTCCGGCACAAAGAGGCATCCCAATATCTCTACAGAACCCTGCTCTCTGATTGGTAGGAAGTGGGCCGACTTGGTGATTCGATCAATAATCACCCAAATCCAGTCATGAACCCTAGATGTATGTGGATGTCCTGTCATGAAATCCATGGATATCCCATCCCACTTCCACTCTGGGACTTCTTTGTTGGGAGCTTTTCTCTCTTCTCCCATGTTTCACCAAAAGAGAAATGCCAACCAAAATAATAAGAGATTGAAATATCTTATTAATTCATTGGCACAATATTCAAATTTGATGGAATAATTTAATTGTATCCACCCAATTAATATGAAAGATTTTTTATAATAAATTTTGTGTTGGCTCAAATAATTAATGGGGAGCTAGTGGCACTATAAATGGTAGAGGAGGTCAAGGGGCTCCCCCTCAATAATGAGGGGATTTGAGAGATTTTCCTATCCTCCTATTAATAGGGTTCGGGTGGTCCCCACCCCTATAATTCAAAATGGGAGGTTATGTGGTCTCGAGTGGTCCCCACCACATTAACCCCACATGGGAAGTTGAGGCGTGGTGGTCCCCACCCCCATAACCTCTCTTGAAAGGTTATGGCCTGGTGGTCCCCACTTCCATCCTCCACAAGGAGGTTATAGATCCAGTGGGACCCACCTATAAAAACCCACATGGCATCTCAAATGAAAATAAATTTAAGATCATATTATTTTATTGTTTTCCATGAAAACCAAAAAACTAACATTTATTCTCGACCCACTGTCATCGATGTGAAAGTCTTCTTAAGCGAATATCGGTGTTGCGAGTTCAATGGTGCCCTTGGATTTCAATTTTGAGCACTGGTTCAAAAGTTATAAAAACCTACTCATACATTTACTGAACGTACCCAAAAAAAACTTCATAAATTGATTTTGCGCACACCGGGCCTCGGGATCACGCGCCGTCAGTTTTCATGGACTTGTAAAATTACCATGTATTTAAGAAAAAATAATAATTTTCCACGGAAATTTCCGGGTCTTTACAAGAATGATTATAAAATTTTATATTATGTTAATTGTTATTTAATTTTTTCTATAAATTCATAATCCCAATATATATTATCTATTTAACAAACATCAATGGTTGAATTCAATGATCTTCGGGTAATATTGAAACTGCATCAAATAAAACAATCCATCATTAATAGATGTAGACATTATCTCTATAACCAATTAATTGAACTCTATATTCCATTACAATGATTCATATTCTCTTCTATATCTATATACTAGCATAGTTTTATAAAATATATTATTGGAAAAGAAATATTTATAATACAAAACTTAAACTATCATCTACAAGGTAAATCATAACCATAATGAATTTTATTATGATAATTCCTGAACACATAAAAGTGGAAGAATGATTAACCCAATAATATCCACAAAATTATTCATATTTTTAAAAATCATATGATATAATTTAAAACGGTATTTTGACTTGAATTTTTTATAAATAAACTTTGTAATTACCTATAAATCTCCCCTAGATATAAAAAATGAGAAGACTAAAATTACTCCTTTATGAAATACACATGAATTGGAAGACCTATAATAACAGAACTACCTTAATAATATTCTTATTTATGAAAAACACACCCACTTAATATATTTTCTCTTTATTTTTGTTCATAACAACACAATATTAATATATTTAGGTACTCCCTTGGATTATAAGAAAGGAAACCTTTCTAAAAAATCATGAACTAATTCTTTTTAAAATGAATATCACATAACTCTCCCTCAAATTAATTTATAGGATAAAATAAAAAATTTACATTACCATTGGATAATATGAATATGTCAAAAATCATTTCCTTTATACTATAAACTAATAATTAAATAAATAAATAATTTTTAAACAAAAAAATTGAGAGCATTTAAAAGATTAATCAAATAAGAAATCCTTCTATAATATATTTTTAAAATACTCCCACACAAAAACAATATTTAAGGAATTTATTATTATATTTTAAATTTCTATTTAGTACCTTTGAGGTTAATTTATACAATTTAATGTGGATGATCTTCCTCTAAAAAAGGTTTTGTTAGATTTTCAAATAAACATTTTTTATCTAATATAGGAATAAGAAATTAAATAATTTTAAAAGATAAATTGAAACACTATAACCTCTAACAAGTTTAAAAAATATATAAAAAATAAAAAATTAAAGGAATTCATATATTTAAATAATTATAGAAATTATAGAATAAATGTTAATATTAAAAATTTATAACACGAAGAACACTTAATGAATTCAAGATTATAAAAAATCATTATATCCTTTGGTTAATAATAATATGCAAGATATTTAAAATCATATATACTAATCATACATAATATATTTGCACATTGAAATCAAATTTTCTATTAGTCACATGAAATTTTAAAGAAACAACATAATAAAAAAGATACCACCTAGAGGTGAATATCTATTAAACCAAACTATAAAGAATTATGTCATGAATCGTCCCCCGGGGCCCGTGTCGTGACTACCCCAAGCCCGCCTTCCATAGGCTAGGGGCTGGTGACTAGAACCAAAGGTGTAAATCCCTAAACTGGGAAGGCATTGCCTCTATAACTTGACAATACACACAACATAGTATGAGTTGGAAACAAAACACTAAATAAAACTATATACAAAAAGAGTGATGAAAAGTAAAAGGGGGGCGGAAATACAAGCCCAACTGAAAGTATAAGGAAACTAAAAGTACAAGCACTGGAAAAAAGGAAAACAGCTCCTAGATCATCCACTGGGGAATCCTACCTGAAGGGTAGGAATAGATAGCCTCCACAGCACTCCACGTCCATCTGTCTCCTCTGTGCACCGTCAGGTCGTGTGGTCTGCCTCCGGGTACCATCCATTCCTGGGTCTCTCAGCCTCGGTCAACGCTGTATGTCGTCTAAATCTGACACAATGAGGAATGGGAATAGCCTGTGCATGGGTCAGTATAACGATACTCAGTAGGGACCCCAAGACCATCAAGGTCTCACAAAATCCAACAAGGATAACCCACAAAGTTTGAATTCAACAGATAAACTCACCTATGTATATGCCCATACATATAACTAAGTTATCAAGTAATCCATCTCAATCATGAGGTAAATAGAAAACTTACTGACTCAGCTCAAACATGGATTTTATGCTAGGGGTGGTATCATGTAACATCCCCAGTCACACTGTTGAAACCTCAGCTGCTGAAGAACTCCTCCTCTATCGAGTAAAGTGGTCCTGCCGAGACACCAAGGTGCTTCCCAACTACTAGGTCTATGCGCTATGCTCTCTTTTCTCTGGGAGGATCCGCTCCACGAGCTACTATTCGATACTCCAACTATCACGAAGTCCCACATAGATGTATCTCAAAGGTCTTCCACATCATATAGGTCTCAACGCAACAGATGGCGCGTCAATCGGATGCCCGATCTGTGAGTTATTTGCCTTTTAGTCTCAGGGGTCCGGCAGGATTCATGCATGATCCAACCTGACCGTATCTCATCTATAACCTGAACACCCGTGGGTTATTCTCAAAGGGATCGTCGTGCTCCAAGAATACCAGTGTCGCTGACGATTCATCAAATGGTTGTCTGGTGCCAAGGATATGGCCAAGGAATGTAAAGGGCTGGTAGTGGGCTCGGGTCCGGTCCGTCCCCGTCCGGGCTGACCCGGTCTTGATCGACCCGGTGAGACCAATTTGGTCTGGCCTGGCCCATTGGGCGAGCTAGCAATTTAGGGTCAGCCTGGCCCGCTGGGCCCAGCCCAGTAGGCCGCGTGGGCGGTTCGGCCCGGGTTCGGGGCCGGTTCGACCCAGAGCCCCGTGAGGGTGCGTCCCAGCACGGCTCGGCCTAGAGGGCACGGCCGGGCTGGTTCATCCAAGGAGCCGTGAGGGGGGTGCGGGCCTGCTCAGGAGGCCGGCGCGGCCATGGCGCCAGTTTGGTCGGGTGGTGCGTCGGGTGGCCAGGTGGTCGGGAGGCGACCGGGCAAGCTGGGAGGTGGCCGGGCAGGCCGGCAGGCGGGACAGCGGGCGGTTGGGCAGGGGGCAGGCAGGCCGACAGGTGGCCGAGTAGGGCACCAAGTGGACGGCGGGGCATGGTCCGGCTCGGGGTAGCGGCTCAGCTCTAAGAGCGGTGCGGCGAGCGGGGGATCAGCTGGGGCCGATTCGGCCGGCGGCGATGTGGGACGTCGTGGGGGTGGCGCATATCACGGAGACAGGGAGTAGCAGAGCCTTTGTCTTCAACACATTTTTCACCTCGTTTCTTCTTCATCATGCCTAAGATCATTATAAACAAGAATGGCAGAGGGGTCGGGCCATGTTGGTTTGGCCCATACCCTTCGCATTATGGGTGGTAACATTTGGCTCATCAAGTAGTAAGAAAGATCAACTTCAATTGTTTCACAACCTCCACAACGATTCCTTTATAACTGAAGAAGAGAATAAGGAAGGTAATATAACTAAAATTAACCGCTACCTTGATCATTGGACAATGACAGAGTCGTGGGGAAGAATACGGTGATGTTGTTGTTCGTCGCGTCCGCCGCACACTTCCAATACTGAGCTCTCACATATGTTGTGGAAGACACTCCATGTCGGTAGGATCCGAGGAAGGAAGTCAGAGAAGGTCATTGTTTTTTGTTCTTCGTTCTTCATTGGTGAGAGTTCTTCCCTCTTCTCCCGTGTTTCCACAAATATTAAAATGTCAAGCCAAATAGATAGCCCCCTCCAAATAATAGATTTTCTATTATTTTAGATTGTTGGGTTTAAAATTCAAAATGGAAGGATTAATTAACTTGGATCACCTTAATTAATGTGGAGAGTTTGGAACCATTAAATTAGGGGAGTTGGCACCAATAAAGGTGTGGTGTGGTGAGACTCTCCCTCATTAATGAGGAGAGTTTAGAGGTTTTCCTCTCCCACCATTAATAGGGGGTTTAGTCTCGTATGGTCCCCGCATCGTAACCTCTCACTGGAGGTTAGGATTAGGTGGGCCCCACTACTATAACCTCTCATGGGAGGTTAAGGTGAGGTGGTCCCACCTCCAACTTCCATGAGTTGGTTTTAACAATCAAATAAAAATTAATCCACACACTTTATTTTTATTTAATTTATTCTCTAAAAACCCAAAAACTATCTTTTATTCTCGACCCACTATCACCGAAGTGAAAGTCCCCTTAAGCGAATATCGGCGCTGCGAGTTCAATAGAACCCTCATATTTCAATTTCAAGCACCGGTTCAAATGTTATAAAAACCTGCTCATACGTTTACTGAATGTACCTAAATAAAACTTTAGAAATTGATTTCGGGCACACCGGGCCTCAAAATCATGCACCGTCAATTTTTGCGGACTCGTAAAATTCCTATGTATTTAAAAAAAAGCATTCCACTGAATTTTCAGGTCTTTATATTCTCTCCACCTCAAGGATTTACTTCCCCATAAGCTATAACTCGAACTAAGGGAACAAGTGGGGGTACTAATCATGCATCTGAGCCTCCCACTCTCATGTTCTCTCCCGGAGGTTCCTCTGTTGCCAGCGAATGTGCACCAGAGGTATCTACCATCCATATAATACCCGCTGCTTTTGATACTCAATCTCCACTGGGACCTCCGTAAAAGTCTCCCCATCATCGACATCCAGCTCTCTATGGTCGATGATGTGAGAAGGGTTGTGGCCATATCTCCTCAATTGAGATATGTGGAAGACGTCGTGAACCCAGTGCAACTGAGGTGGAAGATCCAGGCGAAAAATCCACCTTGCTTACTCTGCTGAGGACCTGGAAAGGTCTGACAAATCTCAGAGATAACTTGTCGCCTCAGCCAAATCTTCATAAACCTCGTTGATGTGAGACCCATAGAAATACATGGTCGCCATCCTCGAACTCTATAGGTCTCCGTCTCCTATCAGTATACGACTATTGTCTACTATGTATAGTCTTCATCTGCTCCTGGATGATCTGCACCTTCTCCATGGTAGCTCGTACCATCTTCGGTCTCACTAGTGCTGACTTCCCAGGGTCAGTCTAGCACAAGGGTGATCTGTAAGGTCTCCTGTATAACACCTCAAAAGGTTCCATCCCAATGGTGGAATTATAGATATTGTCATATGAAAACTCCACCAAAGGAAAGTGATCCTCCCAACTGTGACCGAAGTCAAGGACACATGCACAGTACATGTCCTCGAGCGTCTGAATGGTTCTCTCAGTCTGGCCATCCTCCAGAAGATGGAAGGCGGTGCTCAGATGATGTTGCATCCCGAAAGCCCCCTACAACCCCTTCCATAGCCAGGAAGTAAATTGTGAGTCATGATCGGATATAATAGATAAAGGTACTCCATGTAGTTGCACAATCTCTTATACATATAGGCATCCAAAGCTCTCTACTGAACCCTATTATCTGATCGGTAGGAAGTGGGACAGCTTGGTGAGTCGGTCGACGATCACCCAAATCAAGTCGTGACTCCTGGATGTACGTGTAAGTCCAATCATGAAGTCCATGGATATCTCATCCCACTTCAACTCTGGGACCTCTAAAGGATACACCATGCCTGCTGGTACCTGGGGCTCTGACGTCACTTGCTAACAAGTGATGCATCGAGAGACAAAATCTGCTACTTCCTTCTTCATACCTGGCCACCAGTGCTGTCGTTGAAGGTCATGGTACATCTTTGCCACTCATGGATGTACCGCTAAAGGGGATGTGTGGAACTCCCTCAGCACGTCCTCCTAAAGTGAAACCGGTACCATAGTACGTCCTCTTAAGAGGATGACGTGCTCCTCACCATTATAAAATCCATCAGGTGCATGCCCTGTGGATATCTGAGCACATCGTGTCTCGCAGTCAGGGTCCCTGTGTTGTGCCACCCTGACTCACTGAAGAACTGGGGGAGTGATTGTAAGGGACTGAAGGAAATTTGTACCATCTGTATCCACAAAAGTTATTTGTAAAGCATCGAGCTGCTTCGTCACCTCACCCACCAGCTATATACTAGATATCCTGCTGAGTGCATCTACTACAACATTCCCCTTTCTAGGAGTATAGACTATCTCCATGTCGTAGTCATGGAGGAACTCAAGCCATCATCGTTGTCTCAGGTTTAGGTCCTTCTGAGAGAAGATATACCTGAGACTCTTTTGATCAGAGTACATTGTAAAATGCTCGCCCATCAGATAGTGTCGCCACATCTCCAAGGTGAAGACCACTACTACTAACTCCAGGTCATGGGTAGTGTAGTTCTGCTCATGTTTTCTCAGCTTCCGAGAACCATACGTGATCACTGCTCGCTCCTGCATCAGGACACACCCAAGTCTGGTCCCCGATGCATTGCAGTAGACTACGTACCCTACGCCTTCCTCTAGAAGCCTCAAGATGGGGTCACTAGTCAGCCTCTACCTTATATTTTGAAAGATCATTTGTCATATCTCCGACCACATGAAGGGTTTCCCCTTCTTCGTCAAGGATGATAGTGGTGCTGCAACTATGGAGATGTTTGTAACGAACCTCTAGTAGTAACCAATCAAACCTAGGAAACATCGAACCTCTGTCACACTCCTGGGTGGCTCCTAAGCAAGTACCACCAAAATATTCGCTACATCCAATACAACTCCAGCCTTCGAGATGATGTGTCCCAAAAAGTGAACCTCTCAGGTCCAAAACTGGCACATCTAGAGCTTACCATAAAGCTGGGGCTCTCGGAGTGTGTCGAGTACTACCTATAAATGGTAGGCATGCTCCTCCTCAGTGGTCGAGTAGATTAGAATTTCATCGATAAAGACTAAGACAAAGCGATCAAGGTGTGACTGGAAGATTCTGTTCATGAGTCCCATGAACACTGCTCGATCGTTGATTACGCTAAAAGTCTTAACCAAAAACTCATAGTGTCTATACCGACATCTGAAATATGTCTTCTGCATATCCTCATATCGAACTCTCAACTGGTGATAGCCTGATCTGAGGTCTATCTTTGAGATCCATCATGCTCCCTTTAGCTGATAAAAGTGGTCGTCAATCCATGGGAGTGGGTACTTGTTCTTTACGGTCACCTGATTCAGGTGACGGTAGTCTATACAAAGCCTCAAACTCCCATCCACCTACATGGCGAACAGAATTGAGGCTGCCCAAGGAGAAACACTAGGCTGGATGAATCTCTTCTTCTGTAAGTCCTCTAGTTGTACTCGCAGCTCGCGAAGCTCCACGGGAGCCATCCGATAAGCTTGTGTAGATATCGGTGTCATCCTGGGGTACAGGTTAATGTATAATTCCACATCTCTATGAGGTGGTAGTCCTAGAACATCGTCAGGGAAAAAATTTGTGTGCTGGTCCACCACTATAGGGTAGCTCAGACTCTTCACATCAATTACTCTGAGGGTAAGGCAGGACAACTGATGAGTGATCGGCTGCACCCTCCTCTGAGTAAGCCTGTCTTGTGCTACAAAGGCTCCCTTCTCACCAGTGAAGGTGAACCTAGTCCAATCCATGTGGACACACCACACTTTGCGCCTAATACACTCAATCTGAGCATGGACTATAGATTATTAGTCCATACCCATGATGAGGTCGTAAGGCCTCGACGCCGCTACTAGGAGATCATAGCTGAAGCTCTCGCTTCCTAGATTAAGCTCACACTACTGACACCAGTGCTTAATCGTCTAATATTCTCCCGTAGGAGTCTCTATCCATAAGTATCGAGCTAACGGCTCCGTCGTAATCTTCGAGATCTGAATGAGGGTAGTGGAAATGAATGAATGACCGGCACATGTGTCTATAATAACTACATCTATGGTGGAGTAGACACAGATCGTACCTCGAATCATCTCTATATCATCGTGATCGTAAGCCTCAGCTGCCTGGAGCTGAGCTCTCCCATGTCCACCTACTCCCTGCGGTCAGGGTGGACCTCCTAGTGGTGGTGGCGGTAACACCTCGAAACGTCACTCACTGCCAGTTGTACGACCAGCTCCTCTACCATGTCCACCTACTCCCTGCGGACCACCTCGATCAAATCTACGTCTCTGCCAAGGTGGTCCTTATATAGTTTTATGATCATCTGAATGATGGGTCAGATAGTCACGAGCCATTTTACCCTACCCACCGCATGAGAAACACTGCCCAATCATGGCATGTAGGTCTCTACCCCGAGTGCCCCACACAATTGATTCTGAGTCATGCAGTCATCCACCCATGGGTCTGGTCCTCTTGGATCTCTACGACATCTGTCTACTTCCTACTGCAGAAGACTCCACTGCATGTTGACTAGTGATAGGTCTCGCTGCTGGAGACTGCTCAGTAAGGAAACTCTCCACTAAAAGGGCTCGCTCCAACACCCATGTCTAAGTCGGGATGTTGAGGGAGATCATCGAAGCCCTGATCTCTCGATTGTGCCCCTGCTCAAAGGCTTGGGCCCAAAAGAATTGGTCGAGCACCATATCGGTGGAGTAGCGTGAGAGGTCTTTGAACCTCACTGAGTACTGAGCTATAGTCATGCTTCCCTGTTGTAGATGAAGTAACTCCTGAATACACACTACGCGGAGAGTCGGTGGAACAAAATCCGCCCAAAATAGGCTCTCAAAGTCTACCCAGAGAAGTGTCATCTCGTCGTGCACCTGGAGCATCAGGCTCCACCATCTTCCCATTGCTTCCAGAAGGAGACTCGCAGCAAGGATCATCATAAGGTCTGCAGGTGTCCCTACCAGTCGGAAAACTCTCACCACATCCTCTAGCCAATCCTCAGCCGCATGTGGGTCCATCTCTCCCCTAAGCCTAAGTTTACTTTATCTTTTGAACTCGTGGAACATGCTCAAGCAACATGCATCGTCCACTTCTGGGGCTAGTGGCATTGGTAACCCAACGGGAAGTAGTACGGCTGGTGCCTCCACTGGAAAAGGGCACTACACTGAGGCCTCATCCTTTAGTGGGATATCTGTGTGTACTAATCTCAGGACTCTCGCTGGTCCTCCGTGGGGAGGCATCCTAAATGAAATAGATGAGACATGTCCAAAATATTATTCCTAGTGAGCTGACCTGGTTGAGATGACTTAGAGAAAACTTTAGAAAACACACACGCAATCAGTGTTTTCATGAATTGAGTTAGAAATAAGTAGTTAGGGTCCTAGTGTAGGGATGCGTCGTCCATTGTACCAACACTGGACTCTCTGAAATGAAAACCACACAAACCACCCTTAACACTATTGATTCATAGAAAAGATAAGAGTCCTAAGTTATGTGGTAGAACCGACTCCTCTGATACCAATTTTTCACGACCCATCCCCCATGGCCCGTGCTGTGACTACCCCAAGCCCTCCTTCCATAGGGTGAGGGTTGGTGACTAGCACCAAAGGCATAAATCCCTAAACTAGGAAGGCATTTCCTCTATAACTTGAAAACGTACACTACGGAGTACGAGCTGGAAAAAAAACACTAAATAAAACTGTATACAAAAGGAGTGCTGAAAAGTAAAAGGGGGCCACAAATACAAGACCAACGGTAAAGTACAAGGAAAATGAAAGTACAAGCACTGTAAAAAGTAAAATAGCTCCTGGATCATCCATCAGGAAAACCTACTTGAAGGGTAGGTACAGATGGCCTCCACAGCACTCCACGTTCGTCTATCTCCTCCGTGAACCATCACATCGTGTGGTCCACCTCCAAGTACCATCCAGTCCTGGTGCACTCAGCCTCGGACAACGTTGTCTGTCGTCTGCATCCAACACAACGAGGTGTGGGCATAGCCCGTGCAGGGGTGAGTATAACGATACTCAGTAGGGACCCCAATACCCTCAAGGTCTCACAAAATCCAAAAAAGATAAACCACAAAGTATGAATTCAACAGATAACCTCAATTAGGTATATGCCCATACATATACCTAAGTTATCAGGTAATCCATCTCAATCATGAGGTAAACACAAAAGTTACTGACTCGGCTCAAACCAGTATTTTATTCTAGGGGTAGTATCAAGTAACATCCCCAGTCACACTGTCGAAACCTTGGTTGTTGGAGAACTCCTCCTATATCGAGTACAATGGGTCTGTAGAGACACCACGGTGATTCCCACTAACCTTGGACTGCTGAGGTACTCATCCTGTTGACTACCATGGGTCTGCTGCATCACCAAAGCGCTCCCCACCGTGGGTCTTCCGCGTCACCAAGGCGCTCCCCCTCATAGTCTGCTGAGGTACTCCTCCTGTCGAGTACCATGGGTCTATCGTGACCCTAAGGATCTCCCCACTATGGGTCTGTCGTGACACCAAGTCACTCCCCATTAGGTTAGTCGACTCACTCTGAGTCAAATCAGTCAGAAGTCGTTAGGTCTCAACCAGCTACTAGGTCTCTGTGTTATGATCGCTCGTCTCTGGGAGGATCTGCTCCACGAGCTAATGGTCAATTCTCCAACTATCACGAAGTCCCAAGTAGAAGAATCTCAAAGGTCTGACACATTATATACATCTCAACACAACAGACGACACCTCAATCAGACACCCAGTCTGTAGGTTATTAGCCTTTTAGTCTCGGGGGGCCCGGGTGGATTCAGGCACAATCCAACCTGATCGTATCTCAACTATACCCCGATCTCTAGTACGGTATACTCAATGTGACCATCGCACTCCAAGAATATCAGCACCACTGGTGGTTTGTTAAACGGTCATATGGTGCCAAAGATATAGCCAAAGAAAGTAAAGGGTCGGTAGTGGGTCAGGGTCCGATCCGACCCGGTCGTGCTGACCTGATATGGGTCAACCCGGTCAGACCAATTGGATCTGGCCTGGGCCATTTGGCGGGCCAGCCTGTTAGGTTCGGCCTGGCCTGGTCAGTCCATCCTAGCAGGCTGCGTGGGCGGTTTGGCCTGGGCTTGGTGTCGGTTCGGTCTGGAGCGCCGCGAGGGTGCATCCCGGCGCGGTTCGGCCTGGAGGGCGTGACCGGGCCGATTCATCTAGGGCTCCACGAGGGGGGCTATGGGCCTTCTTGGGAGGTCGGCGTGACCAGGGCATCGGTTTGGTCGGGTGGCAGCTCGGGTGGTCGGGTGGTCGGGTGGTCAGGAGGTGGCCAGGAAGCCTAGGAGGCGGTCGGGCATGCCGGCAGGCGGGCGGCCGGGTAGGGGGAGGCCAGGCCGGCAGGCGGTCGGCGGGTGTTCGGGCAGGCCGACGGGCGGCCGGTGGGTTGTCGGGCAGGCCGACGGGCGGCCGGTCAGGGTGCCAAGCGGACCGACAGGCAGCCGAGTAGGGTGCCAGGCTGGCCGGTAGGCGGCCGGGTAGGCCGACAGGCGGCCGGGTAGGCCGACAGGCGGCCGGTTGAGGTGCTAGGTGCGCTAGCGGGCGGCCGAGCATGCCGGTAGGAGGCTAGGCAGGGCACCAGTTGGCCAACGGGGTGTGGGCTGGCTCGGGGAAGTGGCTTGGCTATGCGATCGGTGCGGCCGGTGAGGGCTTGGTCGGGTCGGGTTTGGCTGGCGGTGGTGAGGGGAGTTGCGGTGGTGGTGCAGATCACGGAGAGCGCGGGTAGTATGGCCTTTGTCTTAGCCACCTTCATCGTCTTGTTGCTTTGTCTCCATGCTGAAGATGATCATAAACAAGAATGGTGGAGGGGTTAGACCATGTTGGTTTGTCCCACACCCTCCGCGTTATGGGTGGTAACATTTGGCTCATCAAGTAGTAAGAAAGATAAACTTCAATTGTTTTACAACCTCTGCAATGATTCCTTTCTAACCGAAGAAGAGAATAAGGAAGGTGATATAACTCAAATTAACCCCTACCTTGATCGTTGGTTGATGATAGAGTCGCATGGAAGAAGATGGTGTTGTTTTCGTTCGTCACATCCATCGCACACTTCCAATCCCGAGCTCGCACGTCGGTTGTGGAAGATGCTCCATGTTGGTAGGATCCGAGGAAGGAAGTTGAAGAAAGTTGGAGTTCTTTGTTCATAATTCTTCATTGGTGAGAGTTCTTCCGTCTTCTCCCAAGTTTCCACCAAGATGAAAATGCCAAGCCAAATAGACAGCCCCCTCCAAATAATAAATTATCTATTATTTTAGATTGTTGGGTTTAAAAGTCAAAATGGAAGGATAAATTAACTTGGATCCCCTTAATTAATAGGGAGTATTTGGCACTGTTAAATTAGGGGAGTTGGCACCAATAAAGGGGCGTGTAGTGAGACTATCCCTCATTAATGAGGGGATTTGAGAGGTTTTCCTCTCCCGCCATTAATAGGGGGTTTAATCCCATGTGGTCCCCACATCGTAACCTCTCGCGGGAGGTTAGGTTCAGGTGGTCCACACCAACATAACCTTTCATGGGATGTTAAGGTGTGGTGTTCCCACCTCCAGCTTCCATGAAAAGGTTTTAACCATCAAATAAAAATTAAGCCACACACTTTATTTTTATTTAATTCATTCTCTAAAAACCCAAAAACTATATTTTATTCTCGACCCACTATCGTCAAAGTGAAAGTCTTCTTAAGAGAATACTAGCACTGAGAGTTCAACGGTGTCCTCAGATTTCAATTCCGATCACCGGTTCAGAAGTTATAAAAACCCGCACGTACTT
Organism: Viscum album; assembly: GCA_963277665.1. Taxonomy (NCBI): domain Eukaryota; kingdom Viridiplantae; phylum Streptophyta; class Magnoliopsida; order Santalales; family Viscaceae; genus Viscum; species Viscum album. The sequence continues at coordinate 1,718,128,495 of OY728126.1, forward strand.
TTATTGAATGTACCTGAATAAAACTTCAGAAATTAATTCTGGGCACACCGAGCCTCAGAATCATGCGCCGTCAATTTTTACAGACTCATAAAATTCCCATGTATTTAGGAAAAAAAATTCCACGGGATTTCTGGGTCTTTACAGATTATATACCGTAGGTGTGGTTCTAGAAATGGTTCAAAATCATTTTTTAATGTCTTTTGTGGGAAATTATTTATTATATACTATACTATCATGAAAATATGGTTCAATTCTACACAACTAATTACCTCCCCCATTATTGGAGAGTTTTTCATGCTTTGGAGGTAACAAGTTAGGAGGTTGAAATTATTATCACTTTTGGTTTATCATACCTAAATTCTATTTAATATATTTAAATATAATAGAATAAAATAGTATAATTAAAAATTTATAAATCATATTAGTTTTTATAAAAAATGGAACATCATTTTTTATCATGAAGGAAATGGTTTGTTATGTCTATGTTCTTTTCTCTTCAGTGAATTTATGTTTATATTTGAGAATGATATACTATCAGTACTATAAAAAATAATTATATATTGAGGGAAAATGATACCAAAATCTATGAGTTTGTGAAATATCCAAAACTCATGAGCACAACAAGATCTATAAACCCCATATTTTACCTTAATAGTTGATATTAATATTTAATGTTGTTTCTTGTTTGATTATGAAACTACGAAGTCTCATAAAATTATGAAATTTTGTAACCACAATTCCAAGTCAATTATATAACCACTAAATTAATAATCAGAATAACACTTACAACTAATTTTAGATACAGATAAATACAATAATACATATTGTGGATAAATATAAAGGTATATAAAGATATAAATGATTGCCTTAAGATGAGATTATTTTATATTTTCTTGGAGCTTATTTTAAAAACATATATAGTACCTAATTTTCTTTATACTATCCATTAAATATTTAATCTTTAAATCATCCTGATAAACATTATTTAATCAAATAGTTTTCTATATTCACTATGTTCAACATTATTGGAAGTACCTACTAGTGGAAAAGTAAATTAAGAACATTAAAAAATCATAACTAAATAGACAATATAATTATGTTGATTTTATATTGTTCCTTCTATTATATGAGGTATTTTAAATCCATGCCAATAATTATATTCTCCAATTAATATTATTACATACTCAAACTATAAATGAGTTTAGAAAATATTTGTAAAATATTTCTATATTCATCCAAAGATAATGGTAAAAATATAAATTTGGGAATTTCTATTTTCTATAACAAAAATTATTATTGAAATAATTTTGGTGTTTCATTCCATTAAAAATAAAGTAATAATCTATAAAAAATCATCATTCAATGAACCTGTAAATTTTAAATATAAATAATGTGCTTTGGTATGTTTAGAAATATGTTCCAAAAAATTTTATTTTCAAAAACATGGGTTGTTCTACTTAATCCTCCACCAAAAAATTCCCTTATGTAAGGGATTATTTATATCCATCTGAATTATAGGTATGTTAAATTGAGATTACATTTTCAGTAATATATTAGTGGATGGAATCATATCTACCAAATAAATAAAGTATAATCAACGACACATTTCAAGTTATAGGCCTTATAAACTAGTATTAATATATTATATACCATAAAATAGTTATCATACCAATATTTTAAAAGACTCATTGTACTTTTATAATTATATTATCCTAAAAACATTAAAAAATGGTCGAATCCCAATCTCATTCAAATTGATTAACCTCTTAATAATTGGAAATAGTCCAATTGTTATTACCTAAAGATCCAACCACATTTTTAGGTTCTAATTATACAGTAATGAAGTATTATCACATTCATAACATATAAAAAGTCTAGTTCATATAATTTGATATATATCCCAAAAGGATATTGTAACTACGATAATTATTACTCAATTTTTATAATTTTGTCATCAAAATTTTATTTAAAAATTATAAAAGTGGGTATATCTTTCCCATATATCATTTTTATATTCCCTTCATGCCTCTTTTACCGTTATGTTTTTCAATAAATCCATAACTAGTTGAATTATCTTATTCCACAACACATGCTCTTTATGGTCATGAAGATGACCCATATGTTCCTTGTAATAATTTTTCTATTATAACATAACTATTTTAAGGATCGAAACATGATATCAACCCATCACATATTTCCTTAACAATGAAACATGAATTTCATTGTGTACTTGTGATAAACATGGCGGTAAATTGGCTCAGTTGGGAACTAATCCAACTTTATCAGGGATTTTATAAGGTATAATATACCATGTACATAGATTCCCCTTACTAATAAAACTCATAGATATTTTCCATGGATATGTTTTTATAAATACATGATAACCTACCTTGAAATAAGGATATTTAAATTGGTTATTTTCATAACTTTTTTGTCCTCTTTGAGTTGTCCTCATATGTTTCAAAATCAATTGCATCTTCTCATTCATTTACTCTACCAACTATATTCCCATAAACATAATTTATCCAATATAATCTCTTATTTTTTCAATAAACTATTCTTTCCATATAATTCCTCAAATAGTGTAATCTGTATACTAGAATGAAAACAATTGTAATAAGAAAACTCAATAAAAGGAAGATGATGATATTGACTTCATGGGAAATCCATTGAACATGAATTAAGAATGTAATCCATGTCCTGAATCATGCACTTATAATTACCATTGATTTGAGGCTAAAATATTTTAGTGGAATCTAATTATGTTCCTAAATATTTTTTATGTCCCTTTTAAAAATTACAAGTAAATATGTTATCACAGAGAGAGATAATGGAGAGAGGAACTCCATGTAATCTGACTAACACCTTTATATAATTATGATAAAACAAATCAAAATACATTTTATCTTTTATTTGAATTGAATGTATATATTTAGTTAATCAATCAATGGTAACCCAAATCACATTTTTACCTAGAGAAGTATTTTGAAATCCCACCATAAAATACATGGATATATTATTTTATTTACACTCAAATATTGGAAAAGGTTGAAAAATTCCCTTTATTAATATTCATTTTTATTTACCCAATATATAATTCAAACAGTTCATGTTAAATTAATCAATATAGATTCTCATTCTACCACATAAGTAATACATCAGAAGTTCTCTATACATCTTAATGTGACCCTGATGAACAGAAAAAAGAAATCTCGAAACTTCACATAAAAAGTAATTACTCAACTGGGAATCACAAAGAACACATAATTGTTTCACAAATAATAAAAAACCATCTTTAGACATATTAAATTCATGAAACATACCATTATTAATATGTTATAAATTTTTATGAAAATATAGATCCTCCTTAAGATCTTTCTTAAGTATTTTGATCTAATTTTACATCACTACAACCTAGAAAAAAAATACAGGATATCCATGAATTTAGAATTTCTAGGATAATATTTATTTAATAATTTACAATAGTTCAAATTCCAAAATATAACATGGTCAATGTATAATTTTTTTCAGAATAAATGAATAGTATATATTGTTTAATTCTCTAGGATGGTAATTAATCATGAAATAATAATACTTTATTAGTCTCAACCATATTCTCTATCTTATATTTAATTATTTCTGTGTGAATATATAATTAGAAAAAAATATCAGTATATATTTCATACTTTACTCCATTCAAATTATTCCACAAAAAATTAAAATAAAAAACCATATCAACTAATTATTAATCATTTATAGGTTAATTTAACTCATGAGGTTTCAACTGAAGTGATACATAAACAAATAACTTATAATTTTTCATCAAGACACAACCAAGTCCCTTTAATTAAGCATCAATAGAGATTAATAATTTACCATTCCTATAAAGAAAATCAAAATTGAGGGAATTCACCAATTTTCATTTTAGGTCTTAAAAATATTATCACATTATTTTTTTCTATATGAATTTAAATCATTTTTTACTTAATATAGTCAGTGAGATAGAAAATAGAGCATTGTTTTAAAAAAACTCCATTGTTTAGTCACTAATCTAAAAAAACTAAAAATCTCTATGAACTTGGTGGTTCTTGGACATTATTTAATATCTTTTTTATGTTGGGTAAATATTTATTCCATATATAGAAATAATATTTCCAATGATAGAAATTTGATCCTACCAAAACTAAATGTTACTAAATTTCCATTATAGTTTCTTTTATTTTAATGTATAAAAAAAATGTAAAGGAGTATTTCATGTTCACCCTAATGATTAGAATGTACCAAAATTTTATGAATGAAAACAACCACAAACTTTTCTAATAAATCATAAAAAACACTATTCTTAAGGTCCATAAATAAAGAATGTGAATTATAAAACATAAAAATCATAAATACAAAGTCACAATAACCATATCTAGTCTAAAATACTATATCTGGGAGGAGATCCTTTTTTACCATCAGCTAATGGTAAATGTACCTTAAGTTAACACTTGAAAGTTATAGATCTCCCTCTATGTGATCAAACAAATCATTGATATGGGGAAAATTATAGTCTATCAAAATAGTGATGTAATTCATGGATCTATAATAAATAAAAAATCTAATTGATCCATTATTAATTTTAAAAAATAAAATAGTAACACCCCATGGAGAATTACTAGAATGAATGAATACTTTGTCTAATAAATCCTCTAATTTATTATTCCATTATAAAACTTCCACCAAGTCGATTATCTAAAGGTTTTTATAGATAAGCTTATAATCATGCACTATTTAAATAGTAAAATCCACCTATGATCAGGAAAAACACAAAGAAAATCATCTGTAAATACATCAATATATTCATTTACTACGAGTTCATCACTAATTTGAATAGTATATTTACTTTAAATTATATAATCTGGGTAACTTTCACAACAAACTATAATTAATTTCTTAGATTTATAGAATGTTATCAAAGGAATTGAATAATTGATAAAAAAATTATTAGTTATTCCATTTATATTAACATGATAAACTAGAATCCAATCCATATCAACAAAGGTATAATATTACAATATGAAAAGTTTAATATGATTTTCAGGAAATTACATCACATTGATAACAACTGGAAGTTTAATATAAATCTAAGTTGCTATAATATTTCCAAACACATTTTTTACCAAAATATCTATCTTCCTTCTATATATTGATATTCTTATTTTAATTTAATTATATTAGAAATATAATATTGTAAATATACATATTAAAACATAGTATTTGTGAAATATGAATAAACTAGTAACAAATAGGCCACCAGATAATCTAATGATACAACCTAGACTATAGTAGAAGAAAAATATTTTTTTTCAAAGCCTTTTGTTTTTGATCTTGTTGATTTCCACCTTGAGTAACCATATTTGGACACACATTGGCATAATTACAAATATCAACATAATTAAAACATCTTAACATCATATTTTCATTACCTTTTTTATCAATTTCCTTATAGGCATGATATATATGACCAAACATACTACATCAAAAGCACATTTTAGATTTTTTAATATATTATGCATGATTATTTTTTCCACACTTCTCACAACATGGTAATTTTTTTCTTAACGCTATAATTAATTGATGAATGCTGATGAATTACCTTCCAACTATACCACTATTTCATCCTGTTGTAATGTAATACATGATCACTAAAAAAGTCAATTTATACCTTCTGAACACATAAAAAAATATTTTTATTCACTTTTGAATAGAGAAGAACAAATTTCCCTTTGATATATTGGCCTCAATTCAGTATAAACCCAATTAATTATATTATCAAGATCATGGATAAACTTTAGTATGTACCTTGCCAATCAAGTGAAATTTTCTTCATATATTTTACTAAATCATTCCCCCTTTTTCTCAATTGTAGTAATTATTTCTATTTCCTAAGTCTAATAGCCTTAGGAAATTATAATTCAATTAAAATATTCTTAAATTCAACTCATTCCAAGGAACCAATGTGTTCCATTTCTCTAATTTTTATTATCATTGAACACCACTGGTCTTCTTCACATTCAAAATGGTAAATAGAAGGACTTAAATATTCAGGCTCTAAACATCCCTAGAAATTGATTATCTTTTCTAGAAAATTAATCAAACCTTTAGTTATCATGAGGTCATTGGATCCACCAAATTATGGGTTATGTTACCTCATATAATGGTCAACTATTGACATGTTCCACTGTGAAGGATCTAAATTCTACTTTATATAGATTCGACTACTATTTGTTACATTTTTCAATATATCCATACTGCAAGCAAACAATTATTTTCCCATTCTAACAATCTTGAGATACGAAGTTGGAGGTAGATTTTCCTCTCAGTTATTTCTAAACATAGAATCTCTATTTCTACTTGAGAAAATCATTTCTAACATAAAACAATTATATGAATAAAATGGTAATCCTTAAATACAATATAATTTCAGCTTAACCACAAAGTGAAAACATTCAATTGAATGTAATTAACATTATCCAAGCCTTTAAATTTGTCTTATTTATCCTATGATACCAACTAGATACACCTGGCCTTAAACATTATAAAATATTTATTTTTATTCCATGAATTTATTCACTTTAATTTTATGAACTTTTCAATTTTATTGTTTTAGAATATTTTTTCAAAACTCATACATTTGAAAAAAAATTACAATTTTTACACGTCTAATTATCATCCATTTTTAAATTAATATAAAACTTTTAAAATAAATCATGATTTATTTTCATAAAAAATATTCTTGAATTTAAAAATTACTTTTTACTTTCCATTACCTATATTATAACCATAAGGATTTTTTTAAATGTGGAATAAGCACAAAAATATTAGGAAGGGATATTAAAAAATAAAATTGTTAGTTTAATGAAAACATGAAAATCCATGAATTATTAACCTTTATATCAATATTCTTTTAGAAGAAACAAATATTATTTTCACATGAAAAACACAAAATCAATTTTATATAAGGAAATAATTATCTCCCATATTAATAATAGATAAATCATATGGGTATCATGGGATGTCATTTTCCATATCACTCTTACAAATAGAGTAAGTATAAAGTTGAATTACATGACCAATACATTGGAGGGATATCATATAACCACCAGTTCTTCTTTAATTATATAACCACCAGTCATGAATTAATAATGTAACCACCCACCCATTTTTATAACACAACCACCCTTTCAGGGTTTATAACATATAAACCAATAAAGATAAATAATATATATGAACCATAACAAAATTATAACACAAAAAAATATTTTAATTTTCTACATCACACCCATAAAATATTCTATTCACCATTAAGAAAACATTTTCTGATATTAAAATATCCCTCACTTTTAAAAACCCATTATTCAACACCAAAATTCCCAAAAAATTGAAATAGGTTTTTTATTTAAATAAATCATGATATATTGTAAAAGATTCAAACATCAAAAAACATTTATGAAGGTCTAAAATTCATTATCTTCTTGTGCAATAATATAGACTCAAAATTTTTATGTTAATAAATAAATTCATATATTTAATACAAAAATTAAATTGTTTCTGAAAATTTTAAAATTTTGATAAAAATTCCACTTATTAAACTCTTATTTCAATTATAAAATTATTTTTATCACAAATAAATTTTATGAAAATAGATTTAGGGGGAAAATAGTTCCACATACTTTTGTTGAATAAAACACACTTATCACATTGGAAAAATTTTATTTTTAAACCCCATGAAGTAATAACAACAACCAAAACATTAAATACAATGAGAATAGATAAATTCATTATATAATATTTAAAAGAGTCAAAATATACATATTTTAAAGTAAAATATGTTAATAACATTAAAATATGCATCAATAAAAACAAATTTAGGAGAATCCAATTACCTTGAGTCTAAATCATCACATATGATTTTTATTTTCCATAATAATAAATATATGTCAATTATCTGAATTATTTTGAACCATTTAAACAGTTATTATTCATTTTATTTCAATTATTATAAATTTATTTAAAATTACTTAATCTTTTATTTTTATATCATATGATTTCATAATATTCAGTCGATGGGTAAAAATGATTTTGGTATGCTAACTATGGTCATAGAGGTCATTATTTTAACATTATATGAACTAGACCTAGTAATCCAATAACCTAATAATTGATCCAGCCCTATCATGCCCTAAATGGAATTCCAAATCGCCAAGGGTTGGATAAAAGCATCTGACATCATAAGAAAATTAATGTGTGAGTGAATTCTTTACAAACATTACAGAAGTAGAAAAACAAGACAGTATGCATTCCAAAGGAACCCCACTAGGATAAGGGTACCATAAGTCAAAAATTTATAAAAAAAATTAATATAGAAATGTAATAGAAAGTAGAAATAAAAATAGCCAAAGTCTCAATGGATGAATAACTCCAAGCCCAAAAATCAATAATTATAACCTCCTCAAAGTGGTTCTTTACACTTAGTTGATCATGGAAGCAGATAATATACAAACACCTAAAGTAACAGGTAAGGTTGGAGATAAAAACTTAGTAGGGTATCACAGAGGAATCCAGCATGGTTTCTAACATTTAATTATTCAAATAATAATCTTTCAATTTTTAAAAATCTTGTTTGGTATTTAAATATAATATTTAAACAAATCATTATTTAAATATTAAAAGATTGAATACATTTCAAACAATGGAAATAATTCAAACTAATGGATTAAATAAAAATATTATATAAAAAAATTATATCTAAATTAGATGTCGTGTGAAAAAACTCACAATTATAAGCATATATTTATATCTCATACATAAGCATGTGAGTAACATGGTCATCTGCCAAGATGTATGATAGTTATAGGTTATGGGATCCTAACACTCTTATGTGATAATTACTAAAATGTGTATACATGTCCTTAGAACTAGAAAATAGGGATCATCTATATCCCACCAAGGAATATTATGTTCCAAGAAGTATTTAGTTATGGTTCCAATGTGTCAATATAGAACTATGGAATTCCCATTGTAGCAAGATTGACCCAAATATCTCACTAAATACCAAGGATTTCATGTGACCTAATAAAAATAAATAATGGGAAATTTATTTTAGGACAGCTTAATATATAAATAAATCCCAATATCCAATTTTAAAATGCTAATTTTTCTTTTAAAATCCAAAAATATTTTTTAATCAAAAACATTCCTTTCTAAAAGATAAAAACCAAAGGTTTCTATAAAACCCATTTTAAGACATTTCCATCAAATAAAATTTAAAATAAATTTCATCGAACCCATTTCCATAAATTTACATCAAACCAATTTCATAATTTAAATTCATCAATTTAATTTTCAACTGTTTCCATAAATTTCTCGCATGCATCCCAATTCACTGGAATTGGGTGGTTTTCCAAAATTTCAAGGAAATAATCTAATTTCCAAAACCAATTCCTCTAATTTAATGGAATTTGGTATTTAATAATGAAATTTAAATAATATTCATGAAATTTAATTTAAATCAATGAATTGAAATTAAATGAAGCAATTTATAGTTAATCAAATTTTTCCATCCTAATGTCACCCCTTCACTTTCTTAAGAAAACACAAATCATGAAAAAAACATGAAGACATGAAAGAAGGTGAAAAATATCTTGCAAATAATCCTAGACAAAAGATTCAACAACAAGAGGCTTAAATCCATCATTCCCAAAATGATATTTCAAACCACAAATTGAAAGAGAAAGAGATGAATAGAATTGGAGAATGCTTACCAGGAAACTCACACAGAATTCAAAACCATGAATGATTGAAGAATTTAATAACCTAGAAAGGTTTGAGAGATCCACAAACTCATGGGGGTGTTTCTTGTGTCAAGAGAAAATAAATCTAGAAATGAGAGATAGAAATTTTAGTTGAAAAAATAGTTTGAAAAAATAGTTAGGACATTACAAGATGTGTAACCCAATTACACGTCATGTAATTGAAATTACCAGAATCATTGAAAACCCTATCATATTTCGTTTAAAATGGATTTGTTACTATTTTATAATATACACATAATCTAACCACATTACACGGTGTGTAAATACCCAGAAGGTTTTAGGAAACCAAGAGGTTTTATTCTGAAAATCCAACAAATATTTGACTTCACCTTTATATGTATCCTCCAAATTCATTCGTGGATCTACAGAGATAATTAAAAATGAAAACCTCAAAATGTTTTAAAAAATGCATATTAGAATAATAATAAGATGTTTCAATCCCCACACTCAAAAATATTTTTATCCATAGAAATCCTATCAAGAAGCTTTCGTATCAAAGACTGTGAGGCTACTTATCTATCATCAGTGCATTGTGCTACCAAGTATCATGAGAATAAGAATCGTGATTCCATAAAACAAGAACCAATGGAACCATCCTCCCATTAATTACCTTCAATTATGAATCAACTATCATGAATGGTCATTCAGTCGTGGATAAATCATGATAAACATCAAGATCACTCCATCTCATAACATGAGATGCATAAGATAAATACTTAGAGATCTGAGATACATCAAACATGTTATGTATCAAAATAATATACAATGAAAGAGAAAAATTGTAAGAAAATTTTCTCACCTACCCAACAACCTCAAATGGTATCATAAAATGAGGAGAAAGATTCCATAGCCTCCCAGGCCTTTCTATTACCTAACATAGGTGATACATTCTATAATACTTGGTCCCCAAAAGAGAATTCCCAAGTACAATGGTGATGATCGACATAAGACTTATAATGGATTTTTTCCATTGACTTTCTTTCATGAATCTAGAAAAAATATTTGTTATCACCTTTTTAATAATGCTTGGTCTAATGTAACATACCGGTAATTTTTTATGTTATTAAAAAAATAAATATTAATTGAAATTTATTTCTTTTTATTATTCAAAAAAAATTGTTTATATGTCATTTTAAATATTTAACATCATAAAAAATTACTTTTATATGAAATGATTATAGTATTCAATTTAATTTTAAATTAATAAAAAGTATATATTTCATAATGACTATTATAATTATTTAAAACTATTTTAGAATAATACTTTATTAAAAATAGATTTACTTTATTTTCATAATGAATTAACTTTTTATTCAAATAGATGAATAAATTATTAAATTATTTTTATTATTCATAAAGGAAATATATTATAATTTTTAAATTAATGAAATATTTATTAAATATTTTGGTTTATATAAAATCTATTTTATAAATTTTTTCATACTTTAAAGATAATTTTATGAAATATATATTATAAATTATCTTCATTAAGATAATTATTATCATTACTTTCTTAATAATATATATTTATATAATATGAAAAGATGTTAGGTTTTTATTTCATAAGATTTATATATTATAAATATATATAGTTATCTAGTAATAAAATACCCACTAATATGTGTGTGTTTAAAAAAATGTTATTTTAATTATTTATTAAAAAAATAATCTCGTGTTTCTTTTAAAAAAATAAAAAAATGATTATATTTTTAAAAAATTACCAAAAAAATGTTAAAAGAAAATTAATGATAAATAATAATTGATAAGTGGAATCCTAAGGTGGAATAAGAATAACGAATTAATTTCTTTCTTTTAACTGTGACACACACAAAATCAAAACAAAAAAGTGGATAAGAAAAGTGAAAATGTTAGATAAAAAGGGATAAAAACATGAGTAATATATATATTTATAAACACATATATGCTGCTAAAAGGTTTGGTTTCAAAAAAACAAAAAAACACTAGGATTGTTAGTCCACCCCTCTTTACTGACCGACCTTCTCCATTCAAGATCCATTTTTCAGATCTTCACAGATTTGATCCTAGTTGCCTCCCTTTATCCCTATCAGTACTCTCTTTAATATGTTAGTGTTTTATCTCCACATTTGGATTGATTTACTTTGATATAGATCATTTATTTCTTTTTTCACCCTTTATCCCTCATCAAACCTATCACGCCTCAACTAGTCCATGTCCCTCACTGGAAAGATGATGACTTTTTCCCCTCTATTTGATCGGGCCTTGATCAATAGAAGCCATCCCTCTCCATCTCTCTCTTTCATTGAGATGTTTGTGATGCATAAACATGTAGTCCATCATCCTCCTCTCTCCTTACTCCTATATTCTTCTTCTAGCCTACAGTTTGGTTGTCATCACCCAATGATTACTCCTCCCTTATTCTCAGCCCTAACTAAAAAACATATCAAAATCGATGTGGATTCTATAAATATCAATACAATATTCCACTAAAGCTTCCTTTAAATCAATCATTCAAATAATTTTATATTTTATTTTTCTCTATTATTAACACTAATATGATATTATAATATTTTTATTCGATAAAATGGTCTAAATGGGTCCAAACCCATAGCCAATTTTTTAAAAGATTGAGTTATTTTAATATAAACAATTTTATTTAAACCCTCTAACACTCATTTGAAAATCCAGACCCTCCTCCAAAAATCTCAGTCTCTTTCTAATTGAATTCTTGAAGATCATAGCCCATATTTTAAACCAAACCATGGTAATGGAATTATAATTTTCAAATTTATTTTTTAAGGGTGTATTTTAGTTTATCAAATCATGGTTGTTATAAAAAGATTTATACATATATATATATATATGAATATATACACATATATAACTAATTATTTTCATTATATATCTATGAGTCAATAGTTTTTTCTTAAAATTTATTTATAAAACTAATGTACATAAGGGTTAATGAAGTTATTTTTTACAAATTTATACATATATATATATATAGATATATGTATATATATATATATGAACTTATCCGTAAAACTTATTATTTTCACAATTTACTAGTTATGGGTTCTGTTTTAATTTTTTTAGTAATGGATTGCTTAATTTTCATTATTTATGTTTGATTTCCAAACTTTATACGTATATACGTATATATATACGTATAAAAATATATATGCATGTTTATATTCAGAATTTATCGGATAAGTGACATGTTTAAAATCTAATTACTAAGTGGATGGATTTGACGGAGTTATTTTATTTCATCAAATTAACTTAGTTATAAAATATATACATATGTATAAATGTATATTTCAATTCTATACCATTCTATATAATATAAAAATTTTAGATGTAATAAAAAAAAGATTTATTTGTATTAAATTTTATTTCTATGTTTATGTCTTGCATGAATTTAGTATTATTATTGGTAAAATAAATTTGTGTTGATTATATATATGTGTGTGTGTGTGTGTTTGTGTGTGTGTAACTATATTTCTATATTTTAGATTTTTTAAATAGAGGGTTTGTTTTAAATTTTTTTCATAGCTAATATGACTATTTATCAAAGGGAGTGCTTGCGTTTTCAAAAACATCATATTATATGAATGGTATATATATGTTTATATGTGTATATAAATTTTGGTACATAAAGAGGGTTAATATTATTTCCAAAATCTATATACAATGATATATTATTTTTAATTTAAAAATTTATGGTTTATGCTTACGAGTTTCCTTATTTCTAAATGATAATATTTATCATTTTATCTAAAAAACCTAAACAACCAGTAATTTTTTTGTGCAAGCTACCATTTCATGTTAGAACTATAATCACACCATTTGGTATGTCATTGATAGATATTTATGGCCATCATCTAACTTATAAATGGAACTTTGTGCATTTTAAAGAGAATTTGTGTAATTATTTCATTATCATGTTTATTTATAAATTAAAAACAAAGAAGGTTATTTGCATGGATTTTGTATATGTTTTTTATGTTTAACCCCAATAATATGAGTAATAAAAAGGACTTATTAAGTGTTGGGTGAGGCCCACTATAGCCTCTTGGTTCATTGGTAGGTCTCATGACACAAACTAGTTTCTCCGTAGGAGGCCTTGACAAAGTGGTTATGATTTCTAGCACTATGCATTCCATCAAGGAATGTGTTGGACTTAGCAAGTGATGATTAGGTCCAATTATAACTCCTCGATGAATCGGTAGGTTTCATGAGACAAACTAGTTTCTTGGCATAAGGCTTAGAGGGTAATGTTCTGTATGGTCTTGAATTGAGGCCTTAACAGTGTATTTATGAAGTCCCACATTATACACTCCGTCATTGTGAATATATTAGTAGACCTTACATGTTTTTATTAGACTAGTAGAATATGCAGGGATAATAATAATTCTATTATGAACCCTTATATGGATTTATTTAATCATTTTTATTCTTGATTTGTGATGATTAAAGTTATATTTTTCAAACATATAGGTTAAAATGATTTATATTTATTAATATAAAAATATATATAACAATTCATATATAAATAGGTATTAATATTTTGTTTCCAATATATAAATAAGGTTAGAACTTTATCTATCATTTCATGGTTTTTATTTATGTGTAAAATGATAATAAATATTATTTTATGACAAAACTCTGAACAGGTATTATTTCATGGGTATATTTCTCTTTACACCCCTAGTATGTGACATATAATTATATATAGTAATTTTCAAATTTATAAAGGTAATTCCATGCATTTTTATTTAGGTGAATTCATATTTTATTTTGCATTTTATTTTAAAATTCTTTAATAAGTATAGAAATTTTTTAATGTGGATTTTCCCTAAAAATTATTTTTTCAACTCTCAAAAAATAATGTTTGAATGTTAGGAGAAAGTCATTTTCTCTTTAAAAAAAGATTTAAATCGTGTATTTTATTTCAAGTAAATATTTTTTAATGAATTTATTCATTTCTTTTAAAACCCTATTAATGGGCATTATAAATTTTTAACCTATGTTTTGAATTATTTTTTATAGGTTTAGTTCATTTATTAGTGATGTAAATTTCTTTGTGGAGGCAGCACACTAAAGTTTATTTTTGTATAGCTTTGAGGAAATGTAACAATCATATCTAATTCTCCAATACATAGAATGGTAATGATCTTATACTGTGTAATGTGATGTATAGTTAGTTAGTTTATTTTACAAAAATATAACATATTTTAGCACCGAATCTGGGAAAATATGGACTGGGGAATTACATCCATCCAACGAACATTCCCCTATATATGACCAACACAATAGAGATCTGAAAAGATGGACATAAAAGTCCTTAATTTATCCATTCACATTTTGGATAACTAACTATTATTAAAAGGAAAAAAGTCCCTTATTATCATCATATAATATTCTAATGTCAAGAACACATGCATGAATCTTATCCTCAATAATTTGTATAACTCTTTCTGTATGGACATCTGAATATGGGTGGTAATTAGTACTCAAATAGAACAAAGAATTTGTATAACTCTTTCTGGGTACACTGCCATCACACCAAAAATTCTATAGATATCACATAGCACATCCATGTAGTTACTATAATTGGATGATGAAAACTTGAATGTTTCTAGGCCTCGACCTTGACATGTTGGAACATATAGAAATGAGAGATGAATTCATCATTTCTGCAACTCATAAATGGCTACAAAAATAAATGTGGGATATCATATAACATAATCAAAGTTCCTAGGTACACAAAACATTGGGATTTATAGAAATATCCCCCCCCCCACAATATCTTTCTTTA
Organism: Viscum album; assembly: GCA_963277665.1. Taxonomy (NCBI): domain Eukaryota; kingdom Viridiplantae; phylum Streptophyta; class Magnoliopsida; order Santalales; family Viscaceae; genus Viscum; species Viscum album. The sequence goes on from OY728126.1 coordinate 1,718,144,152, forward strand.
CTGCTAATGACGCAACAAAGATATTATGATAGAATGTAATTCCCTCTTTGGAGAACAAACACTCAGCAATGGTATCCCCTCTATTAAGACAATCTCATATTTTAAGGAACTCATTGTCATTATACTATTATAGATTAATCAATTCAACAATAGGTAATTTCAACTGAAACATATCCAAAGAATCATCTACCCCTAATTTTTGGACTCCATTATGGAACTACAAAAAGAGATCCATCAAGTTCCACTCTTTTGATGAATCTTTCAATCCCTTGGTTGGATGTTTCTTGATAAAAGAATTTGAGATTACATAACCTTTACCTAGGGTATAAGTGATTTCATCATCAAAGGACTAAAATAATTACACCCAGTTCCTCTGATAGTTATTAACATATTTCTGAGATAAGATATAACAAAATCTCTTATAGTCTGAAAACCTGATAAACATATCTCCGAAAAGTCAATGCCACCAAAATTTATGGGAATGAATTCTAACTAAATGTTTAAGCTCACAGGTTAGATGATTATTCTCATTCTTCCTAAGATAATGAGATATATAAGAAGAAACATGATTACCATTCATAATAATGCTAACAAAACCTGTACTTGATTTATTAATAAATACTCCATAGCCCTACATAGCCACTCGAAGAGTCTACATTGATGCGGTAGTAAAAATATGTATCATCTAAAAAATGTAACCTCATTCATCATAAGAAAACATTACTCCCTTCTGATTTATATCATTTAATGGAGAAGATATCTATGATAATTCATTAATGGACTGGCAATAATATCCAGATAGACCCAAGATGATTTGAATCTCAAAAACGTTTCATTGTTTTTCACTTTTCATAAAAGCTAAACTCTTTTTAGGGTCAACTGAAATACCATTTTCTGACACGATGTGTCCTAATAATTTAACTTCCCCAATCTTGAAGCCATATTTTGAAATCAATGAATAAAATCGATGATTTTAGAGAAAATTCAAGACTATTCTTAGATAATGCAAATGATCCCCCTCTATCATAGTGTATAGATAGATTTCATTCACAAAAACTACCATGAATGTATCAAGATACTAGTGTAAAATCATGTTCACTAAATCCATAATGTCTATGGGGGCATTTTTTGACCAAATAGAAAAACTGGGTTATCATAATGGTTGTACCTACCCCAAAAGGTGGTTTTAGAAATTTCATAATTTTTTATTCTCAACTGATAGTGACCAGATCAAAGTTAAATCATTGACAACCACTTTTCCCTTTAAAATCATAAAAATATCAAATGTCAAGGGAAATGGAAACATTTTTAGTTTTATCAATCTATTGGGATTTTGGTAATAAATACATAGAAAAAGTTAACCATCATCCTTCTTCGCAAATCGAACCAGTAGTACTCAGGGTGACACACTCTGGTTTATAAACCCTCTCCCTAGAAGATCATCCAAATAAGTCTTTATCTCTATCTATTAAGCTAGTTCCATGTGGTAAGAGGGAAAAGAAACTGGTAGAGTATCATCAAATAATTCAATATAAAACTAAACCTCATTTATTAGTGAAAAGCAAGAGAATTCAGAAAGAAATACGTTAGGAAACTCAAATACCACTAGAGGTGGGTCACCGCTCAATGATTAACATTCTAGATCAGAGGATGAAAACATATTATTTTCCCAAAAAATGGATAAGAATTACTTTGCCTACTTAATATTGGGTCTCATTCTGCTTGACTAACACTACAAACACCACTAGATGTAGTAAAGGATACATGTTGAAGATACCAATAAATATAAGATTTTAAGGAAGTGAGACAATCCATCCTGAATATGACATTATGTGGTTTTATGTTGAGAACCAAAAAAAACAAGCAGACATTATATATGATAGATATAAATCACAAGAGGGACTAAAAAGACCCTTATCTCTCTTCATACCAGGGGGTATAGTTTTACAAATGATATTAAACAAAATCTTCATATGATAATTTAGTTTATTGAAAATATTAGAGGAAATAAATAAATTATATGTACGAGTATAAAATAAAAAATTCACTAGTGATGTTGTATAGTGATAGTACCTCTCACAGTTATTGTACATGTATCTTCTTCTTCTAGAGAAACTTCCACTATGTAAAAAAGAATCATTCTAGATACCTGTGGATGGAACTCTTTTTTACGTGAATCATATAATTTACCTACATTTTTAGATGGATATGATGAGAATGTGACACTAAAAAAACTTTAAATGATAAGGATTAACCTTTTTAAGTGACATGAATGTCCACATGAGACACAATTCTTGGGTTACTCATTGAAAACCATCTTTAAATGCCTTTGATTTCCACAATAGTATAAAATCATAGGACCTATTCTAGGAACTATAAGAGGTATGGAATGAAATTTCTATAAATAACTATAATGATAATCATCACGCTTCCTCTTTCCGTTAACGTAACCCACATTGCCACTAGGATAGAAATAAACCACTGATAGCATTGACATGAATGGAAGGTCTCTTCTGACCATCATCGCTCTTTCGAGGAAATAAACATGAGAAGGAATATTAAATAAGAAAAAATGAGGATGAACATATTTTAAAAGTCCCAAATCAACCTATCATGTCTTTATATTCTCATTTGATACAATATTAGGTGAAAATTTCACTTTCTTGGAAAATGGATTGCATACTCTCTTACGGTGAAGTCATCCTAATATTGTTTCAAAAATGTTTTATCCTTGTCCAACACAATAAAATCCAGATAGAATTTGTTGGATAAAAGTAATTTAATTTATTTACTCCCTATTCTTTCATATTTCTTCACCATCACCATCACGTCCCACTATCTAGAGCTCAGTCCTTCTAGTACAAAGTTGGCACACTTCACCTTGATTTTATTAGGTTTCTCTATGAACCCAAAAAAATGGTCGATTTATCTAAACCATTCCTCACACTCTTGAGGATCATTTAGGAACTTAAATTCTCATTTCTTCTATGTATTAACTTCCTGATAATTATTTTAGAGATCATCCCAATGAGGTTATAAATCTAGAGACTAAATGGGAACCGGTGGTGGTTCTTATCCCAATGCTTGAACATTATACACAATCACCTCTACCTGATTCAAGTCCATAATTGGATTTTATCACTAATTTTCAGTAGTATATTCCTCCTAGATTAGACATTAACATCTTCTTTGATGAATTATGTTATACAACATCATAAAATAACAAAAAAATACATTAGGTTAACCCTTAAATGGGAAAATAGGGAAAATTAATCCCAATAGATAGGAAAAAATATTTTATTTCAATAAATATAAATAAAAAGTTAGGAAATGAATGGAAATAATTATCAAAAAATATTTCAAAAAACACCCATGGTGACTTAAGGTTTAGTACAGTGACATTTGGCTTGGAACTCAATAACAACTACTTACTAAGTCCAGACAAGATTACACAAACTCATACTAACATCAAGACAAAATAACAAACTGCCTCTGATGTTGTTTTTTCAAGAACAATCTCAGGTACCCTGGAAACTTGAAAACCCATCCAGTACAAACATGTCCTGAAGAGATTTTCCAATTCCCACTGGTTAGTAACTAACACTTGGAATCATAAAAAACTAAATGTGAGTAATGATTTTTTCACAAATGTTATTAATGCATAAAAAAAGATGGTATGCATACAAATAAAACCCCATAGAGAGAAGTGTACCCAAATTTAAGCATTTATAAACAAACCAATGTAACAGAGAAATGTACCAAAAATATAAATATAAATTGAATATGTCCCAATGGATATAACTCTACAATTCCACATATCATCAGCTATAACCACCACTAGGTGGGGCTTTACCCTGGCCTAAACATGAAATCAGATAATCTACAAGAACCTGAAGTCACATGTAGGGTGTGATCTAAAATCTCCGTAGGGTCTAACCAAATATTCCATAAATAAAGAAAACATTTAAATGACAAAATAAAAAACATTTAATTTTCAAAAAAATGGAATTTTTAACTCATATTTAAACAAATCATGCTTCACATTCCAAAATATGGAATATGTTTCAAACGATGAAAAATAAATTAAAAAAAATATCAGAAATAAAGAAAAAATTATATAATTTTTTATATATATATCAGAAGGTATCTAAAACTTATCATAAACATTTAAATAGATTTATTTCTCATATATAGTATAGCAAGAACCATGGTCATCTTCCAATAGTTTCAATTGTTATATGTTATGGGATCCCTATACACTCATGTGATAACAGTCTAAATGTGTACACAGGTCCCTCAACACTAAAAATATAGGACTCATTTATGTCCCAGTGAGGATTAATATATTCTAAGAAGTATTTAAAAAGTGTTTTAAAGTGTTAATCCAGTTTTGGGGTATTCAAAACCAATAGGGTTTTTACTAAATAACTCAACAACAACCTAGGATTGCATGTTCCCTAATAAAAATTAATGATGGGTATTTTATATTAACACTAATTAAAATACAACTAAATATCAATATCTCATTTAAAAATTCAAATTGTCAAGTAAAAAACCAAAATGGATTTTTAATCAAAACCTTACATATTCCAGGTTAAACCCTAAAGTTTTCTATCAAAAACAATTTAAACGACTTTCATTTAATAGAATTTTAAATACCTTTCATCAAATCAATTTCAAAACATTTCCCTCAAAGAAAATTACACTATTTTAATTAACTGATTTTAATTTGTCTTATTTCCATCAGTTTCTCAAACACAATTAAATTCACTAAAATTATGTGTTTTCCCAATTTCAAGCTATAAATCTGATTTTCCAAAAACAAATCCACATGTTTAATAGAATTGGGTTTTTAATAAACAAAATGAATGATTATTTATATAATTGAATTTAAATCAAAAAATAGAAATTAAATTAAACAATTTAGATTTTATCAAATATGGTCATCATAACGGAGCCACCTACTTTTCTTACGGAAACACAAATCCTGCAATGGAACCTTTCAATAAGAACAAAAGCACATAAGATCCAAGAACTAAACATATATCCAATATTAAATAATATAAAGATTTGATCCATTAATCCCATTATAACCTATCAAACCCCAATAAGGGGAATAAAAATAGATGAAGAGACATGGGGAACACTTACTCAGAACGATACACTGCATTCTCAACCAAGACTGATTGAATAATGAAATGGACATAAAGGGTATGAGGGATCAAAAAACACATAAGGAAGGAATTTTTATTTAGAAAAAATTAATATAGAAAGGAGAAATATCCATTTGATATTAGATACTTTTTGAAATCCATATTTGGGAATTTACATGATGTGTAACCCGATTATATGTCCCATAATTGAAAATTTCCAAATTATCCAAGAAACACGCCACCTTCTATTGAAAAATTATTTATTATAATTCTAGTTCTTACATTTCATTGAAACACATTAAACAATGTGTAAATATAGATAGCTTTGGATAAATAATATGTTTTATGTTGATCATCAAAAAAATCTATAACTTCACTATTATTGGTGTCCCTATAATTCCTTCTCGACCCTACCAAGATAAATAAAATGCAAAAGAATAAAAATGTTTAAAACGTGCCTATTAGAAGATTAATTTGATGTTAAAAAAATATCTAGAATAATAATACTGTAATAATTATCATATTTTAACATCAATTATACTTTTTATTCCAATATTGAATGATGTTTTTGATAAAGGAGTGTTACGGTCATGGAGATGTTTGGTTACACGTATGCATAAGTAATGTTTCCATTTTTCAACTATCATAGTGAAAACCACATACGTAAAATTTTATCGTTTTAAAATAATAATAATATCATATATATCATATTAATTTTTTAAATATACGTATATATATCATCCATATGGTTTGGTGAGGAAAATTGCCTCATCTCTTCCTGAAGGTGATTGTCTAAATATAAATGAATGACATTGTTATTTTCAATTACTGAAAAGGTTAGAAATAAAAGGATATAATATATTTTGAAAATTATAAATATGTAAAAAATATAATAGTTATTTAATTTATATCATGTATATTTATTAAATTTATCCATATTACCTTCCATTTAAAAAGTTAGTGAAAAATGAATCGCATCGCTTCACGAGGCTATAGTCCATCACACACACAAGGGACTAAATCATATCCCCTGAAGAATTGAATATAAAGTGGATATATAATAAATCAATAGGTATAATTATGTTTTTAATATCATATAAATACTTGTGTCCTTTCTCATACCCAACTATGAGAGTTTTTTATGGAAAATGTGTCATGCTAGTTTGTGAGGTGGTAGTCTGTCAAACACACAAGCGAAATTATTGTTTCCCATTTATTGGAATCTAGGATTAATATAAGGAATTACATTAAAATATTAAAATATAATTATATTTTATATAGTTTTATTAATATATAATCATAAATTAAATATATTTTATTGAGGTGAAAGATGAAATTATAAAAAAACTCATAGTTTGGAATTTTACCTCCTTTGATACCACAAAATTGGATTATACTTAATGTATTCCAAGAATGGATTTTTGATTAAAACAAGGATCATATAATGAGTTTATATAAGATATTAAGTTATATGGTTGGGAATTTTTTGAATCAAAATGGTTTGATGTTGTGAACAATAGATGAGAGTGGGTGGCCTTTTATAAGTTAGTTGAGCAGAACAATTTGTATTTTTTTTAAATGTGTACCTATATTTTTCAAATGAAAAGAATTTATGAAAATATAGTTTTTTTAAGAACTATAAATTATAAATACTAAATATTTATAGATTATATATTGATATCATTGTTTTGGCCATTTTAACCCTTTCTATTTTAGTTTAAACCCCTGAGAAACCCATTTTTACATTAAATGTGGAAATTAATTTGTATTATTTTCATTGTTCATCACGGTCCAAAATTACGTTGAAATAATTTGATTATATAAATTATTGTTATAAAAAATTTGGAATACATTTTACCATAAATAAATCATGTAAGTGACAAAAATAAATTTAAAACAAAACCCCAAAACGTGAAAAAAAATATGGTTTTTCAAAAAGTGTATTTATCAAGAATAGATGATTATATATTAACTCTATAGAAAATAAAAATCATTGTATAAATATAAATTAATATTTATTTATATATAAACTATAAATTTCATTAAAATAGTCTTCATTAGTGAGAGTTTTAATTAATTAAATTTGATATACATTATATATTTTAAAACAGTTTTATGAAACAATCAAATTTTTAACCAAAAAACATATAATAAAATAAAATTTAAATTTTATAAAAAATAATTAATAAAATTAAATATAAATAATTAATACATATTCTAAATTTAATAATATCAAAAACAAAATGAGGATATTAAATAACTTATGTTATTAAAATTAAATGGGTATTTGACAGAAAATTGTATTTTTCACTCTTCACTAAAAAGACAATATTTTTTGAAAAAGCCAAACACTTTAATAAATTACATTATGATTTAAAATATTATATACGTATTTTAAAATTTAAATTCAAAAATTTTGAAAATAATCTTTTAAATAATTTTTTTTGAAATATTTATGTTCAAACTATTTTTATTTTTCATATAAAAAATTCTATCATATTTTTATGATAAAAAAAATATTATACATTTTTTTATAACATGATTTGTTACAATAATAATCATGCAATGGAAAATATCTAAACACACATTCCATTTTATCAGTAACTTTATTATCATGACTAGATAAGGCGTGATCAATATGTTAAGGTAAATAACCAAAATCACATGACTCCTAATCGATAAACTATGAATGAAAATTCATCCAGATGTAATATCATTACTAAAATATCATGGATAATAATAAATTAATTATTGATAATGTAAATTCATATTTATTTGACATTGTCATCTCAGACATCATGAAACCACTATTGTCATGACCTTTCATAATACAGTCTAAAACTATAGGTAAAAACACAATTCATTAATGTTACGTGATTCAAATCATGAGACTCATGATGCATCAAGTGGTTATATAATTCATGTACCTACCCTTACCTACATTCATAAATCATTCCTTATTATTCAAAAATCTTTTTAATTCATGAATAATGCATCTTATCAAAAAATATGTATATTGAGTAAAAAATTAGATTTATCAATATTTCCCCAGATAAATAGATAAATCAAAATCAAGAACACTCTATGTAGAAATAATATATGTTTTCTGAAATAAACAGATCCATAATAAATTATATGGATATTTTGTTAAAACCTAATTTCCAATGATCACACAAAAGTGAATACTTCATGGGAAAGTTAATGACTATAAAAATGAATAAAAATTGAATTTAAATATATTCCAAGTTCCAAATGATCTTAAAAAATTATAAAGAATAATTATTGTATCAATATATTATATTCATATTAGAGTATATGTAAAATAATGGGGTGTTTTCATTGGTGAATAGAGATACCATAAAAATATCATTACAAATATTCATGAAATATGTATCCATTTCATATTGAAAATCAACATTTAAACTAAGGTTTAGAAACATTTTAAAAATAATATTATTTTTCAATGAAAATTTATTTTTATAAAATAATTTTAAAACATTGATTTGTCATTTAATTTGTAAATTATATTCATGTCATACATTTTAAAACAAATATTAACTTTACCTTTTCAATAAATGTAAATAGACCCTTTTTTTAAATAAAATTAGGATTCCATTAAATAGTTTTTTAAAATAAAATTGTTAAAATAAAATTTAATAAATAATTTTTTAAATATTAAAAAAAATAAAATCATTTTTAGAAAACACTAAATTTGATGAACATGGTTTTTTAACTGAATAGAGAATTGAAGTATAATTTTATAAAAAAAATTTCTAAGTAAAAAATCATGTAAAAATGTTATTATTAATTGAAAAAACATTAATTACCATATTATAATAAAACTAATTGGTTATAGTAGAAAACGATCATATATTTTCCATTAATGTAAATTCATGTATAAATAATCTCGATTAAAATAAGATTGCTAAACAAACACATAAAAGGATAAGCACATTGAAGTTAGAATTAATTAATTGACCATTTATGTATATAAGAGTTAAATTAACCTAAAATTTATATATATAAAAAATATTATAGTAAAATATTTTTCACACATAAACTTATATTGTCAAAGACAAAAAATAGGAAATATAACCCAATGAAAATAAATTGAGTTACAAAATTCTTTATCACTTGGTAATTTTCATGTTAATTCCCCTATGATGAAAAATTTAATATTTAAACATGATATACCATTATATATTAATAAATAATGTTATTACTCATCAAAGGGACAATATATACACCATATAAATGAAATTAGGTGCATAAAATTACAATATACCTCAATGAAGGGTAATTAATATGAAGTTCCTTACCCCATGCTTCCTTTTAGTAGTATGTGATTTAAACTCATGTATAATGTTTTCAATCATTTTATTAGTTTTTAAATGAACCATATTTATTTATATAATTTAATACATTATACTCTTATACAATCTTATAAACATTTGGTTATTAATATTTTATTTTTTCTTTATTTCATGTGTTAATTGTATTGTTTTTTCATGCATTTTTTATCATGAAAGTTATAATTATTGTATATTATTTAGTTCTAAAATATCCAAAATGACATTAATGTTATATATATGATTATTTAATTATTTTTATTTTTTTGGATTTTTATTTCCATTTCAATATGGATAATTGATCACATAAATTCATCGAAAATGTAGTCCATATGTATGCAAAGGAAGTGTTATCATTTTGTTAATGGGTGACACGGTAAGGAAGTGGTGATATATTAATTATAAATAATATATATAAATCCATTTATATCACTTATATTCAAAAACAATATCCTTATTACCTTCTATGTAAAGCCTAAGTGAATGATTAATCACATCGTTTCATTATGTGGTAGTCTTCTAGACCAATGAGCGACATTTTTATATTATAAATGGAAGGTAATATAAGAAGGTATATATTATATTAAAATTATAAAATTATAATAAGTTCATAAATATCATATGAATTTTTTAAATCCATCGTTATATTGAACCTTTAATATTGAGGATATAAAAAGAATTACAACAGTTCATAAGGCGGTAGTGCACAATACACATGATCGATAATTTTGTTAACCATTCGATGAAAGAGAATATGATATCTATTATTCCAATAAAATAAAAATATATAAGTATATATGATATAATTATGTTATTATATAATCAATTTTGAGAAAAAATTTATAGACGTGGAATAAAAAAAATAAAAACACTCATTTAAGAATGTTACCTCTTCTATAGATAACATCTTTCGGTATACACCAAAAATCCTTCCAAGGATAGATTTATGACAAAAAATGTGCCCTAGTATGTTTTATGGGATTAATTATGGGATTTGAGTAGGTTTTTTAGAGCAAAATGGATTTTTAAGTGTTAATAGGGATTGATAGGTAGTGGTCGTTCATAAGTGGGGGCAGACATGCATGAATGTTTTGAAAAGATTACCTACACCAACATGTTTATCATGAAATAGGCATAAAAATAGGCCATTATAATTAATTATAGGTTATAATATCAACATATTATAAGTAAATTATATTTGGAAATTTTAGTTGGTCATTTTTACCCTTATCTTTTTAGTTAGACCCCCTATAAACATATTTTTACCTTAATCGTAGTAATTAATTTTTACTAGTTATACTCTTTCAAATGGTAAAAAATTATGTTAATCATTTTATATCATATAAAGTAAGCTGATTCCAAACATGGAATCTATTTTTCTTAATTTATTTCTTATAAGTGTAATAATTCAATTTTAAATTATTACCGTATACGCGATGAGAAAGTAGGTTTCCAAAAAGAAAATTCTCAAAAGTATAAAATGTTTTAATATCACAATTAAATATAAAAATTCATTAAAATAATAAAAAAATAGATAAATATTAATTTAATTGAACTAATATAAATTTAAAACCAATTTATTAAATAATTTATTCTTGTAAAATATTTAAAAAATACAGTTTTCAATAAAAGTTTTTATTTTTCACTATTTACCGAAAAATGAAATATTCCAGAAAATTCAAAAATTATAACCACATATAATTATTGTACACTCATTTAAGAAAATAATTTTATTATATTGAATAAATTTTCTATATATTTTATAAAATATTTTTAAATTATGTTTTCAATGTGTGAATAACCATAATATTGAAAAAAAATTATTTTAAAATTTTATTTTTCATATAAATGGTTTATATTTTAAATGTTATGAATATATTCAAAAATGATAATTTATTTATTACTATTTACACATTTTAATTTATTTTCTATTTTATAATATTATACTATATTACCATTCATTTATATATGGGTTTGTGTGATATGAAAGCTATTGAAAAGATCAAATTTATTTACAAATAAACATATCATAAAGTCATAGGGTATTAAATTCTAATATAATCTCTTTATTTCATGTTATATATGAAATCAAATATGATGTTACCCATTTAAAAAAGGGGTTTTACATTCTTCTATCTGTAAATAAATATTATGCTTGTAATTTAAACTAGATCTTGGTAATTTGGCATTTTATGTTTCGAAATAACATTTCTGAAAAAAACTCATTTCATAAAAAGGTGTATAAATAATCATATTGATAAGAGAGAAATGGAAATGTGAATTTTTTTTTATGGCACCTATATAGGATTTGGAAAAAGTATAACATAGGTGGGAAGCGAAGATATGAATATGGATTAAAAGAGTAAATTCATATAGAGAGTGGTAGAGATCATTGATCACTTGAATGTTTAGTATCTCAAAACCAAAAATCTATAATGAATAAAAAAAGTCCATTTCATTCATTTCATATGACTGAAATGGGATAACAATTATTTTCATAACCATTTTCCAAAATATGATAAATTATTTTCCAATATAATATTATAAATAAATATATATGATATGTTTCTATTTCATAAGCCTAATTTTGTACTTTGGTTGTGCTTCGACCAATTTCACATAATCCCTTACTCCATGAAATGATAATATTTAAATTAATTTTTTATTTTTGAAATACTAAAACTAATATTTAACATATCATACATTCTATAAATGTGTGAAAAATATTTTCAAATATTTATAAATATTTTGAAAACCCAAAATGGTTAGCACATGTTATATTATATAATATATTAATCTATAACCATCAACAGTAACACCTTTAGTTCAACATAAATATTTATCCATCAAATAATTTAATTAAAAAATGATATATAAACTATACCATTACATAGACTAGTGGTAGGTACAATACCCTTCTTGCCCATTGGTTATGGGTTCAAGCCTCGCAGTCGGGCTAGATGTGATGGGTTATTTCCCGGCATATAGGTTTCCGATTTTTTAAATTGATAATAATATAATTACTATAAATTCAAAATTATTAATAATGAAAAATTATCAATGAATAGATGAAAATATAAACCCTAATGGTTACAAATATATTTAAACATATTACCAAAACATTTAGGGTATTCTTCCTTAGATATCCTGTTTTTATAAAACATATAATAAACCAATGGGATTTATTTACAAAAAAAATCCAATAATATCCTTAATTGTGTTATATCATTACATTATAATATATAAAAATGGGTGTTTAATAATTTTATATTTGGATTAACCTTAAACTCATAAATCCATGATTTTATCCATAATTCATAATTCAATGAATACATATATGATTCTAAAATTTAACATAATACATATATTTTCCATTATTGTTATAACCAAGATTACATTGTTCAAAATACTTGTACAATATAATTATAAAAAGCCAAAATTAAATATATCATAAATTTAATTTTTACATAAGGTATTCATTTTTATAGGTATTAACCTTTTGGATATGGAATTAAATTGAGTCATACATAGATTCCTCGCATTTATGAAAATAAACTATAAATTTATCACATGGATGATATTTATTTCATTCCATAAAACTATAAATTTTTTCTTAGAAATTGATTACATTAGGACATTCTTTTCGACACATAAAACATTTTCTTATTCCTTAGAGAAACATTACTACATATCACATACCACATTTTTTAGAGGGAGTAAATCGAACCTTCTTTCCTCCATAGTCACCATCACTCAATCTCTTAGATAACAACATCATTCTATTATTTGAGATTCTCCAAGTTGGTTATGTTATAGGTTGTTAATCATATTTTGGGACAACTCATTAGGAATAATCACATCATATTTCACTCTAATAATAATCTAACTTGGTTACACATATTCACCATATTTTAAATCGTATTAAATATCATCATGATTCTATTGGTTTCCATCCAATGAATAAAGACAAAAAATATAGTCTGAGAAACAATAACCCTATTTGGGAAACTATATGATCATTTACAATATGTCTAAGTCATGATACATTCATTTAAATCTAAGAAATATTTGATTAAACCTAGTCCATTCACTTTCATCATCAATTCAAATCCATCATAACAGTTTTTTAATGAAAATTTGAATTATCCTATGCATATACTCTAAGATTTTAAAACCAGATTCTCACTCTGACCCATTGTCCTATTTCAGATAATTCTCATGTTAAAAAAACATGGGGTTTTTTAAATTTTTAACCATAGGTAAATATATCCCAAAAACCTGTTAAGATTATTATACAAATAGGGATGTGTTTCCAAGAAATACAACATAATATCTACCATACCAAAAAATTATTATGATCATCAATATATATCTTCAAATTCTATCATATGATCATATTCCCTTATAATTGTTTTTCTAAATATACTTCCTAATGTTTCTACTAAACATCCTATGATACCAATGATAGTGAAACTGATGTCAGTTTCCTAGAGATGCCATCTTCTTTATTATATTAAAATAAGATTCAAGGAATCACATCCTAATAGAAATAATAGTTTAGTTGTATGGGAAAATTGGATGCATACTTTAGTCTATCATTATATTTTATTATAATAATTACAACATTATTTTTTTCAATAATATACATATTCCATCTTGAACAGCCTCTCGTATCATTTATAGTACACTTCCTGGAATTTAGTGAAAGGAAACAAAATAAGGGTGAGATCAAATTCCCAATAAGGCTTAATTACATTACAAGATGTTCTGAAAAAATAAGAATATTCAACATTGAATGTAAATAACTTGAAAAATATTCTATATAAAAAATTTTAATATCATAGTTAGAAAATGAATGATCATAATAAAAATATAATTTACAAAAAAAATAGATTCCATTTAATCGATAAATTGACAATAGTAAATAGATAAGGAATAATCAGTATGGTAAGGTAAATATGTGAAGATACATAGAATTTAATCAATAACTTGTCCATCAATATTATATACGGAATGATAAAAATTTCTTGGTAAATATCTGAACACATATTCCATTTAATAAATAACTTTACTATGATGATAAGATAAGTAAAAAATCAATATGGAAACCTAAATAACAGAAAACACCTTCTATTTAATTGGTAAAATGAGAATAGAAATTAATCTAGAGATAATATCACTGTGAAAATTTCATGAATAATAATAACTGAATTATTAATGAATAAAATTATTTATTATAAGTTTTTATTATTATAGTAATCATGAGACCTCTATTGATAGGACCTTTAACTAAAAAATTTGAAACTATAGGTACAAACTTATTTAATATTATCTTATTGATTTGTCTCATGAGACTATGAATGTATTGGGGGTATATATAATTATAGGCCTCACCCCTCACTAAATTTCCAAATCAGTCATCATATACCAAATAATCGATTCAATGAGTGAATAATGTGAATTATCATTAAATATCTGTATTGATTAAAGACTATAGATTTACCAATATTTACCCAAATAAAAAATATCTCTTAATATATATTACCATATGTTGAAATTATATATAGTTTTTTAATAAAATATATCAATGATAAGTAATATGTATATTTAGGGAAAGTAAAATTTCCAATAACCTTGGGAAGGTGAATATTTCAAGGGAATGTTACTAACTAACAAATTGAAATAATAATGTGAATGTAAATGATTTAATTAGTAATAATGATAATATACCAACCATATATATAACAAGTATTTTATAAATAAAACATATTCTTGGTGGATTATAAGTGAAATAAATAGTTATTTTCATTGATGAATATAATTAAAATATAAATATCTTAAAACCCATTCTAGAGGAAACTATCATTTTCATCTTAAAAATAACCTTATAGAAAAATATTTTTAAAAAAATTGTAAATTTTGTTTTTGAAAATATCAATTCAATATTATAAATGAATCATTAAAAAATTGAGTGGTTATAATGGTTAGAAAATCAATTAATGGTGTATATGTTAAAACAAATATTACTTTTACTTTTCGTTAAAATAAATACTTTCCT
Source organism: Viscum album (assembly GCA_963277665.1). Lineage (NCBI taxonomy): Eukaryota > Viridiplantae > Streptophyta > Magnoliopsida > Santalales > Viscaceae > Viscum > Viscum album. The sequence continues at coordinate 1,718,159,712 of OY728126.1, forward strand.
TGTTTTGTACATAACATGAATATTCATTTAATGTTTTTATAAAAATCTACAAAAGGGTTAAAATTAATTTAATAAATCCATTATAAAAGTTTATAAACATTTTGGGAAACATTTTTTTATAAAACATGGAATTTTATGAAAAGTATCTTCGACTGAAGAGGGAAATGATGTATGGTTTTAGTAAAACCATTTTATATAAAATTTTAATAACTAATGAGTGGTAAAATAGTAATATTACTTTAAAAAAATCTTGAATAACCAGTGTAGAATAAAATTAAATATTGTGAAATAACCCCCTATAAAAAACATAACAATGAATAGCAATTTTTTCAATGAAAATATTATTTTTAACAAATGTAAATATAAAAAAAAAATTGTAAATAAAAAAATAATATTTGAAAAAAAAAATTAAAAAAAATTAATATCATAACATTAATGAATATGAATATTTAATAAGACCGAATGAAAAGAAATTGAGTTATTAGATTCTTTACCACCAGGTAAAATTAATTTCAACTCACATAAGACCAAATAATTAAAATTTAAACTTATAATACCATGAATTATGAATGAATAATGATATTAAATTTTAATGGGGTGGTATATACACTATATAAATTAAATTAGTTTCATAGCATTACAATATGCCTCAATGAAGGGAATGTGAGACAATTTTCCTAACCTTACAGTTATTTTTTGTTAAACATGCTTTGACATCCTATATAATGGTTTTATTAAATTTATTAATTTATTCCAGAAACATATACATATTTATAATATCATAAATTAACCTCTTATAAAATCTTTTTACCCATTCATCAAAAATATTTAATTATAATCCTTTTTTAGGTGTTAATTACCTTATTTTCTCATTCAAGTTTTGACATTAATGTTCTGGTTCTTGTTCACTATATTGTATGATAATATCCAATATAATATTAATTTTATATATATAAATTTATTAATTTTAAAAAAAATTGGAATCATTATTGAAATTTGAACATAGATAGTTGATTACAACCCTTTGTGGAGACAGCAGGACGTACATATGCACGAGTGATGTTATCATTTCTTTAATGCCTGAAAGGGTAATAATGTTGGTGAAATATAAAATTTACAAAATAATTATGGTTTCATATATATATATATATATAATATTTTATAATTTTATCAATATTACCTTCCCTGTAATGAGAAATTGAAATTTGAATTGCATCAATTCATGAGGTGGTAGTCGACTGTAAACATGAGTGACATTATCATATTTTAAACAGAATAGAACATAAGAAGTTAGATATGGAATTAAAATTAATGAGATATAATAATGTAAAAAATATCATACAAATATTTTAAACACATCATTATATCCAAACTTTAATTTTGGTTATGGAAAATGAATTACATTGGTTCTTGAGGAGGTAGTCCTCCACACACGTGATCGATGATTTCATCTACCATTTTATGGATGAGGAGATGGATATAGGTTATTAAATTAATATAATATAATCTAATTATTTTGAAAATGAATATTTTATTATATAATTACTATTTAATCTTAGATTAAAGATGTTAAATAAGAAAGAAAATGAAAATTATCCTTTAAGAATGTTGCCTCTTCATCTAAAAACATATGTAGGTCGGCACCAAAAATCCTAATGAGGATGGAGTTTTGACACAAAAAATAGATAAAGGATGTTGATATGGGGTATGAAATTTATTTGGGTAGGTAATGGCTGAACCAAATGGATTTGGATGTGTGGAGTGTTAAGGAGAGGGGGTAGAATTTTATAAGGGGGGAGATGACACACATTAAATTTTTGAAAACCAATAATTACACTCACATTGTTTTCATCTCACAAACCTCCAAAATAGATTATTTTTTACCCTTAGTGGTTATATGATCAAAATATAGCTATAAAATCAGTTTCTGACATGTTTATATTTCATTTTAATGCTTATATTTTTAGTTTAACCACTATAAATGAGTTTTTATGTAAACCTTGGTAGTTAATTTTGTCTAATTTTACAATTCATAATTTTCAAAAATTAAGTCAAATTTTATATATAATATAAAATACTAAGAAAAAATATATATATTAAATTTTTAAAAATTCAATTCATGGAATTTTTAGAATCTAATTTAAATTTATATAGAAACACACGTTTCGAAATCGAGTTTCATGAGTGAAATTTATCACTAATATATGATATTTTAAAATCAAAATTCAATATTAAATTGATTCAAATGAAAAAAAATAGTTAAATTTTAATTTAATTTTTTAATGCTTCATTAAAAACAATTTATAATATAATTTATCATTTCAAATTATTTAAACAAGAAGATGTTTTCAATGAAAATAAGTATGTTTCACAATTCATCAATATATGAAATATTTAAAAAATCCAAAAAAATCCCTTTTTTATTTTTGATACTTTTATGTAAATAATGAATTTTATTTTATGAACCAAATTTAATAGAATTATAAAAAATTATTTTAATTTATGTTTGAAAAGTGAAACTAAACCATCTTTTAGATATATATAGTTATTTTGAAAACATTTCTCTTTATTTTAAATAATTATCATTTAATTTTTAATCAACAGGAAACCATAATTTTATTATTTTAGTTATTAATATTAATATATACCAATTTACTAAAAAATTATAATGATATAATATATTAAAGTTCATTTAGACTTGGGGTTTCGTGTTCTGTAATCTATCAAAAAGATAAAATTTATTTAAAAATAAATATAACATAAAGTATAACAGTGTTACATTATCAACTATGATTATTGTTACATTCCATATAATATATAGAAAATGAGGTTCCAATTTTATAATCTTGGTTTGTTACAATTTTACTCCTTAATCAAAAAAAGATAATGATGAGATATTGTAGAATCCAAATAAAATATTTTATAAATGTGATGAAAGCACATTTCTAAACATTCATGTTTCAAGGAAAATCAAAAAAACTCATATAATAATCACAAATCATATTAATACCTTTATTAGGAACTATATTTTTATTATTAACAAGATTCTAAACTTCTAACACCCTTCCATGAAATTCATTATCTAGACATACTGACATCATCCATTCTATCAATAAAATATTCTTTACTAAGAATGAATATATCTTTTGACATGTGATATCCAATTACAAGTGATCTCACTAAATTTTTTATATAAGATCCCCAAATCATTATTCTTATTATATTGGATCCATTATTGTCCAATATTTGTGGTCATCAATTGCATCAACCAAGGAAAATTATACTAGCATTCTGATGCACCGTCTCCACCCACAACTTCTAGTGAAAATTTCCTACTTCTATTAGTCATTCATAAGATCTTATAGACATTCAACAAGATTTTTTTCACTAGTCTATATAATTTTTGACTCCTTGGTTATATTATAGTATACACCATATAGTTTTTCATCCTTATTATGAAATAACTCCCTCCCAAACTTATGATACTAATGTAGAAAAAATTATATATATAAGCCAAATACTTTCCCAAATGATTAATATTTTCAAGGATTCACTATTTAATTTTTTTAAATTCTATAAATAATCTTTATTCTATTATTTATTTCAACACCCATGGTGCTCTGATCTCACCTTCAGTCATCCATATCCCACAATTTCATGAAACTATGTGATAATTTTATATAACATGATCTTCATCAACATATCAATTAGCTTAAGACTTATCTCAACCATTCATAGGTCTATCACATTGTCCTCTTAAAACATCCATATGAAGTGATACTTCATCTGATTTTATATTTTCCAAGAGTGAAACATCATATTATTAACAATATATATTATAATCTATCTATTATATAATTACATTTTATTCCTTTAATTTTGTCTATGATCATTAAAATCCACATTAACAAGATCAATTAATTTCTTAATTTTGTGATTTACATATACGTTAATTATATTTCTAGAAGTATATCCACTTGATGGAGTGATGAAATCCATCTAATGATTATTAATCTTACATATAAAAAAATTACATTTATAGTTCTCTGTGATTCATCCTCTCATCTACTAACTATGTACATTAACCCCTATAATGAATAATTCATTATTAAACATAGCTTCAGGTCTAATAAACCATTGATATACTAAAGTATGGACTTCACTTCTTCTTAGCCATATTTACCCATATTTTCTTTGAACCTATGGATGATTATAATTGAACACACAATGTATATACGCAAATAAACCATCACATATATAATGATTCTATTGTTGATTCATATGGTACCATTTCAAATTAATCACCCCCATTTTTTATTCTCAATGATTTATCCTTGGATAACATAATGATTTTATCTTGGGGTGTTATAATATTTTTATTTTTTCTCATTCTGAACTATTCCAAGACCTCATAAACATACTAAAATGATTATAGATACATATTTTTGGTCTTCGAGTCCATTTTCGTCCATATCATAAACAACCTATTCATGTCCCAATGATTTTTAATAATATAATTTTCAAAACAAATATCAAGTATATTTTTAATTAAATTTATCCTCAGAAGTTATAAAAGGATATAATCTACATACATGATATATACAATGAATCTTCTATCGTTAAACACCTTCTAGTAATAAAAATGATCTAAATTTCCCTATATAGAAACATTCTATTCAATAAAGGAATCAAAAATACATATTTATTTCTTGGGTATCTAATTTATATTATACAAACACTATTTAATATAACACACAAGTCATTTAATTCTCTTTACAATGAAAAATTATGGTTTCTCAATGAATATTTCCTTCTCCAAATCAACATAAAGGAATTAATTATATATATATATTATTAATGAAGATATAAACTCTCCTTATCAACCATTTTGATCACTGTCTGAATTATTTAATGATTACAAAATGGGGTGAATATTTCATTGAAATACACCCCTTTGGTTTATTAATAATTTCATTGTAATTATATATATTTACTATTTCTTATTATCTATATCTTTTAATCTATTGAAGAATATATTCAATAGTGTTTTTCCCAACAGAAAGATTTTTTCTCCCATGTTCTAGAAACAAATATGAAGTCAATCTACTCATTCATTGGTAACTCCCACTATATAAAGATCCTTTGAATTTCAATATATTATATGATCTGTTTATATCTATTATCTATAAGTATAAATTCTATAACATCACTTATAAACCACTGCACTAGGAACCTAAAATTTATAGAGCATCTCAATTCAACTTAATATTCCATTTTTATGGAATAACTACTTCAATTATTTTATCTTATATAACTCTACCTCATGATTCTGTATCTATTGAAAATCATATTTCATATATACTTCTAATTGATATTGTAATTTGACATCCATCTATAATATCCTCCAATGAATCGAGTATCTCAGAAATTTTTTTCCTCCCTATAACAAACTAAAACATCCATAATTATCATTAGATAAACATAAAATTTTTCAATAATATATTCTAAAATATATCATTGAAAAAATATATATCCTCTAATAGGATCACGTTATTAATTAAAAAATTACACTTTTTAAATCCTTTCAAAATTCACTATCCCAAAGTTAGGATCCCAATATTTTCATATCCATCAATGAAACATTCATTGGATTTTTCTTCTAGGTTCTATGTTTCTGTATAATTGACATTGACATAGGTGATACTTCTAAAAAAATTATGTTTGAAATATAAATCAGCTATATAAAAAATATTTTTTTAATTATCCACGCAAAATGGATAGAAGTTATATCATTTACATTATTGGCCACAAATATGACTACCTCTATAGAAATATACTTGGGGGAACTAACATGTAACCTAATTGTTATAGACCTCTCAATAAATGTTTTATTCATCACTTCCATGACATAATTATACTCTTACTCTCAGGGTATAGTCTTATCAAGTTGTGCTTAGTTTCTTTAAAAGAACCTCCCAAACTCACTACTTGTGTACGCATTATCATTGGTAAAGGTCAATCATATTAATTTTATTTTTGTCACTTTTCCAAAAATTTATCTCAAACATGAGATCAATAAGAAGACCTTGAACATGGACATATGAAAAAAACCAACACTTTTCATGTCTCATCATTGATGAATTTTTATAGTGTAGTGACCAACCCTGAGAATAGTCAAATTCCATCCCCCAAACATCCATATAAACATGATATAACTTCTATATATTTAGTTTTTTAAATTATTTATAGAATTAAACATTATAATACACTCTACAGATATACTCAATCAATGTTTTTTATTTCACATTTTCTTATTGTAGTAAATTTTCTTAAGTTGGGGATTTTATCTCCTTCTCACCCCTGTAACTGAGATGCACATTCTAATACATCAAAATTCATGAAATTGATTTCCAAACATGAATTGATACTTCTAATTTATTAATAACATGACACATTTATCTACCCTCATGGAAACCTATATTAACCTAAACATTCTATCCAAAAAAAATATAGAAACCAGTATCATTTAGCTATTTCAATGAGATTATATTCTCCAATAACCCATGTATGTGTCACACATGAAGGAACTCCAGTAATAATCAATTCAATATTTGAATGGATAAATCATCCATTCCCACATTCTCAATATATTTATCATAAATTATATTAACATTTATAAAAAATTATACATAATTAATCATGAATCCTTTATTGTATGTGTAAACAATCGCAAGAATCAATAACTCATGACTTAGGTAGACTGTAAACAATTAGAAATAAACTAATCTTATCTTCTTAAATAATATTTTCAGAATAAATACTATAATAAAACATTATTTAATTGAAAAATAGATTCTTAAGTCCCATCATCAAATTCTCTATCTTTTTGAATTTACAGAATACATGTTTGGGGATAGTAAAATCACATTGAATTTTTAATATCATTTTCTCTTTATTTTTACTTTTTATTGATAAAAACATCTTCTAAATTATTCATAAAATATATATTTTATATTTAACAAATAATTTGTATATAAATATATTCATTCATAATAATATCTCATCAATCTTGAAATTCTATGTTATCCTCCACAATAAAATATAGTAGTATGATAACCATTTAATCATATTATTTTTAAAGTGGTGGAAAATATAATAATGATGATGTTTTCCATTCCAACATTACATTCACAACCTCTAAATGTATTTGAATAATATTTAATTCATTGACATGATCCAAAATATTCCTTACATAAAAAATACTAGTTAAAAAATTATGTAACATTAGAAACACTTTTTTATAAAGGTTGACATAACATACATGTTGGAATATGTTGACATCACCATAACAGTTGTGTTCACCTCTAAGATATTGAATTCCATGTTTTAAACTAGCACAACCTAAATAGGTCCAAGAGCATCCCAAGAAAACCATTATAATTTTTCATTTGACGTCACTTTTCTTTTGACATCCATAAGTAGGATCTCCAAATCACACTAAAATATATATTTTACAATATTGATTTACTAAAATAATAAATATGACACAAAAAACTTATCTATTCTATCATTAGTTTATTTCAAAGTTATTTATCCAAAAAAACACCCAATAAAATAGAAAAAACATAAATTTATCAGTAATATTTTCATTAAAAATTAACTTTTAGGTTAATCCCAATTAATCATTCCACATCCAGATTAGAACACCTTAATTGGGTTTGAACATACCAATGGTTATAAGCATGCTTTGATAAAACTCATTTTTATGTAACCCACAATCTAAAAGAAACCTACATAAAATTAAGTGTGTAAAATATCTTAAACCATAAAAACTAAAACAAAATTGATTTCATATATCTAAATTGATAATTAATTTCCCCCATCCATGCACTAAATCATCCCAATTATAGATAAGAACTCCCAAAAACAATAATCCAGGGAAAATAGACTCAACATAAAGCAGAATGACAATATTGTAATCAATAATGATTGGTTATTTCTCTTTTACATTCTAGGAACACTAAATAATTAATTTGAAAAAGTAAAATAATTATAAATTCTAACATTATGAACAACTGTCTCCACTTTTATCAATATTATTAGATAAAAAACAAAAATGAATGTAAATGTATTACATAAAAAGTTCTCTCACACATCTATTTATATAATAAATCCATAGAATTCATCCTATTTAATTGGTTACACTACTACATGATGGTTAGTGACATTAGTCATATTGAATAATGAGAACTACAAATATCCAAAAAAATGCATTGAATTCCCCCATGATTACTAGGGACTATGTCCTGATTCTTTAAATACACCATCAGATCTTCCAAACATCCACTCATAGTATTATCACTGCTTCTTCAACTTCTATAAGAAATTATTCCAATACGGAATCCAAAATAAGGTCCATTATCATGTTTCTAGAATCACTAATTCTAGAAGTTATGATACATATCTAGAAAATAGTTTACACAACCATTAAAAATATCATGATCTCATGTAACATTATACCCAAGTCTACCAACTGTATAATATACAATATTACAAGTTGGATAATTTATTATTCCAAAACATATAATGTCCATGATATATAGATTTTATTAATATCAAACAAAAACTCATGAATTTTCAATTTTTCATTTTTATATAGTCATATTGGATTGAAATATCAAATTTCATTCACAGAGATGAACATGTACATCCTATTTCTCTAATAAAAATAAAAATCATATAAAATGTCACCACTTTATGTATTTCTATAAATTTATTTATACTATATCATTCAAGGGGATACACATTATACTTGATTAATAAGAGGAAAAATTTAGTCTTTGTTAAAGATCAAGTGATAGAATGATTAACATTATACCAAATAATCAACTTATTAACTCAACTACATAGATGGAGTAAAAATTATATCAATGTATAAATGTTATCAAGATAAGTAAATTCTAATCCTCATGTAACAAGGATTAAATATGAGTTATACTCCTTATGTACAATAATTTTAGGGTATATTATTCGCAATCTCATGTACTTAGTGGTATATTCTCGAATATACTGAATTTCTTATTTATTTATTTATTTTTGGATAATCCCCCTTTATAATTGTGATAAGGGGAACCCTTACATGGCATGTATGCAGAGTGGAATAAGGCTTGGTGTATCACCTAAAGGTTTATTGGCATAATGTCCTATACATTCCATGAAGTCCCAACCCACTATAACTACCCCTCCCTAGAATCTACATCATTAAAGGATCCTCACTCCCCACCTCGCATTTCTGATCAGCTAGCATTTACCTATGTAAGCCTGAATGGTTCCTAGTCCAGATGGTGATTTCCAAACCCTCTCATTCTTCCAATCGATATAGCTCTGCTCTAGTGGCTGCTACATTTCTCTAAATCCTCTTCTGGGGCCTACTCTGTGTGGTATTTGGGTTGATCCATAGTCTTAGTGGTACATTCATTAATTAAAACTTCTTATATTCCTCATTAGAAAATTACATGTTTTTATATGAAACAGAACCCATTATAATCATTATGTGTCACCATCACATATAAATACACATGATAACCATATATTCTAGATAACATAATGTACAAAATTATAAGGTTTATTGTCAATCAATTTCATGTTTTGATATATTAAAACACGATTTAATGACAAGATGAAAATATCATTGAATAACATATTTTATTTTATATATTATTATATCATTTATGAATATATCAAAAAAAGATACTATGTTTTAGTATAATCATATATCATTTGAACATACCACTATAAAGGCCATATGAAGGATGCATTTTTTACATTATAGTTAAACTCTTGACAGCCCTATATAATTCCTATTATATCCATGTTTTATCATAGGATAAAATCATCCCACCCAAATTATGTTAATGGATTTACAAATTTAAATATTTTTTTTGATAAAATTATCATATTATTATTCATAATCCTTAGATATAATGCCTTGAACCTAATATTCTAACATCAATACATTGAAAAATATTATTTTTTAATTTTAATAACTTTGAATTATTTATATACTTGGAACCATTTCTATGATTGATGATATCATTTACCTAGATAATTTTAATTTTAATTTTTACTTATGTTAATTTTAAATAAAATATTAAATATAACACTTAACATGAAGATCATTATTCACTAACACATACTACACTATTTTTGGATAAATTATTTTTTTAACTAATTATTAAACATATATAATCAATTACTTATTTCATTTTAAAATTACCCAAGTTCAATCATACAGTTTCTATAATTTTTGAAATTATATTGTTTCTAAAATATTCTTCTTAAACATAGTCTCAATTGTGATAGTAAATAAAATTTATTTCAAATAGTGAGAAAATTTAAAAAAGAAATTATTATGTACTATATTTTATAGGAATATTTGTAGATATATATGCTTGCAAATAATATAACTATTTATTAAAATATAAAACTAGTTTTTTGTAGCTATGGTTTTACTCATATTTAAAAATATAAATTTGTCAAAATGATTTTAACAATAGTAAAACTAAATTATTTATTTATATTAAAATTATTTAGTCAAATTTAATGAATATTAACTATGTTTATAAAAAATATCAACACATCTAATTAAAAAATCTCTATGTTTATAAAAAATATCATTTATTATAATATAAAGAATCTAATATTAAATAAATATCCATCATTAAAATCATTCAATAATTTATGTATTCTATCAAACTATTTATTTTATAATCCAAATTTTTTAAAATAAATAGAATCATTAATGTTCATACATTAATTATTCATTAATTTTGACATTAATTGTGATTAAAAAATGATATAATACATAGTTGGTATAAAAAACAATTAATATAGATGAACTATTTTTATAATAATAATGAATTTTGGGGACTCTCTTATGAGTTTTCTACTCTCATTATGTTTTTATGGGAACTTCCATCTTAAATGACAAATTATGTTATAATGGAAATATTTCCCTGTTGAGTAGATCCTTAATAACTCAATTATTTATGTTATTATAAATAAAAATCATGAACATTAATTATTTATATATTGATAAATATATTATTCACTCTAACATTAGTTAATCAAAAAATCATGATGTCATATTCGAATCCTTCCCACCATATAGATGAAAATAATGATATTGAATTGGTTGTTTATTAATTTTTTATAATTTATTCACTATCTAATTATTCTTAATTACTATATATATATATAATTATTAATTATTTTATTTTTTAAATTGTTTTCTTTTCATGTGAACTTTTTATTTACAGTATTATAAACAATTTATTATGTCATGTATGATTTTGAAAAGTATTATAAAATTATATATTTTATAAAATGTATATAAATATTCTAGATTACAAATTCATATGTGAAAATTAAAATTTTATTCATTAATATAATGATTTATGAATTAGAGAAGAAGTATGATAAATTGATGAAGTCTTATAAAACAATGTAAAATTCATTTTATGGAATTGAAATATAACATCCCCAAATGATACGTGGTTAAATGAATAAATAATATGACTTATGTCAACAAGGTGCACCTTTCTTTTCAAGAGCCTATCTGATTAGAACTCCATAATTAAATGTGCTTGTCCTGGAGTTGTGATTAAGATGGGTGAACTTCTGGGAAGTTTCCCAGGGTGTGTGTGAGTGAGGAAAAAACACACTAGAAATGACATGTGTTGGCCTGTGGGGACTTTCATTAGTCAGATGACCCGTTCAGGCACGTGGGTGGTCCCTAGGGTGGGGACCACGTGTCTGTGGGGTAATTGGTGGTACCAAGCGGGTCAAGACCCAACAACCATGTTAAGGCGGGGTGTTTGTGCTATCACTAGGACCCGGTTGTTACATTTGGTATCAGAGGACGAACCCAGCCTTAAGTGTCGTGCACTACCTAGGTTGAGATGTAGGGCCCATAATGAGGATGTTGTACTTTAATGGGGGGTGATTATAACATCCCCAAATGATACATGGTTAAATGACTAAATGATATTACTCATGCCAACAAGGTGCATCTTTCTTTTCAAGTGCCTATCTGATTAGAACTGCACAGTAAAGCGTGTTTGGCTTGGAGTAGTGATCAGAATGGGTGACCTTTTGGGAAGTTTCCCAAGGTATATGTGAGTGAGGAAAAAACACACATGAAAGGACCTATGTTGGCCTGTGAGGACTGTCATTAGTCATATGACCCATTCAGGCACATGGGTGGGCCCCAGGGTGGGGACCACGTGTCTGCGGGGCAACTGGTGGTACCAGGCGGGCCAGGACCCAACGACCATTTTCAGGCAGGTTGTCTGTGTTGTCACCGGGACCTGGTTGTTAAATGAAATTAATTTTTTCTTGATAAAATTCCTACAAAGCTCATTTTTAATGCCACACAAAAATTCTTATATGGAACATAAAAATAATATAAGGTAAGGTAAAGTCCAAAATGGACCATAAGTTTTAATTATTCATAAGTATTTTGGTATTAAATACAAATAATACTGTTGATGGTATTATAAAATAACTAAATTTGTATAGAAGAGAATATTATACATGAAACAGAACAAGGGTATTACATTTTTTCATTGGAATATTTTGATAGATCGATTTATGAATTATAATTTATTTTATTTATTACTTATTTTATGATGATTATATGTATATATATTTTTAACTATAAATGGATATAATATTAATTATTTATTTTTTCACATGGATTATAGAAAATATTAATGTAATTGATGGTTTTATTGTTGTCATTAGTTATTACTATTTTTAATGTTTGATTATTTATTGATCTAATGAGAATATTTTATAGTTCATTTATCATTTATAGAAAATTATAAAATATAATAATATTCCTATTGAATAAACAATTTTTAAAAAATTTATTAATGTATATCATAGTTTTTTACGGGGAAAATAGTTCTTTCTATTTTTTCAAATAAAAATATGAATCATGAATTGTTGATATATACATGAAATGTATATCATTTGATATTTTGATATTGTTTAAATGTAACTCTATTTTCATTAGGCATTCCAAGAATTCATGGTATTCATAATTTTATCTTTTGTGAAATTTCAACAAGAATATTATTACTCTAGTTAATTTGTTAATAATTTCTAGCTAGTTTTGATATTTTATTTTTTCCAACATGTTTCCATCACTATATTTGACACTTATATAGTTTATACCACCTATATAAGGTACTGAACTATTTTGTTCACCTAAATATGTGGAATTGTAATTTTTTATGTATCTTATTAAAAATAATATGTTGTTGCTACACCTATATAAAACATGGGTTTTATCTTCTCCCACATATAAGGCTATGTTAAATTTGGGGTAACACATTTTAAAATATTCTATATTATATTTCATCTTGTAAAATGATTTGGTTATGGGTTCTATAAATTTTAAAATATTATATTTTTTATGAAACATAAAAATTTCATTTTATAGAGTGGATGTGCATAAATTTTGATACGATATTGAAGAGTATACCTTGTATTTTAATGATCTAGACTTATAAAAAATTCTAGTAACATATCTTTTTTATTTTATTCATTTAGTTTTAACATGTAATTTTTCTTAATAAATTGGGACTCAAGTTATAATATTATTAATCCCCTGAATTCATCAATTTTATTATGATTTAATCAAATATTTATGATTAAAATTTCACCCTTCCCCCTCACCCCATCTATTAGAATGACATCATACTGGATGGGACTTAATAATTGGTATCAAAGTAGACACTTTTTGGATAATTTTTAATTATCATATTTTTATTATTATATATATTATTATAATTAAATTTTATCGTATTAATTAATAAGAATAGTGGAAAGATATATTTTATGTTTATTCAATGTTATGAGGTTGAAATTTTAAATGCTTTTAGACCATATCTTTTCACTGGTAGTGACTATATTTATTGGTTGTACAAAATATGAGTATTATTTAAACATATATGTATTGAATATTTTACCCTCATGGAAAGACCAAATTTTTTTGAGAAGTTGACCTTGATATAATTTTTATTAATGTTGTAATTGAATATTTTTTGAGTTACAATATTATAAATTTTAATTATATTTTATTTATTATAAACATTTATAATCACATTTCCTATCGTAAAATTGATTCCGATGTTGAGAGGAATTCAAAATTTTCTAATTAAGGTATTAAAAAATTTTAGAGTACAAACCTAGGATTTTACATGGATAAATTTCAAAATTTCATTACATTTGATCATGACAGTGTTACTGGGCTGTGTAAGATAATTATTAATATTGTGATCAACATCTATGATCGTGGTAGAATAATAACTAATTTGTTCTTAATTAAATGAATCATGTTAGCCATATGAATGAAGTGTAATTACAATATGGTTATAATTAGTAAAAACAAGGATTTTGATAAATAAACCACGAATATAATTATTGGTTCATTGTAGCAATTTGACCATGAGATGAAAAAAATAGATAATAATGAAATGGTGAAAAAAATATTAAAAATATTCAAAAGAGTTATTTTAAAAGAAAAATTAATATATATTTTTAAATTAGATGTTTTGAAAATAATAAAATGGGACCTAGAAAATTTTATTTTCTAAAGATAAAAAATTATGAAAAAATATAAATTTAGAAATTGAGAAAGTATATAAATGTTATAATTTCGAGTTTGAGATATATAAAATATTTATATTATTGTGAAAAATATGAAAGTGTAAAGGAAAAAAGTGTTCATTCTTTTTATTATAATTTTTCCTTCACACTCTCTCAATAATGTTAATCAAGATATAATGGTGAATCTGTAATGAAAACTTTAAATTGTTGTTCAATTGGTGATATGGAAAAAATAATATTGTTTTCATTTTAATTTTTATTCCTATTTTAACTATTGAAATCAAAAACCAACTATTAAAAAATTGGATGAAATTTTTTATACATATCAGGATGAAATTTAAAATGTTTTTACCATGTATAAATTTCGGAGAAAGGATTATAATAATTTTACTAATGAAATAATAATTTTGATAACTAAATATGAATGTTTTATGTATTTTTATTGAAAACCTTCTTAATATAATGAAGTAAATGATATGTTGAATGTTTTTATTTTAAAAAATAATTAGGGACATAAAAGAAGATAGAATTCTTTTTCTAGATAATTATTTTAAACATGGGAAAGAGAATAATTTTTTGAAAAATAAAATTCCATATATATAATATAAAATATATTATGATATTTAATTTGATCAAAACAAAAAATGAAATTATTATAACTAAAATTATAATATTAAAAAAATACTATATAAATTAACTATTTTATGTTAGACATTAGATTAGTTAATGAGGAAATAGATTATGTTAACAATTGAAACAAATATAAATTATCTTTTTTATGATTGGAGATTACCACTGATATAATATAATTATTTTTCAATTCAAAAAATAAAAGGTATTTCATGTTTTAAATATTTTATAAGTGGTTTATTTAGAAACTACTAAGTGAATATTCTTAAGAGTTTTTAAATAATTAAGTCACAAGATGACTTATATTTTTAATTCTTTTTTAACTAATAAATATTAAACCTTTTTTAACATCACTTTTTAAAGTTATATTCTTAAATATAATTGAATCTAATATGTTCAATATGATCAAGTAAGTATATTTTACCTTTGAAAACATGAATAACCTTTATAATTTTAAAAAATTGTTTGTCAAAATGTATTAAAATAAAAATTTCATTTCATAATGTCCTATGACCCTGTTTAATCTAACATAAATCTATAATAAGGGAATACATTATAATTATTAAATACTTTTAATTATTTATTAATATTTTATTAATTTTATGAATATCATTTTATATGTTTTTGTAGAACCTTATAATTTTTTAATTTAGATATTCCCTTCATTATTAATGTATATTTTTCAAATCAATATACATTGTTTTTATAACTATTATAGAGGTTCTGTTGTTTATAATATATAAAGCATCATATACGGGTGGTATATTAATGTTTTTGTTTATTTTAGTTGTTATCTATTTTTTAGAATGAATCAATTTAATATTAATTATTATTTTCAAAATTTAAAATAGATTAAAATATTATTTTAGTATGTTTAAATCAAAAATTTATTATTTCTTCTCGAATATGATGAATTTTTTTAAACTACCTAAATATTTATAAAATAAAATTTTAGAAATTATGTATTTTTTATATGGATTTACCAAGACTTTTTTTAACTTAGGGTGGTGTATATCTTTTTATTAAATATATCAATATAATTTTTCGGAGAAAAATGTATTTTTGGATGAATATTACTAATTAAAACTGTTTTCACCCTTTAAAAGAAATGATTCATTGAAAAAGGAGATAATTGATTTATTCATTCAGAATAGTGGGTAATTGTGCACTTGTTTTATTATTTGTTACTATATTTATTTTTAAACAAAGGGTAAAATTTATTTATGATATTTTAATTTTTTATAGTTTATTATTTATACTTTTTTATAAATTTAAAAAAAATTACAGAGGTTTTTAATTATTTTTGAACATTTCATTATAAAAAAATTAAGTTTGTGGAGTGTTACATTTCCACATAATATATTTACTTTCTTAATTATAAATTATAAATTTTTTATTTCTATTTTGATAAATATATTATTTACTCTAAAATGATTTATGAAAATTATTTTAGGATTTCTATTTGAAGTATAAACTCCTTATATGGGAAAATAAAAATAATGAATTCCTTTTTTATTCATCGGTTATTATTTATTATCTATTTAATTATTATTTATTATTTATTATTTATTTATCTATTATTTGGTTTTTTTATGAATTTTTTATTTCATAGAAACATTACGTTTTCAATATATTTGAAAAAGTATAATTTCTTATGATAAATTTTTTTAAACTATTATAAAATCTAAAATTTATCAATTTTTAATGTAATATGTAATAGTAGAATTCATATATTATATTTAAAATTATTACAAAAAAATATAAAGACTTATGATTCAAAGAATAATTCTTATTAATTTATGGAGTATTTTAAAATAGTATAAAAGATATATGAAGTAACTAAGAATTTCATTCTATAGATAAAAGGCTTAGGAAATTATTATTTTTTTGAAAATTAAAATATCTTATGATATATTCATACTCTTAAAAAATTAAATGTCTTAAAAAATAATTTAAATTCATAAAAAACACTTGTCATATAGAATAAAATTTCTTATGGTATTGATTACTTGTGGATAATATAACCCAACCCCAATAGCCCATATTCTAGAGATACTTTATTACATTGGTGTTTGAAACAAGCATCCAAATCCCAAAGAAATGTATAGTTAATTAGTCTTGGTTAAATATATACACAATTGAGAGTTGAATTATAATAGAAAACATGAAATTAAAAATAAGAAAATACAAAAAAAATCATCCTTTAACATGTTCAACGATTCCTTCTTTATATCCTGGTAAAATGAAAAAAACATGGGTGTAATCAAATTATAATTAAAATTTATTTAAAGAAGAAGCTATCATGAATAAATAAATCATATTGAAAAAGGCATAATCAGTATGGATGGTTAATAACTAAAGATGCATTCAAATTAATCAATATCCAGAGGTAAAAAATAATTGTTTAATATCAATGTACTAATATCATGGATAATAATAAATTAATTATTAATGAATTAAATTCATAATATTTGATGTCATGATCTTAGAGTACATGATATCTATACTATTAAGAATATTCACCAAATGGTTTAATACTATTTGTAAAACCCCATTTAATGATACCTTACTAATTCGCCTCATGAAACTATCAATGTATTGTGGGGTTATATAATTATAAACCCCATCCATCATTTCATGTCAAACACATTCTTCATATATCAAATGGTTAATTTATTTTATGAATAATATTACTTTTCCCCAAATATATGTATTATGTAAGTAATATAGATTTATAATTATTTCTACCTTTTAACTGAATAAAATTAAAAGTTAATAGAATATATATAAAAGATATATGGTTTATGAAATAAGTATATCTTTGATAAATGATATGTATATTTATGGTAAATATAATGTCTAATGATCAAAATAAAGTTAATATTTTAAAGGGAATTCATTAAATACAAAAATAATAAATAAAGGGAATGTTAATATTTATCCCAGTAAAACAGACATAAAAAATACAGAGAAAGGATAAGGATTGTGACATTATAAAATATCCATAGTTTAATATAATTATAATAAAGTATTTTTTTTAATCAGTATATGTACCATGAAAAGACCATTTAAAATATTTTGAAGGAATATACACTTTTCACATTGAAAATAAATTTTTTAAAAAATAAATTTCAAAATTGTTAGTAAAAACATTTTATTTTTATGAAAAGAAATAAAATTATTAGTAAATATTCTAATAAATGATCTTTAATGATGTTAGAATTGTTTAATTCATGCCGATTATTATAAAAACAAAAATTCCTTTCATATTTTTTAAGAAAATTTACAAAAACATTTTTAGGAAAGGATAAGAATAATCCCTTTAAAATTTGTTATGAAAATAAAATTATGGGTAAAAATAATTTTAAAAAATCATATTAAAACATTTTTTAATTCTTTATATAAAACATGGATTTATATGAAAAAGGTTTTTCATCCGAAGAGGTAAATAAAGTCGAATTTTGTTAAAAACATTTTATCAATAATTTTATTTAGAAAAGAGAAGAAAATGGTACTATTACTTGAAAAATTATTAATTAACTAGTGTATAAGAAAATTAAATGGGTTTATTATAAACTGATCAAATTATTTCCTTTAATGGAGATTCTCATATGAATAATCCAAATTAAAATGATATTGAAACAAAAATATATACCAATTTTTTAAAATTTGAATTATATGTCACATGAAAGGAATAACATAAAATGAAACATTAAATAAAAAATACAAATATATTAATTATATAAAATATCAAATTGGTAGTAGATACACTAAATTAAATAAAATGGATGTATAACATAACATATGTCCCAAAGAAGAATATATGAGATTAACGACCCTTTTAATTATTATAAAATAAAAGTGAGAAATAATAAATTAATCAATAATGTTTATCAAATATAAATATCAATAAAAAAATTGTATATATTTATTAACATAATAAAAAATCATTACACGCATACACTTAGAATATTAAATATTATTAGGTAGTAATATAACCAACAAATTGAAATTGAGTTATGAATTTTTCTTCCACTTATTAAATTTCAAGTCAAATTCCCTAAAATAAATCAATTTTAAACACAAATTCCATTATTTATGAATAATTCATAAAATTTCATTTTATATGGGTATTATATAAACCATATTAATGAAATTATCTACATAACATTACAATATTTCTTAATGAATGGAAATTAAGACAAAATATCTTATTGCATGTATCCTTTTGTTCGAATTAACATTAACCTCATAAATATTAGTTATAAGTATGTTATTAATATATAAATGAACCATTCTCAGTTTTATAGTATCATATATGATTCTTATAACAACTTACCATCCATTATCTATGAATATTATTATTATTATTAATATTATGGGAGTTAATTACATTGGTTTCTCATGTGTTATTTTCCTTAAAGTTCCAGTTATTGTGTGTAGGATATAGTCCATAATATACAAAGTAATATTAATATTTTAAAAATTGTATTTAATTATTGGATTCATTCTAAAAAACATTCCTAAATTTTTTACTTGGATAATGAATCACATCGCTTAGTGGAGACAGTAGGCCATACATACACATGAGCGACAATATCATTCCATTAATGGGTGAAAGGGTAAGGAATTGGATATAATATTAAATTAAAATAATTATAAAGAAATTAAATATATATATATATATATTCATTATTTCAATCATTATTACTATTCATTTGAGTTGGTTATGGAAAACTAAATGCATCGGTTCATGAGCCAATAGTCTTCGGTAGACAGAAAAGATGGATTTGATTCACATTTAATGGAGGAATAGATATATATGTATTATGAAATTAACATAATAAAATTTAATTATATTTTATATAATGGTATTATTTTATTTTATGTGGTAAAAAATAATTTATGATTTAAAAATATATTTAAAAAGAAAAATCTTAGTGAATGAAATTTCCTTTTCATATAAGAACCTCCTTTGGATATCATATTAAGAACTATAGGGTTTGTATTTTCAAAATACCAGAACCTCCAGAATGTGTATAAGGATGTTGGGGAGATATTATCATAGTTATTTTGGAATATAATTAGCTTGAGAGGTGTAAATAACTGAGGGGAGGGAGTTATCTTTTATAATTAATGAGGAGTGGAAGTTTTCTAAATATCCAAAACTATTCAATAATGGGAAAACACCCCCATCCAATGTTCTAAAAAAACTGATAAATAATTAATTTTATGAACATTATGATATATCTCCACAATGAACTCATAAAAAGAAACATTTTTTAAAATTTTCATTCCCTTATCCACTATCTTTATACGCACTTACAATTTTACTTTTCACCACCATAACCAATTTTTATCATCTTTAATTAATTATTTTATCATGAAATAAAATTAATTTTGTTGGATAATTTGAACCAACTTATTAAAAATAAGAAATTTATTTTTTATAGGATAAGGTATGTATCATTGATTAATTTTAATACATTTTCATGCGACATTGAAAACCTCATTTTTTTCCTAAGCAACAACAATTAATTTTTAATTCCTTTAATAACCATTGTTAACAAATATTATGTTCATATTATTACTTAATATTAATTATTATCATTAAAAATATGGAATAAATTTTTTTATTCAATTATCTAGACTCTAAAATTTTTATTTAAAAATAATGCATTAAATCATTTTAAAAAATTATTTTCAAGAAATGCATTTTTCAATCATAAGACGATCTTATGATAACTATATAACTAGTAATAATAATTATATGGATTAAAATTCATATATTTAGATATATAATCTATAAATTTAAAATATATCATTCATAATTAATTACTATTTCAATTAATTGAAATGGGGAAACATTATATATCAAAAAAAATTCTTAAAAAAATTATTTTAATTCTAAAAATAAATATATACTAAAATCTAATATATCATTGATTTAAATGTAACTAATAATTTTAAATATAAAAAAATAATAATTTGGTATTTCTAAATAAATTAAAATTAATAGTGGGAAATTAGAATTACTTATTTTAATGAAAATATATAATAGTATTTTAAAAATTGGTATTTTTTACTATTCTGGGAAGAGGCAACTTTTCAAAAAAATATCAAAATTTTACTTTATGATAATATTGATATTAAAATTTAAAATATGATATTATTTTTTATTAAAATCAATTTATAAAAAAAATTAAATTTATTACAATTCAAATAATAAAATATAAAATAATTTGTTTTTTTAATAATACGTATTTTGAAGCGTGAATGGAATTTACTAATAATTTTGGGAATTATTTTATAAGAATTTATCAGTAAAATTATATTTTTTTAGGAACCAAAACTATAAATTTCATAATTATATTAATCATATCATTACCTTCTAATTTAGTGGTTAGGTTATAATGTTCAAATTCAAACAATATCGCATTGTTCATTAAGGATAACAGTTTTATATCTTATATGATATCAAACATAATGTTCTTCTTTTTATGTCTAGTGATTGAATTTACCACATCCTATAAAAAAGATAAATTTATTTAAATTAAATATTATTAAAAATCAATTCATTCTACATTATAACCACCTTCAATATATTTCTTCCTCGTAATTTGAACCTGGATATGGAAATCATGTGTTCAAAATTTTAAAAATTCATTTATTAAAATCCCACATCGCAAATAGGTTTGAAAAAATATCTTGATAAGAAAGAATTAATTTTTTTGTCTTATATTATAACACATATCCTGGAAACCATATAGGATAACATTGGAGGGTATTGAAAATATGGGCATGGATGAAAAACATAAATAATTATGGAGAGTGAAAAAATCATTGATCTTGAGAATGTGAATGATCAAGAGAAAGATATCAAGCACAAAACCAAAAAAAATTGGTTAATTGAAAGACCATTTGATTCATCAGATATGAAGGCAATATGATAACATTTTTTTTTCGGATTCTTTTCTTAATGATGATTAATTATTTTGATACCTATGAATAAAAGTAAATATTATTGATTTATATCATTATATTTTATAAGACAAATTTCATCTTTTTCTTTTCCTCTAATTAATTTCCACATAATATCACACTATAAGAAATGAATATCCCAAAATGAATTTTTATTCATGATGTACTAAAATTTAAATTAAATGGGTCATAATATTCAAAAACGAGTGATGAGTCCTTCCATCTATTTCTAAATAAAAAATGAAAGAATGTTAATCAACAAAAGATAATGTTATACATTAATATTTAAAACCCAAAAAGAAAAACCCAAAGTTCTAAATAATAATTATCCCTAAAATTATTTATATAAAAAATTTATATCAAATAGTACAACATATATGTTTGTTTTAGGTTTTTCACCCTTATTTCCCTTCAGTTATGGGTTGAATCCCAAAGGCTTCGACGGATGTGAGGGTTTTCACCCAGATTATTTTTTTTCCTTCATTACAAAATAATATTAATATAATTCCTATAATTTTCCTAAATTTTTATGTCTCATTATTATTACCGAAAATATATAAGATAAACATTAATGGTTTTGAATTCCATTAATCAAATGACCAAAAAATTAAAAAACATTCTTCCTTCAATAAAAATTTCATATACTCAACCAATGGGTTCTATTGCTATAAATGTCTCCAGAAATATCAATATTAATAATAAATTCACATCACATAAAACCTCAATAAAAAGTGGTGTTTAATAAATTGAACTTCTAATACACATTAAACTCATAAACCCATGAAGGTATCTATCATTTTGGAGTTACTATTGGATAAAGATATATATGATTCCAAAAAAATTAACACAATTCTTAGATGTTTTGTGACTGTTATAGCCAAAATTCCATTTTTGAGAAATACTTAAAAATTTAATGCTTGAATCCCAATACATTTATACACCAACCATTTTAAATGAACATAATACCTTTCTTATTCTAGTATTTGACAAATAAAAGGGTGAATTGACACTGATAATATATAGGTTCCCCACATTCATGGTAGTAAACTGTAAATGTATTCCTAGGATGTAATTTACTTCACCCCATAGAACTCATCAATTTTCTTTGATAATTATTCAAACTCTAACATTTTTTATTCCTATAAAAAAATTTATTATTCCTTTGAGATATTCTCTATTATTTATCTTTCTACATTTATAACAGAAAGGAAATATATCACTTTTTCTTCCATTGTCACCCCCACTTGATCACAAAGAGGAATATATCCTTATATTATTTGGTGAGTCTAAAAGTTTGTTAAGAAATATATTTTTGAACATATATCATGTTAGTTTGCTAGGAATAATATGATATATCTCACACTAGTCATCGTCATATTTTGTTAACATTTCCCATTGTGTTCAATGTTAAAATGATTCTGTTAGGTTTCAGACGTTGAATAAAACCAAAATACATAGTGTGTGAAATAATAATCAATGTTCTAAAACTATATAATCATTTATTTGATGTGTTACTCAAAACAAATTCTTTTCAAAATAATACACCATATGTTTAACTATTAGATCCACTATGTTAGATACCCTGAGAGGGGATGAATTAGGGTATGATAGATTAAAATAACAACCCCTATTAATATTGTTCTGTTGTTAGAAAAAACTCTCTTCTCTCTATTTCCCATTGCAGAGTATGAACAAATCTTAAAGCAAGAATGTGACATATAAATTTTGCTTGGATCACCCGCACTAGGCTACATCCATGGAGCATACACTAGCGATGTTCCAATTGACCAAATCCACTAAAAGTACACTAGTATTTACAAATTTTGGAGCAAAACCACTATCCCTCCTGGTTTACGACCAATCACAATAAGAAATCACACAACTCTCTCAACTGAAGTGTTCTCACTGCTTCTTCAAAAGATCCACTCACAGTTTAAAGAATTTTTTTCCCTTCATTATCACAAATTAATTTATCTTCTTCTATATGTAGATGCTCTTTCGAAGTTCCACTTTCATTCACCAATGAATACCCCTTTATCATAATTATACTGGGAAATCTTCTAAATTTCGCAAAACCCTAAAATGATGGGCACATTTCTCTATACCCAGCATGAAAGTTTCACTAAACCACTTTCATGACACTACCTTATTAAACTCATAACTTGCGATACTCACACTCTTTTATTCCCAAACCAACATTGGTGTGCAACTATCAACTACCACGCAACTTATGAATAACATTATACTTGTACTCCCAAACCACCACTGGCGCGCTGAAACCACCTGTGCGACTGGAGCTTGAATATTATTTAACTATTGAGCTTCTCTAAAAATGATTAGGGGTATCCATATATTTATAGGCATCTTGGGCACCTTGATCACCATAAGCAAGCTTCCTTTCGGCGCACAAGTCCAGTCACCTAAGCCTCTGTTTCTCTAGTCACCTTGTGTGCCCAAACTAAAACATGGGTGCCCATATTTCCTTTATAATATTTTGATGCCTTGATCTTGAAGAACATATAATGCGCAACATTATAAGCCTTAATGGGATTGACGTGCAAGTCCCTTTTCACTTTTCTCCATTTCTCGATTTTGGGGCACAAAAATTTGTCAAACACTGGAAACTTTTTCCACTATGTATCTTCTCTTTTGGTACCACCTCCAGATCATCCATTACTTTGTCAAGATTCTTATATCAACCATGGATTTTCATCAACATCTCTTGAACCTTAAAATTCTCCATAGATTCCCGTTTTGTTAAAAAACTGAATATAGAAACCCACCTTTTCAATAAAAAAACATCAAGGCCATCTTTTTCAATAAACACAACCAACCTAAAAATTATTCAATGCTGCCATGGGGAATTTTTTCCCAATAATCTCCCCCTTTGGGATTGTAGATAACTCTTCCATAAAATTATACCACGTTAATTCTTAATCCACCATTCACATCTTTCGATTCTTATAGCGATCAATGATTCGTTCAGCACATACTCTAAGCCCACATGAGCTATACTCAGCGTGAGAAACTATAGTAAATGAAAATTTTATCAATGAATCACTTCCTTTCTTACACCAATTTTTTATACCAAACTGATACCAATTTTTTATTTTTGAAATCCATCTGACACCATTCCATCACCACTCTCCTACTTTTATCTCGATCCTTAGCTATCATGATATTTATTCTTTGATCGACCACTTCTAGCATCATCAAAAATAAAACTCCTCCTTTGTTGTTTCTTGGGTACTTGTGTTGTCCAAGCTATGATCTGGATGATCACTTTGAAAACCATATGATCTCATCATAGTGCTCCCCCTATCATATTCAACACCTGTATTGATAAACTCCCCCTATCACGCTCCACCACCTTTCATCTTGCCCCTGTGTCTTTGAAAAAGACATTATATCCCTTCTTTATCCATAGTTTCTCCCCCTTTAGGAGTCATTATTTATTCCCCATTGTCAACGAAACCATAAATCACTCCTTTGTGGTTTATAATAGAGTATAGAGAACACATTAGTATAGTAAGGAAAATACACCATACCTCAGGGATAGGGGGTCTACATCCACACTTTTTCTAGTACTGGGAGTCGACTGGACTCCCAGATCTAGACGATGTCTCTCTAAATATTCATTGGGTAAGGATTTTGTCAGAATATTGGAAACTAGTAACTGTGTAGGTACATACTCCAAATTCACGATTCCCTCCTCAACATCATCCTTGATGAAATGATACTTTATCTAAATGTTCTTTTTTCATGGGAGATGAACATGATTTTTTCTACGATTTATATCACTTGAGTTATCACACTGGATTTCGATTAGAGACTTCACACCCCAAATGGCCTGAAGGCCTTTATTTTTATTGATTTTTGATAACCCGCCTTTCAAGGGATTAGGGGGAACCTTTATAAGGCTCGAAGGCTCAGAGATTACATGGCCCATAGGCTTAGGAGATTACATGACCTAAAGGTCTTACGGAATTCAACCAGACTATCTACAAAAATCTGCCCCTCCCCAGCATCTGCATCTTGATAGTAGCTCTCCACCTTCACATGGTCGTCTGGCTAGGCTTCTCGTGCAAGCACAGGCTGGTCCTGATGGCATAGCTATACCCTCTCATTCTGAAAAATCTATTTCGATCTGCTCTGGTGAGTACACCTTCTTTGAATCCTCTTCTGAGGCTACTCCTTTTTTTGTAGTGTGGCTGGGGAAACTATATGTGGCCCGAAGGCCTTGAGGTGGCCAGAAGGCCTTCAAGGTGGCCCGAAATCCCTACTGAACCAAAGGCCTGGGTGGCCCGAAATCTTTAAGGACTCTAAGCCCAAACTGGTGGCCCAAGGTGAATAGTTTCAGCTGTTATAGTACCAAACAGTACCTACTACAGTGTCTGCTACAATACCCCAGAAATATGCCTCTACCTGGTTTTGAACCTGGGTCTTGTGGATGCACTTAAGCATACCTCACCAACTGGGCTGAGGCTCATGTGCGATTAGAGACTTCACTTTAAATACCATATCTTCAATTTTCTACTTCATCCACAATAACTTTTTTCATTCTTTAGTGGATGTAATATACTCATATTCGATGGTTCTTAATGAAATGCAATCTTGCTTCTTACTTATCCAAGAAATAAACAATCCACTAATATAAAAATCACCTCTTGATGTTTATTTCTTGTCATAGACTGAACTGGTCTAATCTGCATCTATATATCCCAATAACTCTAGCAGATATTTTTCACCATACATCAAACTGAAATCCAAAGATCCCTTAATATACCATTATATTATTTTCACTATAAGAATGAAGATTTATTTTGGATTTATATAATATCACACTTCTTATCATGTGTCGAAAACAATATTAAGTGTTATCTCGGTCAAGTACTATAAACTTCTAATAACATGTCGGTCTTCTGTTACATTAACTGCCTTGTCATCATCATCTTTTGATAATTTCATCCAGGTAGCAACTGGAGTCTCTACCTCCTTGTAATTTTCTATTCAAAATATTATCAGAACATCCTTAGCATATTTGGATTGATAAATTGAAGTACCATTCCTTCCTTGTGTCACATGTAAACCAAGGAAAAATGTCATCTCATCGATCATTACCATTTTAAAATCATTTGTCATGAATTTAGAAAATTTTCTGCATTGTGCTTCATCTGATCCACCAAATATTATGTCATCGACATAATCCATCACTATCATCCTCTAATTACTATTTTTGTTGAAATATATATTATAATCAACTCCACCATGCTGAAATCCAATCTTCTTCAAATACTGATCAACCCTCAAGTACTATGATTTTGGTGCTTGTTTCATCCCATATTGCACTTTCTTCTACCAAAAATATTTGTTCTCATCTTTATGAATAAGAAAACCATTTGGATAATCAATATAAACTTCTTCCTCTAGAACACCATTCAAAAATGCAGACTTGACATCCATCTATATGACTTTGAACTTTAATTTCACTATAATGGGAAGAAATAATCCTATTGTTTCCATTCTTGCAATCGTTGCAAATGTATCATCAATATCAATACCCTCTATTTGGGAGTATCCTTTTTACACTAGTCATTTATTGTTTCTAATCATTGTTCCATATTCATTCATCTTGTTGTGAAAGGCCAATTTAGTTCTAATGAAATTATTATCTATTTCCCTCAAAACAATCTCCCATGTTTGATTTTTTCTCAATATGATCTAGCTCTTCATTCATCGCCTGAACCCAGTTGTAATCTTCAGCTGAATCAGCAAAACATTTATTTTCAATTTGAGATATGAGAGATATATGCTACAGTGACATCATTATTCTGGACTGAACAAGAGCTGTCTGATCACTAATTATATTTTTTCTATCAATTTTAGCTTGACTCTTTTGATTCTTTGTAGATATAGACTTGACTTCTTCTTATTCATTATTAGTGTCTTTTTCTGAGTCATCATCTACTACTTATTATCCCACCATTTTACTTTCCTCTTCATCACTTTCATCAATAAATTTTTCAATTTTTGGTAGATTATTTTCTTCATTTCCAAAATAGTGACATCATTTCTCTCAATTATATTTCCTATCCTCTTATTAAAGAATTTGTATGATTTTCTTTTTCCTAAGTAGCCAAGGAATATTCCCTCATCTCTATGCAACTCAAATTTACAATGTTTCTCCTTTTTTAGGATAAAGCACTTACTTTAAATTATTAGAAATTATCTCATTGTTCAATTATTTCCATACCACATCTTATATGGAGTCTTTTATTCCTTCAAACACAACAAAGCTATATTAGAAATGTATACAGATGTCAACACTGATTCCTTCTAGAACGTCTTTGGTAGGTCTCTTTCTATAATCATTGTTCTATCCATGTTGTTGATGATCTTATTTATCCTTTCAACCACTCAATTCTATTAGGTAGTTCTCACAAAGGAAACTTGATGCCTTATCCCATGTTTATAGAGAAATACTTCCACCTGACTTTTTGTTAATTTCGTACCATTTTTAGTACGAAACTTCGTAGTTTTCTACCCAAGCATCCTTTTAGATTCCCTTCGATACTGTTTTAGGAAACTAAACACATCGAACTTATGGGAAGTAAAAAATACCCATGAAATTATACTATATACATCAATTAAAAGAATTTAGTACCTCTTTCCTTCAATTTCTCTTGGTGTGATAAGCCTAAAAACATATGCATGCACCAATTTGAGCACTCCTGTTAACTTATTTTCCATTTCCTTATACATATTTCTGATGAAATTTCCTTGTTGGAATGCATCACATTTGTGAGTAGGATCCCATGATAGATTAGGAAGATATCTAGTTGCATCACAATTTACCAACTCTTCTAGGGATGGTTGGCATAGATAACCAATTCGTTTACGCCACAACCTGTTTTCTTTCTCTCTGGATAAAAATCACATGTCGTATTCTCCACTTACTAGGTTGATATTTCCCTTTTTTATTTTTCCCTATAGGATAATTGTACTATAACTTCCCTTGAAGACACACATCTTATTGGTAAACTGTATAGAATTCCCTCAGTCACACAGATGACTGACCTTGAGAAAATTGTGATTGATACCTTCTACAAACAAGACATCAGCACATCTTTTTTCTTTTCCCCCAAACCCGGCCTTCCCCCATCCAATTATCTTCAGTCCTTCATCATTTACAAACTATAATAATCCTTATTTTTCATATTTTATTCCTATAACCAGATCTTTATTTCCATTCATGTGATATTTGAAACCACTATCAAGGATCCATATACCAGAAAGGTCTGATGCTTTAAGGGAAATATTAGTAATCATTTCCCTCTCTATTATCTTCTTCTTGGTCCATATTTTATCATTCTCACTTGGCATAGATTGTGATTTTTATCTTTCTCGGAGTATGATGGACCAAATTAATCTTTTAAGATGGAAAATCCATTCTGTATTTTCAACTCACCTACTTATTTATTGATCTGCTTCTTGTGAATAGTTCGGTTCTACTTTGGAACATTCCTCTGCATGCCCAATGTACAATATCTGGCCATACGTCAAAATCCTCCACCCAAAAAACAATGTCCCTTGAAATATATTCTAAATTATCGACCTCTTTTTAGATACTATTATTTCTCTTGTGCTCTTTTGCACCTCTTAGATATGGAACACACATTTTTTTAGTGTCCCATCTTTTAACAGCAATAGCACCTGATATACAGTGCATTACCATGTTTCACTTCTATGCCAATGGGTATCCCATGGGTGATCTAAATCTTCAAATTATCTTTCATACTAAAATCCACCTTCAATCTCAGAACGGGTTCTTGTGGTTTTACTTAAATTTTCACACCTTTTTGTTTTCAGTCAATCCCCACATCAGCCTTAACATCTGAACATAAATGGCACTTCCTTTCTACTGAACCACTATGATCCAGTTTCAGCTTATCTGTTTTTTATGTGATCTTCTTTATTTATGTCATAGCAGGTGTCAAGAGTTTTTTTATCTTTATCCTTCTTCCATAAACTGAAAAATTATCCTCCAAGTTCTTTGATGCCCTTGGTTTGATCTTTCATTGTGTTTTTTAAGCCATCAATCTCCCTTTTCTATTCTCCAGCTTTTATCTTATACTCACTAACTAATTCTGAGTTCTCTTGTGTTAATGACTTGAGATTCACAATTTATTCCATCAACTCAGACTTTTATTCTTCTAGCTATTGAAGATAGAGTTTGGCATCACAAAAAAAAATTATTGGTTTTCTTTGTTTTGGTTCTCAAACATCTATTTATTCAAGAGTATCCCCTAACTTAGCTTGCATATCAACTCTCCCTTCAACTTCTTCTTCTTCTTCAATATCAGTTTCTTCCCTTTTCTGAGTACTTCCAACAACTACCACCATAGCATTTTATCCATGATCCATGATGTTCTAAATCTCTTCAATCTTCTCAACCTCGTACTTATTTGAACTATTGTATTCCGGTGAAATAAGATTATTTTTCATAAATAAATTTCTCTTAAACTATTTATTGCCTTTAAAATATGATAAAGAATTCTTTTGGGGAATTTCAGCTTCATTGTCATCTTATTCATAAAAATTCTTGAGGCATCTAGTCGTAATATATCCAACATTTCCACATCGAATGAAATCTAGTGGAAGTTTCCCCCTGAACTTTCCTTTTCCTCTTAGAAGATTTGAAGAGAGAAATGACATCACATAATCTATATCTTCATCTTTATGAGAATATTCAATTGTGAGCTTCTTCGTGTCCTTGGATGCCACCTCCTTATATTTCCCCATTTACATGTCCTCGTTATCATCGTTCCCCATTTCATATGTAACTAAGGTACTATGAAAATTATCTAATGCCAGCTCATTCAGATCATTATCTTCTAGTACTAAAACTTTTGGATTGAACTGAGGTGGAAGTTTTCATAAGATGCACTTTGTGATCATTATATCTTCAATGACATCTCCAAGACCTTTCATATCTTCCACAACAATATTTACCCTATCAAAGAATGCATCATCATACTCATTCAGGTTCATTTTCAGATCTTTATACATGTTTCACAATACTTTAAACTTTGTCTCTCTAACCTTTGTAACTCTTTCATATATATTCAATAGCTTTTCCCACATGGCATGTGATGTTTTTCATGACATCACCTTCGTATAGATAGAATACGATAAGACTCCCCCTAAAGCATTGATTCCCTTGGCATCAACATCCAATTCTCTTTTCTCAGCATCTGATTATGCACCACTATTAATGTTGTTTGTTATACCATGCATAGCTACTGTAAACACATCCATTCCCAAAGATTAGAAGTAGTGTTGCATCTGATTCTTCCATAGATGACTTTTTTTATCAAAGATTGAAATACCTTTATGATTAGTGACCTCCATTTGATAGAGAAACACTGATATCAACATTTCTCTCTAATACCAATTGTTAGGTCCACTCGGTTAGATACACTGATAGGGGTGAATTTTTGTATGAAAGATTAAAATAATTCCCCCTATTAATCTTGTTTTTGTTGTTAGAAAAAACTCTCTTCTCTCTCATTCATGTTGCATAGAATAAAAAAATATTAAAGAAAGCACATGACACAACAATTTTACTTGGTTCACCCACATAGGGCTATGTCCAAGGAGCATACATTGATAACGTGCCGATGTACCAAATCCACTGAAACCACACTGCTATTTAGAATGTTCGGAGTCGACTCACTATCCCTCCTGGTTTACAACCAATAACAATAAAAAAAATATCACTACTCTCTCAACTAAAGTGTGATCACTACTTCTTCATAAGATCCACTCACATTTTAAATACAATTAGGTCCCTTAATTTTCAAAAATGAATGAATCTTCTTCTGTATATTGATGCTTTTATGAAGTTCCACTCTCATTCACCAATGAATTTCCCTTTACCTCAGGTGTACTGGGAAATATTCCAGCTTTCGTACAATCCTATAATGATTGGTTCGCTTCTCTATACCTTGTGTGAATGTGTCACCAAACCACTTGTGTGACACTCCCTTATTCAACTAAAAACTTCTGTGACTCACACTCTTTTATTCCCAAACCAATATTGGTGTGCAACTATCAACTGGCACGCAACTTATGAATAACTTTATACTTGCACGCCCAAACCACCACTTGTGCACCCAAACAACCAGCACGACTTTTGCTCAAAAATTATCTAAGTGTTTAGATTATTTGAAAATTAGGAGGGGTTTCCATCAATTTATAGGCATTTTGGGCACCATGAGTGATACATGCAAGTTTCCTCACAGTGCCACCTTGTATCCTCTCTTTTTGTACCTCCTTCAGACCATCCATTCCTTTATAATGGTTCTTTTATCAATCATGGATTGTCAACAAAATATCTTTAACTCAAAAACCACCATAGTTTCCCATTTTTTCAACAATTTGAACTTATAAACCCATATTGTCAACAAAAAAAACATCGAGGCCCACTTTGTCAACAAACACAACCAACCCAAAAATGGTTCAATGCTACCCTGGGGAATTTTTTCCCAACATTAACCAAGTTCATTGATTTTTATCATCAATACAAATCATTCATGATGGATCATAATGAAATTTTTAATTATCCTAAGAATACCACATTGGCTTGTCAAACTAGGTGTGCATGAAGACATGTTTTCATACACCATGAGTCAATCAAGTAAAATTTCAATTTACCCATTTTAGAATTATGACCCCATGATAGAACTATGCTAGAAATATGTCCAATAATGGTATATATACAAGGATGTATTTATAGGAAAAGACCACATATTCTTTTACATACCAAATCATTATAATTATCCTCTATAATTTTCCTAGATTTACTGTCCTTTTCATTTCTGTGTAAGAATCTGGAATATTTCTAAGAATATTTCTAGAGTTAGTAAGTAAGATGAAATGAGATTCTATGTCCTAGTGTTATTGTAGTTAATTTTTGAAATATATTAAATATATTAAATATAATGCACTAGAGGTTTTCTAAAAAAATTAAATAACTCCCTAAAGGGGTCCTGGATCAGAAATATGAGGGCATTATTGAGTATAAAATACAATTTTTACCCTGTGTGTAATATAATATCTCTCAGTGTAGCCTGTGTTTGAAAATTTAATTGTGGGAATAAATGAATAAAATTAATTATTTATTTATTTATTTATAAATAATGATTTATTTCTCTAATAAGTTTATGGATATTTTTTTCCCCAAGTTTGGCCACAGATCTATGGAGAAATAGAGTCAACTAGTGGATATCATTCTTGTAAAATTACAATATATCATTAAGGAATCATGCATCATTGTTCCAACCGAGTTCATGTATCTCATTAATGATAGTTTTGAAATTGTTATTTATTAATGATTTATTTAAACACTAGTTAAAATGTTATATTTTTTGTTTTCCATCCATTTTCTAAATCCAAGATGAATGTGAATCAATTACACAAATAGAATTTATGTGGTCATTGTAGAAAGAAATAAATTGTTGGAATTGTATTTGGAAACTTGATATTATTTTTCCACTTAATTTTTATTCTTAGATGAAAATTAATCAAGGATGAATGAAAAGTGTATGAGGTTCATTCCTCATATTTAATGGGTTGTGGTTTTTATCCTAGTTCTCTATTCAATCAGATATGAAATTTATTTTTCCAACAGTTTAACCAATATATATTTTTCAATTGTTGCATTATCATCTTTTAGCACAATAGATTCAAACCCCTAGGCATGACATGCGATGGTAGTTCTAGTTCAAGAATCTACAATGAAGTTGAATGGATTAAGGGATAACAAGACTGAATTGGGTGATCTTCATTTTTTCTATGTGATGCCTGATATATCTAAGAATGGTGTGAATGAATGGTTACCGAAAAGATTTGAATCCTGGATCTATGATCTACCATTATGTATGGCTTGAGAGACCCCAAATATATATTTTTATTTGATTTTAGTGGATTCAAATATGTGGAGGGAAATTTAGATGAGAATCAAGGTTTCTATAAAATCTTTAGAAACACAATGTGATGTTGTGTGGGGACCTCTCAATGGTAGCTATGGTTCAGGATGATATTGAGTATCACATTCCCTATGACTCATTCACACACCCCGTGACCCCAATGTTATAGGTTGAAATGTAATTTAGAAAGTAAACATACATAGAGAATACTACATGAAATAGGACACTCCATATATATTGATATTGACACAGACATGTGTACATGAACATGGAATCCTCTACATGGGTTGAGACAGAGGCAAGCCAAAGTACACAGACAAATCCAAAGGTGCATGGGTAAGTTTTAGTTAATCTCTACATGCTTCTTACTTATTATAGCGATCGTTTATTCAAATTATTAATTGTTTTGTGTGCATTTTTAACTTGGTATGTAATGGGGATAGTTGGACAAACCTTGTGCCCATGAAAAATGCCATGTAATCCCTTTAATATAGTTTTTAGAAATTAATTTCCATAGCTTGGACCAGTATTGGTTGATTTTATTCTCTTGATCCATTTCCCTCAAGAGAACAGTGTGTCATTACATCCACACTAAAGTATTGTGATTCTCTATAGATTACATGCATGAAATAAAATTGTGTTATCCTTCCATGATATTGGATTGAAATCCTCTATCGTCTAGGTTCCATGTTTGGGGTTTGTGGAATCGGTTTGACCTCACTGAACCTGGAGTTTATCCTCTATCTTGATTGTCATATCAGTATAGTAGGTTGAATCATTGGAATACTACCCCCTATGTAGAATGTTGATCTAGATTGGGTTCATGGAGTCACCAAATGGTTTAGGGAATGACCCCTATATGTGTTTTAGGGTCTTTTTAATATAGATTACTTTTTTAGGTGGTTACTAATGATCAAGACGTCTTCATTTAGTTTCTCAGATGATAGAATGTATCATGGAGTGGGTTCTCCATAAACATGTGTTGATTCATGTAAAATACATTAGATAGAAGTTGGTTGTGTTGGCCTGGTGGTGTAGTGTACACCCTGTGCAGCAT
Organism: Viscum album; assembly: GCA_963277665.1. NCBI lineage: Eukaryota > Viridiplantae > Streptophyta > Magnoliopsida > Santalales > Viscaceae > Viscum > Viscum album. The sequence goes on from OY728126.1 coordinate 1,718,195,046, forward strand.
TGCATAGGATAGTTATCCGACTATCCCTACGAAGGTGGAGTGATGATATCATGACACATGATGGGGAGGAGTAGTTCCGAGTTGTCTTGTCTGGGTGATTCCCTCTAAGACCTATGGGTCATATAATTGTCTCTGAGACTTCAGGCCTTATAAGGGTTCCACTTCATCCCTTGAAAGGGAGATTATCAAAGTAATAAAAAAATGAAGTCCTTTGGTCCATTCCCACCATATACTTATATAGAGATAACAACTCTTGGTGATTCATGATTTATGTTTTGGGGTATCCTAATTTGTATTGTTATACTCACCCATGCACGGGATTTGACAGCATGTGTCATGACTTATACAGATGATAGGCCATTTTGTGGATTCCGAAGGTGGACTAGGAGTAGTCAGGTCTAGTTGGGTAGACATACTATAAAGTATACCGGTGTTTCTTTTTGACAAAATTTCCCTCCATTTTTGATGGTGGGTCATTAGTTTATAGTTTTGGTTAGGCTTGTATTTTTCCTTTTTTTACACTTTACAATAAATTTTAATACTATATTTTTTAGATTATAAATGTATGCATGCATTTTTTTATTTATTTTATGTTTTATCATTGTATGTTTTGGAATATGTGTGTGTGCATACAGGTACATAAGGAAAATTCCTCATATATGTGTGATATTCCTTCATGGAACTAGTCTTCATCCCCTAGACTATTAGAGGTGGGCTTGGGGTAGTTGTGTCTTGTAACCCGTTGGGGCAGTTCAAGAAAGAATGGTACCAGAGGAGTACCCAACTTAATGTTTTAGGACACTACTTGGGTTTAGGATTAGAGTTTGGAGTTCCTTTGTTCTAGGTGTGAGTTTTTTTTGGGACTAAGGAAACATTGTTAAAGTGTTTTGAGTTTGGATGTCAAACTAGGGTGTTGTGTGTTAGTGCAGTGGATCATTTATCCATTCATCAAGACCTTTATAATATGATTGTTGACTCTGTATTTTTTGACACTAGGTTCTTGGATAACATTGTCACTTGCATCATATAGTAATTTTTTATGATTTATATGTCCTTCTTGAGTCATATCAAAATACATACTCATTGAACATTCTATATCTTGAAAATTTATAATATTCCTCTATGACGACAGATATATTTGATTCTTAGATAGTATTGAGTATAAAACCATATGTGTGATGAGATTTTGGTTCAAGGACCTACTCATGAGGTGGTTTTCGCAAGGCAGGTATAGACTAGTGCTACCACTAGTTGAGCAGCACATGTTTCCTTATGTGTGTTAGGTGGATGATTTTCCACATGATTAGATGATGTTATGAACATACTTGGTGTGTTATGATAGTTCCAATAATGGGGATAAATGGTGTTCTATAATGAGATAGTCCCTCATGATGTATAGGTTTAAATAGATTAAGTGGTTTATGTTTCTAAAATTTATGGATCATGACAGATTGAATTGTGGAACATGAAAATTGATTCTTCTACAGAGTAGCTATTGGATTCAAATAAACTCAATGATGATGCACCTTTGTAGAATTTTCATCATGGGTTTTAAAATCAAATATCACCTAGGATATATTTTTGGGTAGACCCCCTCCACCTTCTCAAATGGTGAAGGACTAGCATGAACTTGTGGTGTGGATCTCCAATATGAATGAGACCCCTCTCTGATGGTGGTCCATGTAGTGAGACATCACAAGGGTAAGTTATGGTGTCAGTAAATCCCATTTTTTGTGATTTTTGATGTGACATTGGATATAAAATGAAGTGGGAAAACTACCCTACTAATATGCATCCTTTGGAGGTGATCTAAAACTATGTGTGGGAGTTAGTTCCACCCAAACTATATAGTGTTGATGCATGGTGTACATGTTTCTCTAAATTGTTAATTTTATGTTTTTAGTTGTCTAAATGTATCAAATAAATCCTTGATGGTGGTAAATAGGTGGGACAGAGGATGAATTAATTATATGTAGTGGGATCTCATGGAGGCATGAGTACAGTTTTGGGTACGACGTGTGTATTCACTACCCTTGTTGAAATTTTCACACTGAGTTATGTTCCACTTCTCCATTAGTGTATCTAATTTTTAATACATAGTAATACCAGTGGATCCAGTTTTTATAGACCCTTGTGTTAGAGGATCTTACATCAGGGATCACTGACTTCATACTTCTACCACTATGTGACCTAACTATAGGAGAATATAGAGATCCTCACAAGGAAATATTTCCATAGTGTCTATGGGACTTTATGATGGTTTTCTCATTATGGATTTTTTTCCTACAATACATTCTTATAATTTATATTCCAATTAGATTAGAAGTAAATTTGGTGGTTGTTAAAAAGTTTTATTCTATTGATAAGTACAAATCCCAGACATGTTAGGATAATCTCATTTGAAAATGGTTACAATAGATTCCTTATAGGTTGGATATTATTACCCTAGGAGTAGAAGATGTGATTATTTTTATATTAATATGATGGTGGTGTAGTATGTGGTAATCTTACTTGAGCATGTGTCAAGTTTACTTCAACGTAGAGAGTTTATTTTCTGCATGGACATGCACCAGGGAGGACCTAATATCACCACTAGTATATCGGATGACCTCATATAGCTATGATAGATAGAGATGATGTTAGAAGATTCTATATAGTAAGGGCTTCATAAGACCCAATAAATGTTCAATTTAATCCCTATATAATTTTATTGGGAGGTGGTTGAGTGCTTGAGGTTATATGTGGATCGGTGTCACATTTCCTAGTGACATGAGGGAAAGTATTCACTCCTAATAATTGATGAATCCATCACCTATTTTATGGAGGAAAGGTATATATTAGATTCGTACTTGATAAGGGTTATTATTGGAACTAGTTTGGGGAAAAGATATATTATAAGTATATTTTTTAAAGTTATTGATGTTGTTTTGAGTTGGTGGTGATACCATTTGGAAATTTGTATGCCACATCAGAGTTGAGAGACTTATAGACAGGATCCTTAAGCCCTTCGTGGATCAGTTAGTGGAAGACTTAGCCGGTGACATCCATGTGTCCTTTGTATTCATTTAGGAGCACACGAGACACATATGGATGGTACTGGACACACATTTAAAGAACTAGGATATTGGGAAGATCTTGAAGTTTCATTTTTCGATATGAAGGGTCCACTTACTAGGACACATCATCTCAAAGCAATGATCCTAGTGAATGTTGAGACAGTTCTTTCCTGGTTTCCACCTAGGGATGTTACCAAGGTACAATGATTCATTGGGTTGTTAGGGTACTATCATAGGTTGTAATTTATCTCTATAGAGTGGAATCACCTTTTAAATCCTATACATATAAGGGTAATCTTTTCATCTGGACCAAAAGTATGTAATAGTTATTTCAAAAGAGGAGGGAGTTATTTATTAGCGCTCCCATCTTGAGGTTTCCATAAGAGGGTGTAAAGTATGTTTTGTTCTACAAATCATCATGGAAAAATATTGGTTGTGTTCTGATGTGGAGGTAGGAACTTATTTTATATGTTTCATGTTAGTTGAGTCTACATGAGTAGAACTAGGGGACACACAATCTAGAGATAGCAGTGGTAGTCTTCACATTGAATATATAGTGACACTACCTGATTGGTGTGAAGAATATCATCTAATATAACCCCAAGAGACTCAAGTATATCTTATTATAGATATATCTCAACATGATATAGAAGTGATGAATATATTTCATGTATTACTATGACATTTATATTATTTATACTCTGTATATGGGTAATGTGGTGGAAGATTCTCTCAGTAAGGGATATTTCTCTAATTTATTGGAAGAGGTTTTAGAGTAGCGAACCACACAGTAGTTGACGATTTTTGGGGGAGGATGGTGTAGTGTACTTACAGTCGATAGTGAATACCCCTATAATTCTTTATCATGATAGGGAGTCATGACTTAGAAATATCAACTGGGATATCTGGCATGATCAGTTATTCACTAGATAAATTTCCAATGGGAATTCCTTAAAGAAGGGAATCACATCATCCCTCTATCAAGTGAAATAAAGTGATTCTAGTTATGATATTATAAGATGTTATAGGAGGTTATTTTACCTTAAGAAATATATCTATTAGAGGTGAGGATGTATCTAGATCTATTGGAATCAGTTTGGAAGCCAATGCAGTTTCAATGAGTTTCTATGTTAAATGATTTTTTTATATTTTCTGTGGGAGATGACTGTCAATCCATTTTGGAGAGGTGAATACAATTTTGTGTGATATAGGTAGTATAGTATTTTCTAATTTCTAGTAAAATAGCCATTTAGGATGATTCTTAAATAAAAAACTTATCTAGGAGAGGATTCATGAAGCCATTGGGAAATCAATTGCATTTATGAAGAGTGTTGTACCCAAGATAGCTATCTAGGTATAAGGGACCGTTCAGGTTATAGTAAACATGATTTGGGTTTGCATTTCAGTTTTGATAAACTGATGGGATGACCATCCACCATGTATATGGTTTTCTTTCAAGATGATTACCACTCTACCCCTAGATTAGTAACTCTTTAAGTCCATATATGAGAGGCCTTATAGGAAACTATTATATTGATTAGATTAAGTGGGTAACATCACATGGGTTATAGTTTTTGTTCTTGTGTTGGTTGAAAAGGTACATTTTCATCAAAGGGAGGATGATGATTTTCTAATAAACATCAGGATTCCTCAATGGATAGATTTTTATGTACTTTAGATTTTAATAGTTATAGAGTTATATAAACTGTGGTAGGTAATCTCTAAAAATTTTAGGCCCTTTCTCTTCTTATTAATTTGTTGTGTTAGTGAGGTGGTGTTACGATTAACCCCAAGCTTGTATTTTTTTAGGGTTTTCTTATGTTCTCCACATGTCAATACCGGGGAGGCTTATGCATGACTCATTGTGTGATATCAACTAGGGTGAGTTGGAATATATAAGTTATGTTTTCTTTTCAAGTATCCATTAATTTTGATAGCCAGCAGGATAAAGACCCTTTGTGGGTGATTTTTTACCTTGGGTGTGTGGTTGATGATATCATATGAAATTTTTCAGTGATATCATTGGAGTATAAGAAATGGGTGATTTCATGATATCCTTCCCTTTTTTAGTTTTTTTTCAAATATGAATATCATTGAAGGATAAAATAATTTAATATCCTTCTTTTTTCTGAATAAGGATTTGGATTATTTTTAGAAATATTTTTGGAGCATGGAGCTAAGACGGGAGAAGATTCTTAGCCCCGAGTTGACCATAATTAATTTTTTAAATATATTAAATGTACTAAGTACCACACATGTGAAGCTTTTCATTAAAAGGTGGAATAAATACCAAACGGGGTCACATATTAGAAATATGAGGGGTTCATTAAGTTTAGAATTTTGGTTTTACTGTAGGTGTGACATAATCTATATCATCATGCTCTATTTATTAAATCAACATCATGGGTGAAAATATATAATATATATATGTATTTGTTTTCTTTATTGTGAAAAATCAACTGATTTCTCTTATAATTACATGATTAAAGGATTTCTACTAGTTTTCGTCTCTAAAAAACATGGGGAACTGTAAATCACGTTAGGAGAGCTTTCTTAGTGAATGAAAATTTATTGTGATTGGATCATGGTTCATTTCATGAATAGAGTGTTGAGGTCTCGACAATTAAGGAAACTAAAACATTATTCATCCATATTTGAACTACAATATAGGTAGGATTATTAACATTTTATTTTCCATCCCATTTCTAAATTCTGAATAAAGGCAAATTAATTATACAATGATAATTGGTACGTGCACTGTCGATAGAATTCATATGAGGGAATTTTATTTTTTTATGGATATTTTTTTCTTTTCATTCATCAATATATACAATTGTTAATTGATGTAGAACTAAAAAATTTCTAGGTTCATTCCACACATTTTATGGCTTATTTTTTTCTCTGCTATATCATGATTTGATCATTATTAGTATATAATTTATCCCAAATATTAGAAAATACCCAGTTACGTAGTGTTACACGATCATTCATTAGCACAAAATATTGAATATTGTTGGTACAACATGGGATGGAGATTATGGTTCAAGAATTGACGATGATAATGGATCGATCATGGGGGAATGAGACTAAACTGAGTATTCTTAGTTTCTTCCGAGTGATGTATGGAGTAGCTGCGGATTGTGAGAATAGAAAATTACCGATAAGATTCAAATCATATATCTATGATCTCTAATTTTTTTAAAGTTAATTGTATCCAGTGATGCGGAGGATGATGCAGAACAGAAATAGGGTCTCAAGAGAATCTTGAGAAAGACATTGTGTATATTGTGACTACATATTGTGTGGGTCCCTCCTAGTGGTGTCTAGGATTCCAGATGAAGTTAATTATCACAATCCTTGTGAGTATATGACAATGCCAACCCTTTGGGATAGAATAGTGTGTGCTTCAGAAAGTACATAGACATGAGAAAAGGTGCATGATAGTTGCACTCTATGTACATGGATGTGAAAACTTCCAAGTGTACACAGACATAACAACATATACGCAAGTTGGTAAATTGGAAGTAAAATTCACATAGACACATCAAGTGACTACTAAGAAGGTTTCAGGAGATATATACACAAAGTATACTTCTTTTACACAATTTATATTTAGAGACTTCTAAGGATTTTCCACACGGGAAGACTTGGGGATAGATGGACATGTCATGTACCCCTTAGACATTTCATATACCACCTTCAAGAATGTTTGTATCTCTTAATCTCCAAAGTTTAGAAATTTATTTGATGATTTTTCCCCTTATTCATCACCCTTGAGGGTTTAATGGTTTATTAAATTCACAATATAGGATTATGATCCATCTATAGGTTGAGTCTTGAATAGAGTTGTGGTGTCCCTCTATAATACTTGACTACAATCGTCGATTACCTTTGTACCCTAGGTGGGGTTTTTGGAATCAGCATGAGATCACTAAGTGTGGTTTTTATCATTAATATTGAAGGATGTATTAGTAGGGTTGTTTGAATCATTTTCATATGATATGATACATAGTTGGTTGAACTATATCGAGTAGGTGGTGTCCTCTAGTGCTTCCAGGAACACCCCATATCTATGTATCATGTTCTTCCATCACCAAGAACCTTCCATGGGTGGGCCCTAATGATCTAGGCCTCTTCATAGAGTGTCTTATATGATATCATAGCTTATAGAGTTGGTTATCCCAAAACAAGCATTGCATAGAGCTGAATCATCTGGATAGTAGTTAGTTGTCATCGCCTGGTGGTATAGTGTTATTCTAGAGTACATCTGGGATATTTTTATTATACATTGAATTTCATATTATTGTATCTAACTCAGTACTATAAGTAATTTTTGATTTATTATTTCAAGTATTCCTATAGTGTAGTATAATACTTCATAATTCATGTTCTCTTACCTTATGTTTCATGTCTTATATAAATGATAGACCATTTGTGGGGTCATTTTTTGTACTAGGGTAGGTGGAAATAGTTATGCTGGAATGAATTTGCTATATAGTGGTGTTTTATTTGATAGTAGACCAATCCATGTCATCATGTGGAAATTTAATTTCTAGTTTTGGTTGGGAATGTATTTTGGAACCTTTTAATGCTTTCTTTTGCTTTTTCGTACTCTGGTTGTGGGATTATAGATGTATGAATTTATGTTTGTAGGTGTGTTACATTTTAGTATTTTATGGGCTTGGATTTTGGTTCATGAAAATCGGTACTTAAGGAAAATTCCACCCATGTGTCTATTATTCCTTCTTGGTTCTAGTTGTCATCCCCATGCCTATTTGATGCAGGATTGGGGTAGTTTCGTATTGAGGCCTATCAGGTGGTTCATGATAGTTGAATTCAATCATATGGTTATGTTACATAATCTATATTTCCTAAATCTATCTATCATGGTTTTTAATAAACTATCCATGATATATAATATAAATAACCTAGCACTAGTAGCTTAGAGTTATTGGTTACTTTATTACAATGGTTCTAGAAATAAGAAATATCAACCCATAGGACTGAATAGTAAGGTGATAAGCGTATTTAATGCGTGTATTTTTTCATGTTGGAATTTATTAATTCTTGTATTTAATAATTTAATCATTCCAATTTTGGATCAAATTGATTTGTATTATGTTTTGTGGTAGGAAATGATGAATATTTAGAAAAGGAACAAAAAGAGGAGAAAATCTGAGCAAAACAACACATCACGCCATGAGCAAAGCATGCGGAATGACACTGATTTTTTTAGACAGAATCAAAGCTGTAAACTGAAGAAAAATGACTATGCATCGTGTACTGAGAGTACACATCTTGACTATATCTAGTGAATCAGATCTATGCTAAACAATTACAGACAATGGTACACAACGTGAAACACAAGTATATGTTGTGAGCTAGGTTTTCATGTCACGACCTAAGTCAAAGAGTCAAATAATCTTACGACATTGGCATGATGTGGATGATAAATTGTATCTATGTTACATGATGTGAAACCCAGGTACACATCATGTACTTGGAGATATATAGAAAAAATACAAGCAACATGGGATGTGGGTTTGGATGGGATTCTTCTATAAAAGTAGATCTCCTTCCACCCTTCTAGGAAACTCTAAGGAAGAAGAATCCAATCGGAACTAAATCAAGGAGTCCAGATGACAGAGTGACGATCTGGGGTCCCTCTTCGCCACAATTTTTCTTCAGGTACCCATGAAGATTTCTCTTATCATGAGCGAGTAGTACCCTCAGTGTTGGGTGATGTGATTCTAGGGGGTGTTATGGTTAGGGTAAATCTTTTTCTGCTATTAATTTTTTTCATTTTTGTGAACATCATTTATCAATTTTTTCTTCTTCTTGTTGCAATTTCATGACCATTGCTTGCGATTTTAAGAGTATTAGTTCTCTGTATCGATTAGTTGATTTAGTTTGTGTTAAAACATTATGAAATGTAATTTAGTTATTTTTAAATATGGTTTTTTGTCACCTAACCCTATAATTGAATCTAATGGATGACCATTTCAATGGTGAAATCATGGTAATAGGGTGGGAAACCAAGACCAAGGATCCCTAATGAACCAATTCTGACACCGAACCTAAATAAATCCCTAATCAATTAAATACCTAGCACAAAAAGCTAAAAAACACGGAACCTAGCATGACCCTCATCTTTATTCATACCCCAATATTTTCTATTATTTCCCTTTTCTCAAAAATAATTAAATAATATATTGTTCAATTTCCTAATTAATATAGAACAAAAGCTCTTTCCTTGTGGGTTCGACACTCAAACTTTCCAAGTAATAAATTGTTAATTAGGTTTTCTGAGTCTATATAAATTATTTAATTTGTTTAGCCCCATAGTATTTAACAACACCTTGGGGGATGTCAAACATTTGGCGTCATTTCAAGAGATGGTTTCCACTATGTTTAAATTTTTTATGAATATAGATAATTGTTTTTATATTAATTTATTATTCTACACTTGGTATTGTAAAGATGTTGTTTCAGGTAATAATTTATCTCAAGAATACTCCAATCATGGGAATGATAAAATATAAGATCTATATTTTGACCCCATGTTTGAAAATACCATACACCTACAAATAAAAGAGAAAGAAGAGATTGAGAATGAACAGTTCAACATGGCTGGTAGTGATAAATTTCAATGAGATGATCTAGAGTTGGGCCCATAAAGGGGACAGGCGCTGATAAAATATAAAAGACCCTAAAACATGGGATTCAAACCAAGAATTCTCATGCCCCAAGTCTCTTACCAACATTTTGAGATAAAGGTAGAATTCATTCATTTGATTACGCACTCACTACAATTCATTGGGCTACCACATGAAGACCCCAACTCACACAACGGATGTTTTTTGAAGATTTTTGACACGTTCCAATTCTAGAACATCACAAATGAAATAGTAAGTTTGAAGCTGTTAATATTATTAGAGATGTAAAAAAATCAATGGAGTAGATCTAAATTTTTCCCCTGTATTCAATCACCACATGGGAGGGTGTAGTAAGTAAATTTTTGACAAGGTATTTTCAGCCATCAATATCTATGGATCTACGGGTAAGTATTCTCAATTTTGAGAGATTATATGAATAATCATTAGATATTAAATGGGAAGATTTAAAATGTTTTATATGAAAATTTCCTCATCATGGAATCAAAATGTTGCTTTTAATTCAAAAAAATTATAAAGGATTGTCATAGGGGAATCAGTCTATAGTAGATGTTGTTGCAGGAGGTTCAATGAAGAGGAAATCACCAGAAGAGAGATATGAGCAACTATATGAGATGTACATCAATAGTTTCCAATGGAAAAGAAACAAAAAACTAACATAATAAGTTCATATGCTATACAATATATAGATGGTTACTCAAATGGAATCTATGACAAGGAAGATGGATGTAATGATGGACCCCCAAAATCCCTAAGGTATGTTCTATGAAGATAAATATTATCTTGATTACATCTGACAAAATTATGTGCATGTATGGAGAACACAACAACCAAAAAATCATTTGAAAAATCATAATCAAGGACAATCATTTAAACTAAGGAAATAAGGTTTCCAACCTCAACACCAAGGGTCAACACTAACTAGTCAATTCCTTTCACTAGAGGAGACCATGGAAAATTTTATGATGATAATTGGAGGTACAAGTAAAGGGTTTATTGCATACAGAAGAGATAATGTAAATGAAATTAGAGAATTAAAAAACAAGATTTGATGAGGAATTTAGAATATCAAGTCGGTTATATCACTTAGACACTTATGGAAAGGCAAAGAGGATAGCCTCAAGTATTTGAAGACCATCATCTTCATTCATATGTGAAATAAATATTCATTAGAAGTGGAAAGACTACATGATGGAGTGGAATATAATTTAGAGGAAATCATGGACCACGACCAGTTAAAGAAGGACAATAAAAGAATATATAATATGAGGAACATGATAAAGTGGAAGCACCACCACTGTACCAACCACCACTACCATTTTCTTATCAGGACAATAAGGTGAAGATTGATGAGAATAAGAAGAATTTTTTAGTGATTTTTAAGAAGATACACATTAACATCCCATTATTATAGGAAATTGGAAATATTCCTATCTTGGAGAAGTTCAAGAAATAGTTGGTGAAATACGAGAAGAATCATGAAGAATTAGCCACCATTCCATAGGAGGGAGAATGTTTAATAGTAGTTTCAAGAATCCTACCAATGAAACAGATGAATCTAGGTATTTTTTACATTCTAATTACTATTGGTACTAATTTGTTTGGTAGATATTTATGATATTTAGGTTCTAGTGTAAATATAATGTCATATGAAACATTAAAGATCCTGGGATTGATGGAGATACAAAAAACTCATGTTATGATTCAAAAAGAGGATGTAACAATGAAAATCATCAAGGAATACATGAAGATGTCATTATCAAAGTAGATGATTTCTATTTTTCATTGTATTTATAGTTAATGGAAATAGGTTAAGATAAGCTCTCAATAATATTGGGAAGACCGTTCCTAGCTATAGTAAGGTTACTGATTGATGTTCACAATGAATAGGTGAGTCTAATAGTTGTAGGATTATAAGTAAAGCTCCATCTGCACTGAGCGATGAAGAATCTAGATGAACCATTTGATGACTATTGAAGATACTAAATTTCAAAAGAAGAGGATAATTTTTTCCATTGAAAAAAAGATTATGTGACTACAATGGAATGTGGAGAATGATGTATGATCAAGACAATGAAAGAAAAAAAAGTGCTGAAGAATGATGAAGATAGTGGAGGAACAATCATTCAAGAAGAATTCAAAGAAGGAGAACAAATTTGGGTAGTCAGTGAATTGATATTTTAATATTTATTAAAGGCTAAGAATCTTTGTATTGTGCATATAAATATAAATAATGATTTCAATAATGGATGAGTAAAGTTACTTTTAAAAATAAGGTAAAATACCAATATATACTAAGGAATCAAGGTTGTGGCAATTTTTAGATCCAGATTAGGTAATCTCTTTCCTACCATCTTCCACCTGAGTTGAAAGAGATACAGTCAATCGAACTACTATAAACAAAATCACTTTTGGGAGGTAATCCAAGTTTTATGTATTTTTAATTATTTATTTTCTATTTTAAGGAAAAATCACTCATCCACAAATATTTCTAAATTTAATTGTTATAGAATGTGATTTAAATTTTGTATTTTATTTTTATAGGACCTTCAAGGCTAACGGCAGGAAAGAGTAAGAAGCTGAAGAAGAAGTTTGAAGTGCATTGTGTTTCATTTGTTGTCAATGAGGCATGAAGTTGTCTTGGAATGAATGGATGTCAAGGAATGTCAAGATGTGAATGACAAAGGATGTGATGGTGTTGGTGAGGAATGGATAATGGCCATGGTACTAAGATGCATGTCACTTAGGAGATTCACTAAGTGACATAGGATGTTGTGGTTGAAACATTCTCTATGTATATCAGACGATTGAAGAACTGATCTTAATGTTTCAATACTTGTATCAAGATGATACTAAGTTACACCACTTGAAGAATGGATGATGATGGAGTATCATCATTACATATGACGATTGATGAGCTGATCTTTAAGTTATAAGAACTTGTATCAACTGTATACAAAGTCACAACAATGTTAGAAGACCATGCATTGTCTTCACAATGCATGAGGAGATGAAGTGATCCATCCACAATCACTAAGTGGATGAAGTGGTGGTAATGAAGTCCATGTACTATTTCTTAGTGCATGATGAATTGAAGATGATCCAACTTGATCTCTAATTAGATCAATGAAGAACATTGAAGAAGTTATTTGATTAAGGAGCTCGGTTGATGAAGAAGAACCTTCGGGACGTCCATTCTTAAATATTGAATACATGATTAAGAAGAGGAGGAATCCATTTGAAGAAGAAATGATGAAGAAGATAAGGGAAGAAATGAAGAAGAAGAGTTGTGGCATTTGGCATTTGAACTTGGTCACTTTGTTTTTACACAAAGGACTTGTTTTATACTTAAGCAAAAAATAATCCACCAAGGGCCAGCCTTAAGGGTTCAACCCAAGGCACATGTGGGACTAGGTCACCACGCCCAAGGGGATCCCATGGGGCCATCCCGAGAGAGGCCGGGACCATTTATAAGCCCCGAGGCCACGCGGTGATGAAGCCCGCGCAGCGTGAGCGCGAGGAGTGCGCTCGAGGATGCATAGTGGGCGCCAGTGGCGCGCCTGAGGGGCAGGGGTGGGCGCAGAGCGCGCCCGCAGAAGAACTCAGTGCGGGGCGGCACCAAGAGGGGAGGAGATTCCACTGGCCGTTCATGGGAGCGGAACTTTGATAAACCGCGAGAATTCCGCGGCCCGTTTCGATGTGGGACAAAGATTTTTACCGCGGATTGAATCTGAGCCACTCGTTCGCTCGCTCGGCCGATCTCGGCCGCACATCTCATCGCGCCGCTCCCGTTCAGATCCAGGCCGTTGATGATCTTTTCAACGCCGCATCCGACGGCTCCGAGGCATCTCCTTCCTCGAGCTTGAGCCGAGGACACCCCGTGCCACCCGCTTGCCGCCGCTGAACCAGAGCCTCCCTGAAGATGGTTTTGAATCTCCCAACCACCATTGCCGAAGCCGAAGGCTCCATTGAGCTCGTCCAGACCTACTGAACCTATCCATGCTTAAAAGTGGGCTTGCATGCAACGAGAGGATAATTTGAAGTTCGGCCGAAGCAACCGAAGGTGCGAGGCCATTCGGTGTTGATGCTTTTCATGGATCAGGTTTAAAAAAGGCCATGCGTACGTTTCCATGCACATGCATGAAGAGGAAAATAATGAAGGAAAAGAACCCGCGTGAACAGAGGAGAAAAAGAATATTTCAAAGAATCTTGAAGATCCAAAATCTTCGGGAGATCAAAAATTTATCGCACGCGGATGATCCGAGACGCCTCTGCCTATATAAAGAGAGGCCGAGACCTCGATGAGGCTTGCTGAAAACCTTGGAAGACCCGTGAGTGCCTTTGTGCCTCGTGAAGTAGAATCCCCGCGCACACTTGTGCGGCTGAAGTTCCAGAGCCACCCGAGGCTCTGAAGGAGGTCCCTGCCCGCGCACTCGCGCGGCAGAAGGAGCCCTCACTGCCCGCAAATTTGCGCGGCAGGAGGAGCTTGCACGCCGTTTGTGCCTTGTGCACTTGTGCGTCTGAAGAAAAGGAGAAGAGGCCGCTTGAACCTTGCGCGCCACCTGACTTGCACCTTGAGGACTTGTGCGCCTCCTTTGAGGCAGGAGAAGACCCGAGGCCAAGACTTGTGTATGCACCGAAGAAGACCCAAGCATTTGTGCCTTGTGTGCAAGAATAAAGGAAGGACAAGTGTGTGCAAGAAGTGGAACAAGGCTTGCACCTTGTGTTTGCAAAGTAATTGAGAAAATGTGTGTGCAAACAAAACAAGAAGTGGGCCGAACCTAGGTGTGTGCACTAAGAAGTGTGTATACACTTAGAAGAAGAAAAGGGAGGACATCCACACTAAAGTATAACACACATTCAAGTGTGTAAGCAAATTGAATAAAGTGTGTGAAGAAGTGAGAAGCTGGTGTGTGGTTAAATATACCACACCCTTTGTGGGTTTATTGCACCAAGAGAAGAAGAAGGGGAGTGCATGCTTGCATTCTTGCACATGCACACGTGATCAAAGTCAAATCTGGTTGAGTTCATTTGAGTTGTCCAAGACCAAAAGTTCTTGAAGAGAATTAAGAGGCCATGCAGTCAATGCATGAGGAAGCAGAGATACCATGCACTCGGTGCATGAAGTTGATGTGAATTCAGACTGAAGCCAGACTGAAGTTAGAGATATCAGTTGTCTGAGTTTTCAGTAATTGAGAAGAGCCTGATCAACAGAAGTGATCAGAAGTTTTGAGCAAGACCAGCAGACCTTATCAGAGGTTGTTGAAGATTCTTGAAGAGAGAAGCCAGGTCATCCTTAGAAGAAGGTGATAAAGCCTGAGCAAGATGAGAATACCTGATCATCACAAGTGATCAGAGGTACAGAGCAAGGCCAGCAGTCTTTATCCCAGACTGCTGAAGATACTTGAAGAAGCTTAAAGTGAAGAAGAGCTACTCGTGTGACTCGAGGAGCCAAGAGAAGACCCTGTGGGACTCAGGGAGAAGAAGTCTTCAGTGGGATTCTGGAGCAGGCCAGTGGGACTCTGGTAACACTGTGGGACGCAGTATAAAGACCCTCCTGTGGGACTCAGGAGAGATACAGTGGGACTCTGTATCGACCATTGTAATTCTAACAAGTTATAATGGAGAAACCATGTTGGGGCGTATAACCAACATGGAAAGGACGTAGGCCTTTGGTGCCGAACCTTGTAAATCCTTTTGTACTGTGCCTTTATATTTACTGCATCATTCGAGGAAAGGCTGAGAGATACAAGAAGAGTGGATCGAGGCCTTAACAAGACATAGAGGTTTAATTGATTAAGAATCAATTAGTAAAAAGTTTTAAAGGATCACTAATTCACCCCCTCCCCCTCTCAGTGATTCACACTGATCTGGGCACTTCAATTGGTATCAGAGCGAAGGTTACCTCTAAAAGATCCAAGAGAGTCTATATGGAGTGCATATTTGAGGAAATGAAAGAACAGCCTCAAATGGAGATATCTTCCAAGACTCTGAAAAACAGAATGAAGAAACAGGAAAAGAAGATGAAGAAGAAGGCTGGTGCAATCAGAGAAACTCCTTCTATGGAAAGAAATGTGAAAGTCACATCAGATGACAATTCCTTTTATCATTCTTCTGATGAAGCCTGCTCTAGCTGTGATGAAGATGGAAGGAACAATTATCTTCTAAATGCAATCAAATATCTTCATAAGACAGTCCCCAAGGAAGTGACAATGTGTATAGCTACAGGCATCCTTGATCTTCAAGAAGAAAAATTACAGCTTGAAGATGAAGCCAATTCTCTGGAATTCCAATTGGCTAAAAGGGTTGGCATAACCAACACTCTCAGAAAGCTGGTGAAGGATAAATATGAAACAGTATCGCTTTGCAATGAATGATATGAAGACACTACTGAAGAATTGCAAAGAAGCCTTTCTGAGAAAGAATTATTTAAAACTGTGGTCAAAGATGTTTTCCATGCACTAGAAAAGAGCCACAAAGTTTCAATGAATGTCAGAGATGCTCAACTTGAAGACAAAGTAAACAGGGTGAAGGAGCTGGAAAATTCATTGCTAGAAATAAAAAAGGTGCATGAAGACCAGATAAAGCAGCTGGAAGAGAAATGGGAAGGAAGGCTAAGAACTATTGAGGATGAGAAGAACTCCCTCAATATGAAATGCTTAGAACTGGAGGTGATATTGAACAAACAGCAATCACCCAAATCCAAAGCCTCCCAGTCAGCTGAAAGAAGAAATGTTGCTACTCAAGTATGCTTTGAGAAGGATGATTCTAAAAGAAGGACATCCTCTAATAAAAGGGCAACATCTTCTAAAAGGAAGGTACCATCCATCCCATCTTGTACTAATGATTCTAATTGTGTTTCCACAAAAAGTGCAGGATGGAAGAATAATTCCAAACAAGTATGGATGAAGACAATGAAGAAAGAAAGCTCTCCTGAAGCAGCACAACAATTCAAGACAAGTACCCTACAATCAGAAGGAATCAAAAAGTCAAGATTTGTGGGTCAATGTTGGTGTTGTAACAAGTATGGGCATTGTGCAAAGGATTTTTGGTACAATCCAATGAATGCCAAAGCACAGAGGAAGCCCATGCCTAGGGGGAGCAAGCCAGAAGAAAAGAAGCAGCATCCACAGGTCCAGAGACATCTGCTTACTACAAATAGATTTGGATTACTTGACAACATCTGGGATGATTGAAAAAGTGGTCAAAAAGATACATGTCAATCTCCAAGTGTATCCAGAGCTAAAAAGAAGAGAAGATCACAGAACCTGGCTCAGAAAGAATCCTTGGGAAGCAAGCATAAGAAAGTGGAAGATGCTCCCAAGAAGATTATGAAAAAGAAAGAGAAGACCTTGGAGTCTAAATCCAAGAAGGGTGATGTATCCAGAAGGACCACCAAGAAGAAAACATGCTTCTACTGTGGAAAGAAAGGACATATCATGGATATTTGTAAACAAGCCATGAAATTCAATAGAGGCAGACTGGACTCAAACAGACAATCAATCCAGATGAAGCAGAAGGGATTGGTTGAAAACAAGTTGCCTAAGAAAGGTATCATGAAAGCATCAAAGGAACCATGTGGAATATCCATAACTGAGGCCACACTTCCAAGTGACTTACTAGTCATATGGCCAAATCAGTTGTAACTTGCCAAAGATCTGCAAAGAGCTGAAGATGAAGTTCTGGCAATTGCTAAGGCAAAAGGGAAGAAGAATATTTCACATGAAGATGTATTGATATCCACACCAGCACCAACATCATTGAAGATCAAATGTGCAAGTGTGAAGAATGGTGAAAATGGGGCATCTTGGTTGAGAGAATCTTCTCAACCTTGTTGTTCACATTGATGAACCAAGGAGGTTCCATATTATTCCCTAATCACTTGTATGTACATATTCTAACATTACAGGGAATTGAAGATGATGATCATTCTCAACTGGAGGATGGTTTGGACAGAATGGAGTGCACCCCTTGAGGGGGAGCCAATCTGAAGAAGATGGGATTCTTAGATTAATACCATCTTGAGAAAAGTGAAGGTATTCCAATCATACTTTCATCCCTTGTTTCTTAATTGTACTCATCATGAAAATTAAGGGGGAGTATTGATTGAAGTCAAATGGATGAAAGGGGAAGCTTTATCTTTGCACCTGAACTTTCTAATGAGTTTTGTGAAGTTGTGCAGGATTTAGCAAATTCATTGAATATCTGAAAATTTCAAACCCCTAAAGCATGATCTCACATTTTATAGTGAATGTGGATAGAATTTAGTCCCTTGGTTACATCACTCTTGTTTTCTACATCGGGTTAGCCCAAGTAGACTTAGAGTTGATCTACTGAAGGTTATTTGCTAAAGAAGAACATGTGACATCGTCCCTCTCAGTGTTTTTCAAGAAAATACTTTTCAAAGGGAGGAAGATATTCTTGTAAGTTAACCACACCACACCTTTTCATTTGATTGCCAATAAGGGGGAGAAAATATTGGCACACATATTGACCCATTCATATGTGCTGAAGCAGTGTATTGACAACAAATACAAAGGGGGAGATTGAAGTGCATTGTGTTGAATTTGTTGTCAATGAGGCATGAAGTTGTCTTGGAATGAATGGATGTCAAGGAATGTCAAGATGTGAATGACAAAGGATGTGATGGTGTTGGTGAGGAATGGAGAATGGCCATGGTACTAAGATGCATGTCACTTAGGAGATTCACTAAGGGACATAGGATGTTGTGGTTGAAACATTCTCTATGTATATCAGATGATTGAAGAACTGATCTTAATGTTTCAATACTTGTATCAAGATGATACTAAGTTACACCACTTGAATAATGGATGATGATGGAGTATCATCATTACATCTGACGATTGATGAGCTGATCATTAAGTTCTAAGAACTTGTATCAACTGGATACAAAGTCACAACAATGTTAGAAGACCATGCATTGTCTTCACAATGCATGAGGAGATGAAGTGATCCATCCACAATCACTAAGTGGATGAAGTGGTGCTAATTAAGTCCATGTAATATTTCTTAGTGCATGATGAATTGAAGAAGATCCAACTTGATCTCTAATTAGATCAATGAATAACATTGAAGAAGTTATTTGATTAAGGAGCTCGGTTGATGAAGAAGAACCATCGGGACGTCCATTCTTAAATATTGAATACATGATTAAGAAGAGGAGGAATCCATTTGAAGAAGAAATGATGAAGAAGAGAAGGGAAGAAATGAAGAAGAAGAGTTGTGGCATTTGGAATTTAAACTTGGTCACTTTGTTTTTACACAAAGGACGTGTTCTATACTTAAGAAAAAAATAAGCCACCAAGGGCCAGCCTTAAGGGTTCAACCCAAGGCACATGTGGGACTAGGTCACCACGCCCAAGGGGATCCCATGGGGCCAGCCCGAGAGAGGTCGGGGCCATGTATAAGCCCCGAGGCCACGCGGTGATGAAGCCCGCGTAGCGTGAGCGCGAGGAGCGCGCTCGAGGATGCATAGTGGGCGCCAGTGGCGCGCCCGAGTGGCAAGGGTGGGCACAGAGCGCGCTCGCAGAAGAACTCGGTGTGGGGCAGCACCGAGAGGGGAGGAGATTCAACTGGCCGTTCATGGGAGCGGAACTTTGATAAACCGTGAGAATTCTGCGGCCCGTTTCGATGTGGGACAAAGATTTTTGCCGCGGATTGAATCTGAGCCGCTTGTTCGATCGCTCGGCCGATCTCGGCCGCACATCTCATCGCGCCGCTCCCGTTCAGATCTAGGCCGTTGATGATCTTTTCAACGCCGCATCCGACGGCTCTGAGGCATCTCCTTCCTCGAGCTTGAGCGGAGGACACCTCGTGCCACCCGCTTTCCGCCGCTGAACCAGAGCCTCCCCGAGGATGGTTTTGAAGCTCCCAACCACCATTGCCGAAGCCGAAGGCTCCATTGAGCTCGTCCATACCTACTGAACCTATCCATGCTTAAAAGTGGGCTTGCATGCAACGAGAGGAGAATTTGAAGTTCGGCCGAAGCAACTGAAGGTGCGAGGCCATTCGGTGTTGATGCTTTGCATGGATTGGGTTTAAAAAAGGCCATGCGTACGTTTCCATGCACATGCATGAAGAGAAAAATAATGAAGGAAAAGAACCCGTGTGAACAGAGGAGAAAAAGAAGATTTCAAAGAATCTTAAAGATCCGAAATCTTCGGGAGATCAAAGATTTATCGCACGCGGATGATCCGAGACGCCTCTGCCTATATAAAGAGAGGCCGAGACCTCGATGAGGCTTGCTGAAAACCTTGGAAGACCCGTGAGTGCCTTTGTGCCTCACAAAGTAGAATCCCCGCGCACACTTGCGCGGCTGAAGTTCCAGAGCCACCCGAGGCTCTGAAGGAGGTCCCTGCCCGCGTACTCGCGCGGCAGAAGGAGCCCTCACTGCCCGCAAATTTGCGCAGCAGGAGGATCTTGCGCGCCGTTTGTGCCTTGTGCACTTGTGCGTCTGAAGAAAAGGAGAAGAGGCCGCTTGACCCTTGCGCTCCACCTGACTTGCACCTTGAGGACTTGCGCGCCTCCTTTGAGGAAGGAGAAGACCCGAGGCCAAGACTTGTGTATGCACCAAAGAAGACCCGAGCATTTGTGCCTTGTGTGCAAGAATAAAGGAAGGACAAGTGTGTACAATAAGTGGAACAAGGCTTTCACCTTGTGTTTGCAAAGTAATTGAGAAAATGTGTGTGCAAACAAAACAAGAAGTGGGCCGAACCTAGGTGTGTGCACTAAGAAGTGTGTATACACTTAGAAGAAGAAAAGGGAGGACATCCACACTAAAGTATAACACACATTCAAGTGTGTAAGCAAATTGAATAAAGTGTGTGAAGAAGTGAGAAGCTGGTGTGTGGTTAAATATACCACACCCTTTGTGGGTTTATTGCACCAAGAGAAGAAGAAGGGGAGTGCATGCTTGCATGCATGCACATGCACACGTGATCAAAGTCAAATATGGTTGTGTGCATTTGAGTTGTCCAAGACCAAAAGTTCTTGAAGAGAATTAAGAGGCCATGCAGTCAATGCATGAGGAAGCAGAGATACCATGCACTCAGTGCATGAAGTTGATGTGAAGTCAGACTGAAGCCAGACTGAAGTTAGAGATATCAGTTGTCTGAGTTTTCAGTAATTGAGAAGAGCCTGATCAACAGAAGTGATCAGAAGTTTTGAGCAAGACCAGCAGACCTTATCAGAGGTTGTTGAAGATTCTTGAAGAGAGAAGCCAGGTCATCCTTAGAAGAAGGTGATAAAGCCTGAGCAAGACGAGAATACCTGATCATCACAAGTGATCAGAGGTACAGAGCAAGGCCAGCATTCTTTATCCCAGACTGCTGAAGATACTTGAAGAAGCTTAAAGTGAAGAAGAGCTACTCGTGTGACTCGAGGAGCCAAGAGAAGACCCTGTGGGACTCAGGGAGAAGAAGTCTTCAGTGGGATTCTGGAGCAGGCCAGTGGGACTCTGGTAACACTGTGGGATGCAGTATAAAGACCCTCTTGTGGGACTCAGGAGAGATACAGTGGGACTCTGTATCGACCATTGTAATTCTAACAAGTTATAATGGAGAAACCATGTTGGGCGTATAACCAACATGGCAAGGACGTAGGCCTTTGGTGCCGAACCTTGTAAATCCTTGTGTCATGTGCCTTTATATTTACTGCATCATTCGAGAAAAGGCTGAGAGATACAAGAAGAGTGGATCGAGGCCTTAACAAGCCATAGAGGTTTAATTGATTAAGAATCTATTAGTAAAAAGTTTTAAAGGATCACTGATTCACCCCCCCCCCCCCCTCTCAGTGATTCACACTGATCTGGGCACTTCAAAGTTGTTGGAGAATTACAAATCATGAAAGGGTTCAACCAGAACCATACAACCCATATTTTAAGTGTTAATTTTCAAGGGTATTAAGAGTTTCAATTCATTAATTTTCTATTTTACTCTGCCATATTTTAATAGTTTAGATTTTTAATTGGAAATTAAACACCCCACATTTGATTCATTCTTTAATCAACTGATCTAGGAGACATGAAACTATATTGGATAATTATTAGACCATGTATTTATATTTCTTTGTCAATAAATTGAAGTTTTAACTTTGGATAAAATAATTATTGGAGATAAGCATGTGGATTAGGATTTTAAAAAACATGATTTATGGAAGCATGTTGATCATTATAAATGAAATTTTTATGATAATTGGCCATGCTTTGAATTTTATATATATTTTTTAATTGATTTAATTATTTGTATTCATTTACATAGGTGATTTTCCCAACCATTTGTCTCATTCCTAAGGCATCCACTAAGACAATATTTTCTATTCCTTATATAGTATATTTCATGTGAAACTTGAGCATGTTTTCTTCTAGAAAATTCTTTTCCTCTTATCGAAGTTGTGAATTAAGAGAATAACATTTAAAATGATTAAGGAATTCTTTTGTTTATCCCTTATATTAAGATCCACCTGGAATTAATCCTTTTTATGCTTGTAAAATCCATGAATTTATTTGGTAGTAAATGAGACGTGTTACAATCCAATTTTATCAATTCCTACCTTCCAATAAATGATTTTCATGATATTAGAAAGAATAAGTGAGAGGGAGGACCTTTATTGAGCGTACAGAGACGTAATTTATTATGGATATTTGATGTTGGAATTTTATTATAATATAAGGAAAGGACATGATTATTTTTATTTTATTTTATTATTCAATAATATTTTTAAAGAAAAAATTGAAAAAATAATTGGGTTATGTATTGGAAGGATCCAAAATCACCATTCTCTAAAATGATGATTTTTTATCGTATGTGGTTAGGTTATGGATATGAGATTTGTCCTGAGCATGTATTTTAAATATATATATATATATATATAGATATATATATATATAAAGAAAACAAATAAAGAGGGGTTTATTCATTCATTATTATTGCATGTATCATGGGCCCACTTTGAGTTTTTTGGGGATAAGAGAGATTACATTTGTAAAAGAAGACATTGGTTGAGCTTATCTTTTATTATAATGAAATATACTTTACATTTGAACCTCCTTGATTAGACTTGATTTTTTTATCATTTACCAACCAAATATAAATCCTCAGATTCATTTGTACTATAAAGGTGAATCCCTCGTGATTAATTTTGAATTATGTATTTATGTGATGGAATGTTAGATTCCTTGAAATCCAATGGTAAGTTATATATTTTTGAGTTATGTGCATCACCATATTCAAATTTGTAGCCTGATGTGAGTGGAAAAATTCATGTGATGCAGATTTTAAATTCTATTCTTGTTGATAATGGATTGAAAAATAAAAATGGATGAATGATGAAACTTGTCTATTTAAAAGGAGGAAAAGTAAAACACATGGTTTGATTTTTTCTTTGAAAAATTATGCATTGAAGAAATTTCTATGTGTGATGCTTGAGAATTTAATTTTTCATCTGATCAAATTTTTTTACTGAATTTAAATTTAATTCATGGTAAGTTAAATTTCCTTTTAAGTATGTTGAGATTCCATCCTTGAGGACAAGGATGAATTCATGTGTGGGGGGATTTGATTATTGTAGTTAATGAATGTATTTTTGAGTGTTTTAATGTATTAATTCTTATATTAAATTATTTAATCTTTCCAATTTTGGATCAATTTTTATTTTTTGTATGTTTTAGGGAAGGAAATGAAGACTGTTTGGAAAATCAACAAAAAAGTGGGGGAAATATGAGAAAAACAATAGTTCACGCCGCTAGCTTCACTCACATTGTCAAACCAGATTTTTGAGAGAGAATCAATGATGGAAAGTGAAGAAAAATGAATAGAAAATGTGTACTGGGAGTACACGTCATGACCATGTCAAGTGAAACATATATGTTTTAGAAAAGACATGATAGTGGTACATAGCATCAAAGACATGTACATATATTGACTTAGGATTACATGACGTGACATGAGTCAAACAGTCAGAGAAACATACCATATTCGTGTGATGTGGAGGATAAATCAGATCTGAGTTACATGACATGTAATGCAGGAAACACATCATGTACTCAATGATGCGTAGAAAAAACTATAAGAGATGTGGGCCATGAGTTTGGATGGAATTCACCTATAAAAAGGAGCACTCAGTCCACCCTTCCAAAACACTCTAGGGTTGAGTAAGACAATCATAACCAACAGAAGGCCTCCATAAGATATATTGATGATCTCAGGTCCCACTTCACCACCATTCTCCTTCGAGTACCGATAACTCTCTCTCTTATCATGAGTGAGTAGCCACCTCAGTGCTAGGTGAAGTAACTATAAAAGGATGTGATGATTAGTGATTATTTCATTCTATTATTCTTGTTTTGGATTACTGTGGACATCATTTATCAATTCTAATATTCTTATTTTGGCAATTTCATGACCATTCATTTTGATTTTATGATTATTATTTTTTTGCATCAATTAATTGATTTAGTTTATGTATGACCATTATGTAATCTTGGTTAGTTATGTTTGAATATGTTATTGGGTAACCTATCCTTGTTATTTAATCTATTAGATCACCATTCCAATGGTTAAATCAAAGTAATAGTGTGGGATACAAATACCAAGGATCCTTGATGAACCAATTTCTATATTAAACATGAATAAACCTATAATCAATTAAATCCCAAGCACAGGAACCTAAAAAATCATTGAACTTGGCATGCCACTCATCTTGATTCACACTCAAATATTTTCAATTATTTCCCTTTTTCCAAAGAAATTAAATAATTGAAACTTTAATTCATTATTAATTTAGAACGCATGCACTATCCTAGTGGGTTCGACACTCAGAATTTCCATGTACTACATTCTTAGTTAGGTTGTCTGAATCTCTAAAATTACTGAATTTGGCCAGCCCCGTTCGATTTAACGATGCCCCACATGCTGTCATTAAGAGTATTGGTATTATAGATAACAAATTATTCTTTTATTACATTTGAATACATGAAATAAATCATAGTAATTTTAAAAAAAAAATTGAATCCATGAACTCATTCAATGATTCCTTCATCATACCTTAGGGAATATAAACAAAATAAGGGTGGTATCAAATTCATTGTAATAATTATGATAAGCATAATATATCAAGGATAAATAAATCCCAATAAATAAGGATTAATTATTATGTGAAAAAATTAATTAAACACGTATGAAATTTATTTAATACTTTTTTGATCATGATACGATAAGGAATAATATGTATGGAAAGGTAAATAACTGAACACACATTCCATTTAGTTAATTACATGAGAGAAAAATCATCTATAGAGAATATCAAATTAATAACCTACTATATATTAATAACTAAATTCTTAATGAAGGATTTTCCTAATATTTTACAAAAGGATCCCATACATTATGAAATATATATTATCAATAGGATTAAAAATCTAGTTTAAAATTATGTGAAAAACTCTATTTAATGATAACATACTATTTTTCTTCATAATAATATAAATGTATTGAGGGAATATATAATTCTAAGACCCATCCATCACTACATACCCAATGCATTCTTAAATTATTGAATGATATATTTAATTCATGAAAAATATTCATTATCAAAAAAATTATATTTTGAGTAAAGAATATATATTTATAAATATTTCCCCAGTAAATAAATTAAATTAAAAAATAAAAACAAAATTTATAAATGTTATTTAGTTTATAAAATAACTATATATATGATAAATAATATTATATTTAAGGAATGTTAATGTCTAATGATCACAAGAAAATTAATATTTAAAGGGAAAGTTGATAAACAGAAAATTAATCAAGAAAGTGTATTTAAATACATATAATTATCAACATGATCATAAAACATCATGATAAAGGATAAGTATGGTATAATTACAACATCTCACTAGTGTTTTATAATTAAAATAAATTTTTTCTATCATCAATGAAAATAAATACCATGAAACATCATTAAAATAATCTTTGTTGAAAATAACCTTGTCAATTTGAGAATCAAAATAAAGAAACAGAAAATTAAAAAATATTTAGGGGAAAACTCCTTGAAATGAAAAATATAAAGCATGATGGAAACTTCAACTAAATGAGTGGTCATGATGGAAGGAAGGTTTTGTTTGTACTGATTATGATAAAAAATGGTTCCTTTCACAATTTAATAATAATTTTCAAGATTACCATGTTTGAAAAAATGATAGTAATATTCATTTCAAAAAAATTATAAAATTAAATAATGGTTAAAAGTATTTTAAAAATCATATAAAATTATTTTATGAAAACATTTTTAGAGAAAAAGTGTTTGGAAAAAAGGATTTCCAAATGAAGAGTGAATTTATTTTAGATTTTATTAAAAATGAATAAATTATTTTAAGTAACAAAGAGAGGAAAATGGATCTATTAATTTAAAAATTCAATAATAACCATTTAAAAAGAAAATTAATGAGTTATATTATAAAATGAACAAATAATTTCTTCAATTAGAACTCATGTATGGACAATCTTGATTAAAATGAGAATGAAATATAAATCCCTTAACACTTTGTAGGATTTTTAATAGTATGTCTCATGAAAGGAATAACATGAAATGAATAATTATATATCATTAATATAAATATATTCATTATATACCATATAAAATTTTATTATATACACATCATAAAAGAATATTGGTTTATAACATAATATACATCCCAAATAATATAATTTGAGATGAGAAACACATACATTGATTATAACATTAAGTGATAATTAATTATAAAATCAATAAGTGTATTAAATTTAAATCCATATGAAACAACTGGAAAAAAATTTAAGATATTGAAATTTTATTATAGACATAATCTTATAATATCAAAGGTAATGATGATGTAATATAATGCAATGAAAATAAATTAAGTTAAAAACTTCTTTAGTGAATGGGAATTGTTTAGTCAAATATTATAAAATAATTCAAATTTAAATTTAAAAATCCATGAATTTTGAATCATTAATGATATAACATGTAATATAGGAATTATAAACACAATATAAAAGAAATTAAGTTCATAACATTACAATATTCATAAATGGAAGGAAATTGAGAGAAACTATATTACCTCACGCTTACCATTAGTTGAACATGCATTAACCACCTATATAATGGTGTTAATAGTTATATTAGATTATTCTAGAACCATATTCATGTTCCTAATATCTTATATTATTCTCTTATAACATCATATGACATTTTCATTAATATTATTTTATAATTATTACTATTTTTTAGGTGTCAATGTCATGTTTTCTCTTGAATAGTTTTCAAGAAAGGTCTATTTCAAGTGTATAGGTTATAGTTAACTCATCTAAAGAATTATATTAATTTTATAAATATTATATTTTATTATTTTATTCAATTATTTAAAAAAATAATTTAAATTTTTGAAAATGAATCGCATCGCCTCATCGAGACGATACATCAAATATACGCATGAGCGATGATATCATTCCTTTAATGGGTGAAAGGATAAGTAATTGAATTATATATTACCTTAAAATAATTTAAATCATATCATATGTGTTATATATATTAATTATTTTTATCATTTTTTACTATCCATGTTATTCGGTGATGGAAAACAAATTACATCAGTTCGTGTGGCGATATGTCTCAATGCACACAAGAAATGTATTTGTTTCCCATTTGATAGAGGATGGGATGGATAAATATTATTTAATTAACATAATAAAATATCATTATATGGTATATAATGGTTTTATTATATTTTAATTTAAAATATATATTAAAAGTGGTAAAAATAATAATTAAAAAGAAAGTGCTTAGTGAAGACAATTACTTTCACTTAGACAAACCACCTTTGGATATCTTATTAAGGACCATATTATTGGGATTCAAGAAAGAACATATACTCTATAATGTGTATAAGGATTTTGGGGACTTTTTTTATATTTTTTTAGTACCATATGACCTAATAATTCTAAATAATTAAGGGGAGGGGGTTCCCTTTTGTAATTAGGGAGAAGTGTAATTTTTATAAATACCAAATAAAATTCAATAATGGGAAGTCACCCTCACCCAATGTTCCACCAAAACTCATAAATAATTTATTCTATGGAATATAAGTTCGATAAAAAATTAAATAATTTAAAAATAATTTTTTTTTAATTTCTATTCCCTTATCCTCTAACTTTACTTACTTTTACCATTTTAGTTTTCTCCACATTAACTAGTTTTTATCCTAGATAACTAAACCATTTTTAATAAAATAAATTGACCCTTTTTAGATAATTTGGACCAAATTATTATATTTTGAAATTTAATTTATATTACTGATATTATATATGTGAATGATTAATTTTAATACAAGTGAATAAGACGTGCAAAAATCATTTTAAACATAACAATAGTAATTAATTATTAATTTCCTTACTAATCATGATGAAAAGAATTAAGTTTTAATTTTTAAAAAATATTAATGAGGATTTTTTATAATTTATAAACCATATTTTCAAATTCAAATCAAAAAAGTTTTAGAAAATTATTTTAAAAATAAACACACAAATCATTTTGAAAAACAGTTTTCTATGAAATGCATTTTTCGAACATAAGATGATCTTATGTTAACTATATGCAAAGTAATAAGTTATATAAGGATTAAAATTAATTTTTTTATAAATAAAATCTATAAATTTATTTTCAATCATTCATAATTAAATAATATTTCAATTAATTAAAATATAGAAGCATTATCACATAAATATAGTTTTTATAAAAATGTGTTTTTATCCTAAAAATAAACATATACAAAATACATTATAAATGTGATTCAAATGTAATTAATAATATTAAATGTAATTAGATAATACTTTTATTAATTTTAAATAAATTTCATATAATATTAGGACATTAATTCAAAAATCACTATTTTTCACTATTAACTCAAAAATCCTCATTTTAAGAAAAATTCCAAAATTTAACCGTAATAAAATTTTGATATTGTGATTTAAAAATAGAAAATAATTTTATAAAAAAAATTTATAAAATTTCTATACTTTTTTTTAATTCCAAACATAAAATATAGAATGAAACCATTTTTTGATGAATGTGTTTTTAGAAGCATTAAATAATGTTACTAAAAAATTGTGATTATTTAGAAATCATTTATCTATAAATTTTTATTTATTAGGATAGATATGTATATGTTTCATAATTTTTTTAATAATATTCATAAACACCAATTTAATGGTTATGTTATAACTATCTTATTTAAATAGTATATCATGGTTCATTTCGGCTCGGTGTTTCATGTCATATACATTATCGAACACAATGTTCTTCTTTTAAAGTATTCAGGTTGTGTGCACCGAATGATATCAATGAGATAGGATTTATTTATAATAAATAAAATTTAAAATCTCTAGGTGTTACATATGGGATTTGAAATTTTTTAAGAAATAAATAATGTCATAGAAAATGGATAGTCTTATGTGATTCAAATAGAAGGGCATGTGTTTTATACATAGAGTTTTTTAAAAGATTTATTTCTTAATTATAATATATTTTATTAAATTATTTTTTAAACTAGTTTTTTTCATGTATATTTTAAATTGGATATTGATATAATATTAATGGATGATTATTTTTCATAGATTGTGGGAAACACCAGTGAATTGAGAGGACTTATTAGTCGGAGTATTTATTACTGTTTTAAATGTTTATTCATTTATTATTCAAACGATAATTTATAAATGTTTGTATATATATATATTCCTTTTAGGATTTATTGAGTATCTAAGAAATTTAAGAATCATTCATGAGAATAAAGTACTATTAACAAATAATGAGGTAGGCCGTGTATTTTAAGGAGGAAAATAATCACTTTTATTTTCTCTATTTAAAGTCTAAATCATGTGGTGGTGAAAAATAAATGCACTATAAATTTTTATTTTATTTATAAGTGGTACCACATCACTGTTTTCTATTCACATAAAAAACCTTGATATTCTTTATTTTATCTTTATTTATGGTATGAAAATAACATTCCTACTCTACAAAATGTATTCTCAACCACTAGTGGGTTTCATTGTTTTTTTGGATGTTTTCTATAATATATTGTATACAAATATAGTTTATAACACCTATGAATGGCGTCAATTGGTTATACTCACCAGAAAAAAAGTTAATGATAATTATTTTTATTTATCCAATTAAAAATCACTAGGTTAGGTCTTCTATAATAAAACTACTGAGTTTTTTCCCTCAATATAAAAGGCAATGTAAGGTTTTGGAAAGCTCCTTTTTGGAAATATGGGGTTGGACTTGATCTTTTAAAATGATTAGGTTAAGTATTCTCTTATTTTTAAAATTATGGTTTTTATTGAACCAATAAAATGGATTTCCCAATAATGGATATCTATACTCCTAGGTTGGAGAGTGAATATTATTCATAGTATCATTTGGATCCAAACTACATTAAATTCCTTACATAATCTATTTTATCTTTCTGACATTAAATATTAAATTTTATTATTATTCATAATTAATTTATATAAAATTATAATAATATTAATATAATTAATTCAATAATTTAATGTAGATTAACTATGATTTTTGACATCATATATTCACCCCCACTCTTCTTGTCTTTTCGTCACACTAGGAAGAACCTAACATGCCCATGCTTTTTAACACCCTTGTAGATTTCAAGGAAAATGATTTACTATTAATCCATCTAATAATATTCTTATAAATTAAAATTTTTAATTTTATAATAATATTAAAACACCAACTATTTTACCTCTAATATCCTTACTAGTATTTTTTAACATATTAAAAATGATAGGTTCATATTTATTAAACTCATTCATATTATAATTAAAAGTAATTATTAAATAATTTTTAAAATTTACTTGAAATATATACATATCAACATATATCCTTAAATAAAACCATAATATATTAATTTCAATATCACACGTACTATTATTAATCATAGAAGTAATGATCTATAACACCCTAAAAATTTAGAGTTTATTACTATAAGTAAATATATTATTGAATAGTGTCTAATATGTGAAGCCTATGAATAAAGTGAGTAATTTTATATTTAAATTAAATTATAAAATCAATTAATTAGGAATATAAAATTGGAAAAAAAAATTAATTAACAATCTATCACCATTGATATGATGTAACGTTAAGAAAACTTAATTTTTAAAAAGGTCTTCGTTCACTATAAGTGGGTTTTTATTAATTTTTAATTTTTTATTTGAATTTTGAATTTCATAATTTTTGGAACATAAAATGATAAATTGAATTAATTTTTTAAATAACCATTTCAAGAAAATTTTAAGGTAGAAATTTTCAATATTTATATTCTAATTTACTTTTGGTAAATAAGGGAAAATAATGATTTTACAAATACTCTCAGTTTTATGTCACTATCATGATAAATGAATATATTTAAAGTTTATGGAAATTTTATAAAGTTATAAAATATATATAATAATAAATATAAATCATTAATAAAATTAACCTTGAAATTATAAATATATATTGGAAATTTTTGAAATCTAAATAATTTTTTTCTTAAAATAAAAACTATTTGTACTTCATCTATTTTAATAATGTTTTAATGAGGTTTATTTCAGTTTTAATTTGATATTAAATTAAAATAAGTATATTTTTATTTAAAATGTTTTAATTAATTCATGGTAATTTTAATTAAATTTTTTTTGTGTAATATCATTTTTATGCTTAAAAATATTTTTTAAATGGTTTTTTGATACAGTTTGATAAATAATATTAAAAGTAATTTTTAAAAAAAATATAATTTATTTTTATAAAATGGATTTCCTATTAAAAATAAAAAAATCAATTTTTATAATTATATTACTTTAATTGTTATTCATAATTAACATTTACCAATGTAAAATTATATTATCATACTAAAGGTTAAAAGGATTGGGAGATACGATTAAACTAAAAGATAAAACATAAAACATAATTTCAACATGTAAAAATATTATTTTTTTAGTGGATTTAGACATTAATGAGTCTTATCAATGAATTTTTTTCCTTGGATCCACTTTCCATATTAAATAAATTAATTATATTTTAATATGCTCAATATTTAGAACTATTCCACTCCACTCAATTATAAAAGGGATACTCGTCCCCCCAGTTGTCAACACACTTTGAGAATAATATATCCTAAATTAACAAACATGAAACCTTAAAAAATTGCATCTACACATCCTTAATACCATATAATCACCAAAAGAGTTTTATTATAATACTTAATGTGAAATTCAAAGGATGATATCACTAGAGAATATATATGTCAGAACTTAAAATTTTTAGGTTTATTTCCCTTTACACCCACTTAAAATAAATTCTAAAATTTATAAAATAATGATATTTTTTTCATAAATATAAAAATTATTATTATTATTATTATTATTATATTTTCTTCCAATTTTATATCCAGGTTAAAATGATAATAGTTCTCGTTCATTTTCATGTAATATCGCCTCCATGAAACGATGTGTTTCTTTTTTAACCACCATATCACATGACTAGTTTTAAATTTGGATTTAATGGTTATATATGTATGATTAATATATCATAAATTTGAATGAATAATGAAAAATAAAATCTTTCATATTACCATACAATATTTTGGAAAATGATAACATTTCCTGTAAAAATGTGTGGACTACCACCACAATGAAGAAATTTGATTCTTTTTAAATTTGAACCTTACATGAATGGTCATAAGGATAGATTTAATGAATAAAAACTATTTATATAATATTATTGTGAATTTTTAATGGTACATAATTATATACTACATTTACTATTTATCAGTTATAAAAATGAAAATATCGATGATGTGTACGTAAGAACTATCATCTCCATGAAATGATGTATTTTAATTTTTCATGACATCTTTTCATGGATGCTTATAAAAATGTTATTAAATGAAAATTATAATAATTATAAAATGATAAATATTCTAGAAATGTTGTAACCATGTTCTCTATGAAAACAGTCAATGCATCATGTTATTATAAATGTTAAGGGTTGAACGACCATAAAACATCTAACATGAACATAACTAATTAAGTACCACAACTAAATGTGTCAATAAATTTTATAAAACAAATAATTATAATATAATTAAATTAAAAAATGTCACTAATGAATTAAATAATTAATATAAATTCATACTTCATGAGTCATGGAATTTATGAAATGATTTGAGACTCATGGTAAGTGATTCCTCAAATCAATTTCATTTATTTTAGTATTATCCTATTTTGACCTCAATGTTTATTTTAAGTGGTGTATAAATCTTAATATGTGTTTATTTTATCATTTATTTACTATAATTTATGTAATTTAGAATCATTTTAATGATCTTGCATTCAATATTCTTTTTATTCAAATGTTATTAAAGTAGATGTTAATTTCTCCTTCAAACAATGTTTTAAATGATTTAATCTACTTTTAGTCCATATCATTGTTATTTTAAATTTTTGAATAATGAAATTACTTATAAATCAATTATTTTTGTAATATTATTTTTAGATATCCAATATTTTTTAAAAATATTTAATAATGTAATCAATATAATATATTAGTCCATATCCTTTGAAAAATATTTTTTTAATGATATCCAAATGGATTAATTTTCTCATAATCATGAATGTTTTTAATTATCAATATTACTTTACATGTTTTGATATTTTTCAATTAAAATTATATTTCCATAGTTGAGATAATTTTTTAAAATAAAATTCAACGAAAAAATATATTTCATTTTATTTTTATGTAAAAAAATAGATTGCTTTTTCATATGAGTCAAAAATATTTTTTCAAGGTTTTTATGAATAAAAAGTTATTGTGTGTAATTATTTTATACATGATATGTTTCTTAAATGTTTTTGATGATGATGGATGAACCTAGGATATATCTCTTTAATTCATAAGGTAATAATATGTTATCATAAAGGGACATGATGGAATTTAAGTTGAATGTTATTACATTATAAGGGTGACCATTCAATTTATTATAAGAGTTATACAAATATATTATCCTATTGAATAGACCTTATATTTATATAATTGAAATTTTTTATTAATGATTTTTTATTTTAAATGTATGAAAATGGGATTATTATTAGAAGAAATATGCTCTTCCAGAGGTGGGTGATTTTTTTCAGGGACATGTTTTCATATTTTTAATCAAACCCTCATAAAATGATATTTTTATTTCAGGTGTATTGTAATTTTTTTTAAAATAATAGGGATATTGAGTTGGTCATATGGGCATGTAAATATTTTTTTAATCTCAATGTTTAATTTGTAAAAAAGAATCTGTTTTATGAATATTTATTTTTTTATAAAAGGGAATTAATATTTTTCTATTACTTTTATATCACTTACAAAGTTTTGGTTTTCTTATCAAAAAATTATAATTTTTTCATATATTGTAAGAAATTATAGAAAGTATCTCAAGGAAAATAGTGACTTTTACTGTATGAAGATAATATTTCCTAAATAAATCTGTAATTTAAACATAAGAACCTATTTTTGGGGAGAATATGTACACAAAATTGATGTTTTAAATATTTTATTTAAAAGTTTTAATAATTACCTATATTATAATTCTTAATTATCATGGATATGTACAGAATTGAAAACCTTATTAAAAACCATGTAATTATCAATTTACTATGTTATAGGGTTTCAATGGTGGTATCAATCCAGTGTGTAATGTGTATGTTTTTTAAACCAGATTCAAGTATACAGGTCCATGGTGTAATTTTCAGTATCAAAGAATGTTTTAGAAAATATTAGGGGCTATGAAGTGGTTTTATTATAAATATTTATGATTTATGATAAGTTAAAAGTATTTTATAAAATTAATGGTCAATATGTTATGTGGATATATGATTACTTTATGTTGAATCAAAATAGTTTAATATAATAAAATGTAGTTAAGGGTATATTAGTAATTATACATCTCATAATATAGTTTATTATGAATTTATTTTATATAATCTCACTAATTGTTTTTATTTTAATTAATAGCTATAACTAGATAAAACATTTTTAATAATGGATGTGAATGACAATATAGTGGTTTCTCAATCAAGGACCCAAAAGATTTAGAGCATGACTAAAAAATATTTTGGTTTTTTATAAATATAAATCTCAAATTATGACTAATAATATGATTTTTGGTGATTTTTATAATGAAAAAAATAAAATAAAAATAGTGTTTCATAGAATATTTGGTGATAATGATCATGAATATAAATGATTCAACATTCTATGTGTCAAGATGAGGATAGAAACACATAGGGAAATTTATAAATTGAATAATAAGGGGCTTAATATATATAAAGGATGGTATAGAGGACAAATATACCAATAAAAAAATTAAGAGTTTAGTTAACACAATGGAGAGGTGTATAGTTCTTCGTAAGGTATCAATTGAATTTATAAACGTTTCGAGTATATAAATTAATAAAATTTATTCCCTATGTTGAAATATCATGAAGAAGATAAACAAGAAAATAAGAATAAATGTTTAACAAATGAATATGTTATTACATATTATGTTGATAAAACTAAAAACGAAATATAGCATGCATTAATTATTATTTTCATATTTTTAAACATTGTAACATGATTATATTTTGTTTTATTTATCAAAGAAAATGATTTATATAATATATTAAAAAATTAAATTATAATTAAATAAGAGGAAAACGCTTCGTAAAATTTTTATGAATGAAGTTTAATGATTTAAAAATCTACATATAAGGTTTTTAGAGTTGTTATGATTTTGAATTTCATGTAAGGATTGATAATATTTATGAATGATCATAAGTTAAAAAGTATAAATAATATTTTGACGTCTTATATAATTTAATTCAATGGTTGTTAATGATATTTTAGGGGATCATTTCTGGGTTTTAGGATCAATACATGATTGAATTATAGACTATCATTTTGATTAATATGATCTTGTATGTTGAGGTAATAATGTTTAATTAGGATAAAATGTTATTATATTTTTTGAAATAAATTTTTTACAATATAAATATACATGGGAATAACAAATTTATTGGTGATTAGGGGTTAAACTTATTTAAAAATAAATTTACTATAAATTTTGGATCAATATTGGATTAAAAATGAAATATATTATCCTTATATATGATTTTATGTCAAGATGATTGATATTAATTAAGTAATAATGATATGGTGAACTTTTTGAAGAATATATGATTTTATTTTTTCATCATAGTGATCCAATTTATTTATGGAAAATGTTAGAATTTTTTGGATATCATATGATTAAGGAATATATTTTTGGTATTTAAAAATATATCTAACTTATATTGTTTGGTGATAATTTTTAAGTAGATCATGGAATATTATTTCATCAAATAATTCGATTCATTATGTTTAAAATTTGTTCTATTATATTTTAATGAGTTTTAGGTTTATTTATTTGTGGAATGAGTTATGTTGAAAATTTGGGGTTATTTTTAATGTTTTCATGATTAATGTATTTTTCTTCAAATGAAGGTTTATTGATATTGGATATCATATTAACTCATGCTATCCATTTTTGGTTTTCTTCAATGGATACAAATAGTATGAGTAACTTAACATTGTTTTTTTAATTTTATGATACATTAAAAGTTAATTATATAGCTTGAAAAATTCATCATGGTTATTTATAATTTAGAATTTGATATGAAGTATAGATGGGAAATTGCTCAGTGAAAAATAAATGGAAGAGATTATGATTATGGAATGGAATTAAATAAATTATATTTCCTATAATTCATTATATTGACAGTAAAATAATTCCTCAACTAGATAATATAAAAGAAAAATCTATCGATTATTATATGGAATATATCAAACAATTATCTTTGTAATCTTTATGAAACTTATTCACATGTACATGTATGATAATGGTAATTGTATGGTTTAAGATAATTTATGAAAATTATAATTTTCCTAATCTCAAAATGGACAATAATATTATTTTCAAAATAGAATGTTATTGATCTAAACTAAAAGTTATATATTTACACATATTTATATTTATCATCTATACCATAATCCTTTAGTTTTTTGTTGTTTTAAACTTCCATTTTTGGAGATCCTTTTAATTTTAGGGATTTTGAACTCATATTCCACTCCATTGAATTTATTTTTAAGAAACAATTAAATTATTTTCCATAAAATCAAATTAATATTTATCACGATGTAATTTTTTATGTTGGGGAATTTCACACAATTAGAATTTAATATGTATTACATTTAGAAAATATCATGTAAAACAACATGTCAAATATCAAACACCAAACTAATGTGAGTAATTAACTATTTAAATTATATTTAAAAATCAATACATTAATAATATTAAATGTAAAATCAAATAAATTAACACCTATTAGTAATTAATATGATATAAGGTTAAGAACACGTAATGATTAAGTTGATCATTTTTTATAAGAGTTAGATTTCTTTATATTTATTAGTTTCATTAAAATATAAATTTTTAATTTTTAAAAATATAAATTAATACAATGGTATTAATTTTGTACATCGTCATGTAAAAATATGTTTAATTTGAAAATTTTATATTATTAAAAAATAGATGATTTTTTTAATAGTGAATAATAAGGATCCTACAAAAACAACCACATTATGAAATTATCATGATAAAATGAAGACATGAAAATTGATATTTAATAATTACTATAATGCATTTAAAAATATATTTTTAACTTAGAAATATATCATTGACAATTTAGAAATCTATGTAATGTTTTTATTCAAATAAAACTACTTTTGGTTCTTCCTTTCAAATCAAGTTTTCTTATAGTTCCTTTTTTTATTTAGGTTTGTCCATGCATTATGATTATAAATATTCATATACATTTTATTCCTATCATTTCATTAAAATATGCCATAGTTCAAATAATTGTGTGTCAGTTTTAATCTGTGTGTTGTACAACCTGATATATTATTACTGTCAATTAATTACTAAAACATGAAAATGCTATACTTTGTTGTATGTATATGATTTTGACTTACCTGTTGGTACTGGATAATTGTGTTGGTACATGGTTATATACAAGGTGTTTTGTTTTATATACATTTTTAACCTCTTAGAATGAGTCTCTATAATTTTTTTCTTAATTGTGTGCATGTGATATTCTCAAGTGATGTATTGATTTAAGTTGTTGAGGTGTTTCAAGGTATTCATTATGGAATCTCATAAAATAATGCCTTAATGTATTTTTATGGTAAAACCTATGAAATTGGTTTTGAATTATCCTACGAAGTAGTTTTCCCCAACAGTTCTTCTAAACATGTGGGAGAATAAAGTTTAGCTTACTCTAGTAGTTGTTCTATTAGTCTAGGTAGTGTAACAACAGTAAACATGATTCTTTCAAATTGGGCCTATTTAAGGTGGATGATCCTATTGGGAAGGCTAACTGTAGTCAGTGTGGCTTGATATTTCCATCATTGGCTTCTCTTATCCTTCAATGGAATTGAAGACCCCTATGACATTAAGGAATATGTGGAATCATTAAAGTAATATTTGATGTTGTGGACACTCTAGATCCTTAGTGAGGTAATTTGGTTGTTTTTTTCTTTAGGGACCTTCTCATACATAGTGATGTGTGATGAATAAATATTAAAAGTGTGATGGTTTGACATGGGATTCCATAAATAACCTTTTTTTTCAGAATAGTGTTGCATTTCTTGTCAATAAGGTGTCAATATGTGTATGGAAAGGTCGTGATGATTAAATAAGGGAAGTTATTCCAAAGATTTTGTCACTTAGATAATCAGAAAGAAATGACATTGATGTCATGTTTAGAAATTATCCATAACCAATTCAGATGATTTTTGAACTAGTACTAAGTTCCAAGAAATGTGTCAATAAATGACACTATGTTACAACATTTGAAGAAGGCCACTCAATACTTGACTTCATGATAAATTTGGAAGATCTATAAAATAGATTCTAATTGGATTATGTTGGTTAGTAGAATCATTTTATTTCTTATGCTGATATTCAAGGACCAAGACATGTGTTAGAGAGAACACATTGTTTACTACAATTTTTTCATGCATTGTGTTTCAATGCATGAGGCATTGAAGAAGATTACAATCCATGGTCAGATAAAGGAATATGATTAATAGTATTTGGAATTACAATTACAATGAGAATTGAGGACTTAAGGAATGGACATTCAAGGAAAATATTCATTTGTTTTAAGATTAATAAATAATTCATAATGAAATTCATAATTCATAAAGATGAAAATATTGACACAAAAGAAAAGAAGAATATAAAAAGAAAAACCATGCATGTGTTTGGAATTAACGAAGGCATCCATGCATGAGTTAATGGTTTCCATGAATTAAATTTGTATTAAACTTTTTTTGTTAACAAAGTGCATATATACATGGCTTACACAAAAATATAGGGCCAACCATGCAAGGAATTGGCTAGCCTCAGCCTCAGGAATATATGGGACACTAGGTCAACCACGCCCAAGGAAAGCCAGTTGAGAATTCCCGCAAGATCCAAGCCTGTGTGGGTTGTGTATAGGCCCAATGGAGTGCATAGGGGCAAGTAGAAACACCTATATATGGGGAGGCACTATGGTATAGGGGGCACAAAGAGCATACCCTTGAGGACCGGTGCGGGTTGTCATGAGAGGGGGGAGAGGAGTGATCTGCCGTGTTGATGGAGTTCCTTATCTTATATACCACAAAAATTGCATGATGGGTTTCAATGTGGGAAAATAATTTTTTCTCTTAATGTAATCCAGGCCATTCATTTAATTATGTGGTTAATCACAACTGGTCATCTCATCCGAGCAGCGATCATTTAATCATGACCGCTCATCTAATCATGCGCCTTCCTGTTATGAATTGGAGTCATCTGATCAATTATTGAAGATCGTTGTCTTGCTTGTCCAACCTCGATGTGAAGCAGTACACCGTTTCCACTACCAAACCTCCATGATCATACTCCATCCACCATTTATGATTAAACCAACGCCATGATAAACATCTAAGTAACATGATACCATACATGAAACTGTGTTTTCATGGATGCAAAAAAACAAGTAGATCGAATGAAGATGAAGCAAGAGAAGTTTTGAGGCCACCCTATCTTCATTGATGATTCTATATTTGTTTAAATGGATGATTTTAATGCATTAACATGGTATGTTTCTCGCAAATAAATATTCCACACACAAAGAGGGAAGTTACCATGATTCTCGATGTTTTGGTCAACAAGCATTGAAGAATTCAAAGCCTGAGATCCTTGGGTGATAAATGGGTGTATGCCAAATCATTTTTTCTAAGGATTTGATGGAGATACTTATTTGATACTCACCTATAAATAATGGTCCCTCAAGTGAGGGTTAGGTTTATTGAAAATATTGAGAGAAGCTATTGTTTTTAGAGAAATAGAGTACCGTACACATAGAGGTTCCATGCAGCTCTGCTATGTAGAGGAGAAGAGAATCAGTTGGCATTGAACAAGTGAAATGAACTCTCAAATCCTCCCTGAGAAGAAGGAGATAACACGAACCCTCTGTGCAATGAAGAATTACAAAAATGTGATATGTTCCCCTAAACTCTTTCCTGTGTTTCGTGAAGAGTTTCTTACTTGTATGCAACTGGTCCACTCACACCCTTGTTGTACTCTAAGAAGACAGAAACCATGAACCACTACTGGTTCTATGAATGATATCCACACATACTGTTTGAGTGAATAAGAAAAACCCATGCACACCCATGTTATACCCATTTTGTTTTTCATCACATGAGGTAGAGTTCTTGACATGTTTTTTATACAGAGTGTATGTACACTTCCTTTTGAGAAGGAGAACCCACGCACACCCTCTACCCATTTGGGTTTGTGCACAATAAGATTAAGGGAATAAAACTACAGATTTTTGCTTAAAAGTATTTAATCTATACAGTGTTTGTAAAATAAGAATATAAGGGATAGTCTTTATTTTATTTTAATAAAATCATAACTAAACATTCATGAAATTCAATGCACAAATAAATAAGGGATTGTGTGTGCATTGAGAAACAAAATGAAGTGATTTCCACCAAGAAGGAAGTGCATGCACATGCTTAACGCACATTGAACCCAAACAAAACAATAAGTGTGTGTGTAGAAAGAACCAAAGAAGAAATTGTGTGTGCATATTAAGTGAATAAAAAAAGTGGAAAATGCATGTGAAAAAACGTTAGACACAATCATTGAATCTAACATATTGATACAAGAATAGTGTGTTTTTGGGTTTACAAGAAAGATATTATACATGCATGCAATCAAGTATAAGAAAATTCACATGTTATAAGAAATTTAGATATCAAAACATGATGTTTTGAGTGCCATGCATTACATGCATGAAGTAGAAATGAATTGAGACTGAAGATGGGTAGAATGACTAAAGACGTTATATCTGAGTTGACAGTATTTGAGGATTAAAGAAGTGAGACAGAGATGACATAGTGAAATATCATTCTTGTCTATAAAAATTTATCCAGAAGTTTTCTACACCACTTTTAAACATACATGTGAGGTTGGGTCTTCATCAGAAGAAGGAAAAAAATTTCAATCAATATTTCACTGAGGAAACTGATCAACACAAGTGATCAGTATCATTAACAAAGGCCAACAGACCTTACCAAAGGATGTTGAGGATTCTTGTAGAGATACATGGGAAAGTTTGATTTAGAAATCCCATAGGTAAATATCCC
Source organism: Viscum album (assembly GCA_963277665.1). Taxonomy (NCBI): domain Eukaryota; kingdom Viridiplantae; phylum Streptophyta; class Magnoliopsida; order Santalales; family Viscaceae; genus Viscum; species Viscum album. Next base: position 1,718,236,642 of record OY728126.1, read on the forward strand.
TAGATCATCTACTATAGAGACCCAAGCTTGATGTACATGGACATTACATTACTTTTGCGGAATACTTAATGCAAAACAAAAACAAATACCCAAGGACCATAATAGTTTAGTGTCTTTGGAAACTCGGAACATAATCTTCTAATCATGGTGAAATATCATCAACATCTCCCATAAATATCTTACCATTTTGTTTTCTTATCTAAAACCATTCCTTATATCCTGGGGAAAAGAAACATACAAAAGGCTAAAATCGAATTCTCAGTAAGGGTAAACATGGATAACATAAAACAGTCCATAAACATTTGAACGTAAGAACATTAACATAAAATCTAAACATCAAGATCTTGAGAAATGACATAAAAAATGGTAGTACATAAGGCATAGATCATAAAAGAACATTAAGCACGATAAAATATCATGGGGATAAAACATATAATTGTGTAAAACCATTAAGCACATGATATGATTTCCATATTAACCAGGGCATTAATGCCAAGAATATCATAGTGGAAAAATTCTGTTACTGAATCAGGTTTACTTGTCGTTCCAGCCCTGTATTACTGAACGGTATTTACCTGCCATTATAGTCATGTTTATCTCATGAGATATAAATCTTTACCCAATGCATTGGAGGGAGATATAGGTCCCACTCATCTCATAATTAAACCATTATTATGTGTTCCATAAAACTATAAATCATACATCATAGCATAACCCATGTAATAAAAATGGGGTTCTTAAACATCATACCATCATAATATAATTCATATAAGATAAAAAGACTTCATTAAAATAATTCCATCATAACATAATCAAATTAATGTAATAACAGGGATAGAAATAGAACCCCATATTGTCTTAGATAGAAAATAATTTAGATAAAACACTTGAACTCTATTCCTGAGGAAAATATCCTTTCTTCATCAAAAACATTTTTACTTTCTCAACATGCCATAAAATTTTAAACTAAAATAAGTTAATTGAAAATAAAATTGAAAAATTGTAAAGGAAGATTTAGGGAAATAATGTTCTATGAAATCATAAAAATCAATCCATGTCGTATAAGTTAAAAATAAGCATTCATATCGCACTTTGACTGGAAAAGTAAATAAGTATCTTGTACTAAAAACAACAAAAGATTATTTTCATATCATTTACTAAAAATTCACAAATAAGTAAAATTTTATTTAAAAAAATTATATGGATATAAATAATATTACATATTGGGAAACATAAATGTGTATGACAAATATGCCCCATTAAATTCTGAAGTATAAACAATCTCGAATAAAAATGAGATTGTGGGAATTTCCCTTACCTTATGTCCAATTTATTTCATGTGTCTGAGACTCTTGTATAGTGTGTTTAAACATATTATTACCTTATAATAGAACCATAATAATATTTATGATATTATATATGATTCACTAATGACTTTATATTACCCTTTCATTTTCCAGTTCCATGTTAAAGCACCGTTTTTTGTAAAATCGTTTCATTTACTATACATGTTTTGACTTGAAATTATTCATATGATTACTTAGATCATGATTAATTACATACATAATGTAAAACATGATTTATATATAATATATACACAGAATATATAAATATATATATATAAATGATCGATGAATGGAATGAAATACACCGTTCATAGAGACGGTAGGTTGTACGTACGCATGAACGTTGTTTTCATTTCCTTATTAAATTGAATGGAAGTAAATGAAATATATATATACATAAATATGGTAGAATTATTATGTCATATATTTCATTATTACTTATTATATATACTTTATAATCATTCTTGAATGGTTAACTTGGATAATGAATCTCATCCCATCGTGGTGACGGTAATCCGTACGTACGCACGAGCGATGATATCATTCCCATAATTATTGAAAAGAATTGGAGTGGATGATATAATACCTCAGAATTATTATTATGTTATTATAATCATATAAAGTTATTATTTCCACCATTATACCCATCCAAGTAATGTGGCGGTGGAAAAACGTATTACACCACGGCGTGGAGACGGTATTCTATAAGTACACATGCACGGTGATTTCATTTTTCGTAGGATGGGTAGAAGGTTAAATAGGGTTGTTTAATATTTATAATAACATATCTATATATGAGTGATACTTATGTTATTGAATTTTAGTGAAACAACTAAATAAGAGGATGTAGAAGAATAAATAAACTTGAAAGAATCCGTAGAAGAGATTACCTCTTCTTCGACGCACCTCTTTTGAACTTCCTCTTAAGGGACTAAAATTGTCCTTTTGAGAAGACCATAATCTCTAAAATATTAATAGGGAAGTTTATAAGAGTAATGGGCAGGGTTTGGCCAAGCTTGAAGGCTCAAAATGGTGTGAGGAGGATAGGGATGAGGTTCCCTTTTATAAGAGAAGAGAGGGGCACTTTTGGAAACCTCAAAAATATTAATTAATAATAAAATCAAACCCCACTTAAAAACCTCCAAAAAATCACTCAATTAGAAGATGATATGATATAAGGTTGTAATATCATCAAAAAATTAAATTTAGACATGTTTTGATTTTATTTTAAACCTTATCATTTTGATTTGTCCTTATTTAATCTATTTAATTTTATTTGTGGTAATACTATTCCAAATTTAAAATTTTTATAAATACATACTTATGTGTTGTGAATTGTCCATAATTAGATAAATTATGACATTTTAGACCATATAATTTTAAATTTGTAATTTTTAAATATTTTTGTGATTTTTAAACAATTTAATAATACGTTATTTTTATAAAATATCAATAGTGTCAATTTTGACACTATTCAATTTTTGAATTTAAATAAAATACACAGAGAAGATATATTCAAAACAAAATATTAAATAGATTCCTAAAATTTTATATTAATCTAAAAAATTCATGGAACACATTAATTTGTTTATATGACATTTATTTTAATATTTTTAGAATAATTTATTTGATATTTCTCTTAATATAATAATTACTACAACATTTTTGTATAATTATTTAATATACTTATTTGTTGTATAAAAATTAAAAATAAAATAAAATGATTCATATAATTATAATATATTCCTTAATAATACTTTTAATCGAATTTACCATCTTAAAATCATAGCATTTAAATTGTTATATTTATTAAATTATGAAGGTGACAACTTTGACATCTTTTAAAATAAAATAATATAAGTGTCATAATCGCTTTTCTAAGGATCCAAATGATACACAATTCGACCAATGAATGATTATGGATTATATATACACGACCAATAGTTTTTGGTCAGGTTTTTGGGCCTTTTATGGGTATTATTATTTGAATTAAAACTATATTATTGATTTTTCATTAAATAAATAATTTTTTCATCATTAATGTATACGCAATTTTGGTAATTAAATATTTATTAAAAATTATAAATAAATTACCATGAAAAATAAAAAAATTTATATTTAAAATTAGTCTTTATAATCGAATTTATATTCTGTATAACCTTATATTAAAAATACTTTAATTATTAAAGTTTGAGTGAGACATATTTCACTTTCTTTAAATAAGATAAATTAAAGGTATTAATCACATCCAAGTGGGTTCCAATAGATTCCATTTAAACCCAAGAATGATTTAGGGCAAAATATAATCATCCAATTACATTAATACAAGTGTTAGGGTAATTTTATAATATTATATTTACCCTTAATTACCTGATTTACCTTTAACTATGGTAAATAAAATTTACCGTAGTTACTATTCATGATACCTAAAAATAAAAAATTAGCCTATTAACATAATTTGGACCTATTGATTCCAAATATGGAATCCATTTTTCAAAATTCAATACACAGAATTATCAGTATTTAATTTAAAATTAATCCCACTGTTGAGAAAACGGGTTTTGAAAGTTAAAACATTGCAAAAGATTGAAATGATTTTACCTATAAATTAAATGTAAAATTAATGATAATGACTTGAGTTATATTAAATAGTAAAAATATATTATATTTATACTTTAAAACCATTTAATATTATAATTTAACCATATAATTTATCTCGATGAAAAAAAAATTTAATTAAAATTTAGCGTATTTTTACTATTCATCAAAATATGAAGGTTATCAGAATAATGTCAAAAATTTATCCAATGTATATTTTTATATCATGGTTCAAAATAAGAAGTTTAATTTTTCAAATTGAACTTATAAACTTGTTGAAAATTATATTTAAGATGGGTGTGCCATTAAAAGGCAACAAAACTGCATTTTTAAAAAAATACTTCTTTTATCTGAAAAATTAATTTTGTTCTCATAAAATGTTCTAGATAATGTGTAAGATGAATTATAATGTTATAAAATTTAAAATTTGGTTAATATTATTCATAATGTCTAGTAAGTAATAATATTATAACAATATATCATTGTTTAGGGAAACTCAGTATTGCATACAACACACGCTATTAAGGAAGGTCGCTCTTGCGTGCAACACAAGCCAAGAATAGTGTTTTCATATAATACAAGCTAATATGGTGTTTCATATAGCGCAAGATAATTTTGGTGTAGCGTACAAAAAAATACATCAAATAAATTAAAAATAATATTTCTCATAAAATCTCGACGTGTTACATTCTACCCCCGTTAAAACGAATTTTACCCTCGAAATTTGTCAGGGTTATAAATGGTTTACTACTTGAAAGTTTCTTTCATAGAAACCAACATCGTAAAAAGGAATACTAAAACTTAATTTCAATAACTAAAATATGAAACGTAATGGTTACCCAAATTAACTCATCACTGGGTTTCCACATAGGAGAACATAGGTGAAAATATGGATATGGATGAAAAACCTAACCATCAGGTTTTGATGGAGAGTGATAGAGAACATGGCTATGAAAAAATCCAACAATCACAAAGCCATAAATTTGTGATGATCTAAGGTACCATCTGATTCATCGGATATGAGGGTACTAGGACAACATTTTTGGTTTTCAAGATCATTTCCCTAAAGTTGGTGAATTTTTGCATAAGGATAAATACATACTTGATTTTAGTGTAATATCATCATTGGTCATTCCATGAACAATTTCCACTTCATCTCTTATTTAAAGAAATGATGTTGAATTTGTCATTTGTGAAGTGTTAGCAGATCGTGTGATACAAATATGGGTCATTCCATCTATCTCAAACAAAAGGTTAGCAAAAGTTATTAAATATACATAAGTCCATATATGGTGATATTAATCGTATATGGCTCCAAAAATGGATTTATACTTCATATATCACACCACTTAATAAAATAAAACTAGTTTCTACAAACCAAGGACTTCCTGTAGGCCAGTGGTAGGCAATAAAATCCTGTCACACTTCGGTTGTGGGTTCTTTTCCCGCATCCTTGTCTAACGCGATGGGTTGTCGCTCGTCCTATGGGTTGTCCTTTTTCTAAAACTATACTGTTATAACATTTCAGAAATAATATCAAACAGTTATAGCCTTAAACAATACTATCGGATGTCTAGCTTAATCCATTCCAATATTTAGGCTTATCCAAAAATACTTCTGTCTAATCTCATAGTATAATAAAAAGATTACCATAGAGATCATATAACAAGCATTTGAATACCATCATTTATCCCCCATATATCATAAGATATATCTTTTTGGTCATATTACAAACATGTGAATACCTTAATCATATATTCTCTTGAAACATTAATTACCATATAACCTTAGTGAAAACATGAATGCTATGAAAAGTTAATTATTTTCACATACCAACATCTTGAAATTTCTATATACTCAAACCATGATGTCACTTTGTCCTTATATCAGTCATGAGCTCATTAATACTATGAAACATATTATTTTCTCTGTATCCCTTCATTATGCGAATATCATCTTCTTTCCAAAAATATTTCAATCACTTTTCATGGTTATCGGTACCATATAATTATTGAAAACCACAATAAACCAATACATATATATTCCAATATTCCACGATACTATAAATGAGATTCCACAACACTATTTTGGAATCTCGTTATATAAAAACTTAATCATTCCACCACTTTGTTGTCATATTCAACATTGCCAATAGTGATCTCATGTGACTTCCCTTTTTCCATTTCCTTAAGAGGTTGTTGATGTCGATCATCATTAACCCTTGGATTAGGGCATTTGTTAGCATAATGCCCCATTTCCTTGCACTTGTAGCATTGAAGTTTTGGTGGTGCGTTCTCTGTAGTCATTTCTCTATTCACATCATTATCTACCTTTTTCCAATTACTTTGACACTCAGCTACTCGATGACCTTATTTTCCACACTTAAAACATTTTCTAGTCTCTTTAATACCATATCCATCATGATTCTTTCCACACTTTGAGCATAAAGAAAAATTTGTCTTCTTTTCACTATTGTTTTGAGATTTTTTCTTAAACTCCATCTTTCATTTCTTGTTAAAACCATGAGATGGATATATAACACCAACTTCAAATTCTACCTTGATAGAATAATGAACAATTTCTTCATAGCTACTGAATTCTATTATAGTTAATGCCCTTTAAGACTTGGTTTTAATCCACTGAAGAATTGATCAACTTTACTTTTTGGTTAGATGATTAAGCCAGATGCATACCTTGAGATCCTTGTAAAATTTTCTTTGTATATACCAACAGATTCATCATCCTTTTTCTTAAGCTCAAGGAACTCCTTTTCTATCTTTTTTTGAAGAATATGAGGGAAGTACTTATTAAAAAACAAGTTCTTGAACTCGTCTCAATCCATGGATTCAATTTCATCTTGGGGCCCTATATTCTTAATTAGAGTCCACCACTAGTCTGATTCACCTTCTAAATGGTAAACATCCAGAATGACTTTTTCATGTTCTGAATAGTGAAGTATGGAAAATATATTTTCAATGGTACTGATCCATTGTTCATCAATAAGTGGATCAGAAGACACATTGAAAGAAGGTGGATGTTGCCTCATGAAGGACTCAATAGAATATTGTTCACTTCTCTACTCATTTGGAAGTCTAGAATGATTCATAGCTTGTGTAAGTAAATAAATAATATTTTTCACTCCATCTCCCATAACATTGGTTTGTTAAGGAGGAAAATCATTGCATTGTCCATTACATTGATCAACACAGTTCCTTCGGGTTCTAGCCATCATCTAAAACCCAAAAAGCATAGTGTGGGGGGAAAATCATACTAGGAAATCAACATAATAAATGGGGGGTACCTTCAATATCTATCATCTTAGGTTTAATTATAAGATCATTACCTTAATTCTAGGACTATAACCTATACTTATACTAAACCTTAGGGACATTCCTAGACATACCTTAAAAATATCTCTAGGGATCTCACTAAAGTATTTGCATCCAAGTTTCCAATGGTTAACTAAACATTTCCTCTGATACCAACTATAAAGACCCAAGCATGGTGTACATGGAAATTACATTACTTTTGTGGAATAATTAATACAAAACAAAACAGACACCCAAGTACTGTAATAGTTTATTGTCTTTGGAAACTCAGAACATAATCTTATAATCGTGGTGAAAGATCATCAACATCTCCAATAAAGATCTTCCCCTTTTGTTTTCTTATCTAAAACTGTTCCCTATATCCTGGGGAAAAGAAATATAAAAAAGGGTGAGCTTGAATGCTCAGTAAGGTTAAATATGGAGAACATAAAACAATCCATAAACATTTGAACCTAAAAATATGAACATAAAATCTAAACATCAAAATCTTGAGCAATGACATAAAACATGGAAGTACATAAGGCATAGATCATAAACGAACATTAATCATGATAAAATATCATGGGGATAAGAAATTTAATTAGGGAAAAACATTAAGCACATGATATTATTTCCATAGTATCAAAGGCATTCTTTCCAAGACTATCATAGTGGAAAAAGTCCATTACTGAACCAGGATTACTTGTCGTTCCATCCCTGTATTACTGAGCCAGATTTACTTTCCATTCTAGCCATGTCTATCTCATGAGATATAAATCTTTACCCAATTAATTAGAGGGATATATAGGTCCCACCCATCTCATAATGAAACCATTCTTATGTGTTCCACAAAATTATAAATCATACATCATAGCATAACCCATGTAATAAAAATGGGATTCTTAAACATCATTCCATCATAACATAATCTATATAAGATAAAAGGACTTTATTAAAATAATTCCATCATAAAATAATAAAATCAATGTAATAATAGTTATATAAATAGAACCCTATATTATCTTAGGTAGAAAATAATTTTGATAAAACACTTGAACTCCATTCCGGAGGAAAATATCCTTTCTTTATCAAAAACATTTTTCCTTTAGCAACATGTCATAAACTTTTAAACTAAAATAAGTTAATTGAAAATAAACATTAAAACTTGTAAAGGAAGCTTCATAGAAATAATTTTCTATGAAATCATAAAAATCCATTCATGTTGTATAATTTAAAAATAAACATTCTTCACGTACTTTTTCCAGAAAAGTAAATAAGTATCTCGTATTGAAAACGACAAAAGATTTCTTTCATATATTTGACTAAAAACTCACAAATATGTAAAATTTTATTTAAAAAATTTATGAGTATAGAAATAATATTAAATTTTTAGGAAACATGGATTTGGATGATAAATATTCCCTAGTAAATTCTAAAGTATAGACAATCTCGGATAAAAATGAGATTGCGAGATTTTCCATTACCTTATGTCCAATTTTTTTCATATGTGTCTAAGACTCCTGTATAGTGGGTTTAAAAATATTATTAACTTATAATATAACCATAATAATATTTATGATATTATATATGATTCACTTATGACTTTATATTACCCTTTCATTTGTCAATCCCATGTTAAAGCAGCATTTTGGGTAAAATCGTTTCATTTACCATATGTGTTTTGACTTTTAATTATTCATATGATTACTTATATCATGATTAATTGCATCCATAATGTAAAACATGATTTATATATAATATATATTCAGAATATATATATAATTGATCAATAAATGGAATTAAATACACCGTTCATGGAGATGGTAGGTCGTACGTACGCATGAACGTTGTTTTCGTTTCCTTATTAAATTGAATGGAAGTAAATGACATATATATATACATAAATCCAGTATAATTATTATGTCATATATTTCATGATTACTTATTATATATACTTTATAATCATTCTTGAATGGTTAACATGGAGAATTAATATCATCGCATCGTGGAGACGGTAATCCGTACGTATGCACGAGCGATGATATCGTTCCCATAATTATTGAAAAGTATTAGAGTGAATGATATAATACCTAAGAATTAGTATTATGTTATAATAATCATATTTAGTTATTATTTCCACCATTATACCCATCCAAGAAAGTTTTTGGTGGAAAAATCTATTACACCACGGTGTGGAGACGGTATTTCGTACGTACGCACGCACGGTGATTTCATTTTTCGTAGGATGGGTAGAAGGTGAAATAAGGTTGTTTCATATTTATAATAACATTTCAGTATATTATTTACACTGATGTTATTACATTATAATGAAACAAATAAATAAGAGGATGTATAAGAATAAAGAAACTTGAATGAATCGGTAGAAGAGATTACCTCTTCTTCGACGCACCTCCTTTGAACTTCCTCTTAAGGGACTAAAGTTGGCCTGTTGAGAAGACCAGAATATCCAAAATGTTACTAGGTAAGTTTAGAAGAGTAATGGCCAGTGTTTTTCCAAGATTGAAGGCTAAAAATTGTGTGAGTAGGAGAGGGATGAGGTGCCCTTTTATAAGAGAAGAGAGGGGCACTTTTGGAAAACTCAAAAATATAAATTAATAATAAAATCAAACCCCTCTTAAAAAACTCAAAAAAATCACTAAATTTGAATATGAGATGATATAGGGTTGTCATATCATCAACTAATTAAATTTATACATGTTTTTATTTTATTTAAAACCCTATCATTTTTATTTATCCTTATTTAATCTATTTAATTTTATTTGTGGTAATAATATTCTAAATCTTAAATTGTTATAAATACATACTTATGTGTTTTGAATTGTCCATAATTAGATACATTATGAAATTTAAGACCATATAATTTTCAATTTGTAATTTTTAAATATTTTTGTGATTTTTAAACAATTTAATAATAGGTTATTTTTATAAAATATCAAGTGTCAATTTTGACACTACTGAATTATTTGAATTTAAATAAAATACACATAGAATATATTCAAAAAAATATTTAATAGATTTATAATATGTCATATTCGTCTAAAAATTTCATGGATCGCATTAATTTTCTTATATAACATTTATTTTAATATTTTTAAAACCATTTATTTGATATTTCTCTTAACAAAATAATTACTACAACATTGTTGTATAATTATTTAATATACTTATTTGTTGCATAAAAATTAAAATTAAAATACTATGATGCATATAAAACTAATATCTTCTATAATAATACTTTTACTATAATTTAACATCTTAAAATCACAACATTTAAATTTTTATATTTATAAAATTATGAAGGTGACAACTTTGACATCTTTTAATATAAAATAATATAAGTGTCATAATCACTTTTATAAGGCTCCATATGGCACACAATTATACCATTAGATGATTATGGTTTATATATACACGAATAATAGGTTTTATTTAGGTTTTTGGGCATTTTATGGGTATTATTATTTGAATAAAAACTATATTATTGATTTTTCACTAAATAAATAATTTTTACATCATTAATGTATATGTGATTTAGGTAAATAAATATTTCTTAAAAATTACAAATAAATTACCATGAAAAATAAAAACATTTTATCTTTTAAATGAGTATTTATAATCGAATTTATATTATATGTAACCTTATATTAAAAATACATTTATTATTAAAGTTTGAGTGAGACATATTTCACTTTCTTTAAATAAAATAAATTAAATGTCTTAATCACATCCAAGTGGGTTACAATAGATTAAATTTCAACCCAAAAATGAATTAAATAAAAATATATTCATACAATTATATTAATAAAAGTGTTAGGTTAATTTTATAATATTATATTTACCCTTAATTACCCGATTTACCTTTAAGTATGGTAAATAACATTTACCGTAGTTACTATTCATAATGCCTAAAAATAAAAAAGTAGCCTATTAACATAATTTGGACCTAATTATTCCAAATATGGAATCAATTTTTCTAAATTCAATACACAGAAGTGGCAGTATTTAATTTAAAATTAATCCCGTCGTTGAGAAAACGGGTTTTAAAAGTTAAAACATTGCAAAACATTGAAATGTTTTTACCTATGAATTAAATGTAAAATTAATGATAATGACATGAATTATATTAAATGGTAAAAATATATTCTATTTATACTTTATAACCATTCAATATTATAATTTAACCATATAATTTATCTCGATGAAAAATGTTTTTTTAATTAAAATTTAGTGTATTTTTACTATTCATCAAAATATGAAGGTTATCAGAATAATGTCAAAAATTTATCCAATGTAAATTTTTATATCCTGATTAAAAATAAGAAGTTTAATTTTTCAAATTTAACTTATAAACTTGTCAAAAATTAGATTTAAAATGGGTGCGCCATTAAAAGGCAACAAAACTTCATTTTTTGAAGAATGCTTCTTTTATCCGAAAAATTAATTTTGTTCTCATACCATGTTCTAGATAATGTGTAAGATGAATGATAATGTTATAAAAATAAAATTTGGTCAATACTATTCATAACAGCTAGTTCATAATAATTTTATAACAATGTATCGTTGTTTAGTGAAACTCAGTATTGCGTACAACACACGATATTGAGGAAGGTCGCTCTTGTGTGCAACACAAGACAAGAATAGTGTTTTAGTATAATACAATCTAATACGGTGTTTCATATAGCACAAGATAATTTTGGTGTAGCGTACAACACAAGACATCAAAGAAATTAAAATTAATATGTCTCATAAAATCTTGGTGTGTTACATCTACAGTGAATAAGAGAGAATTAAAAAAAGGAAGCTTCTCGTGTGAATTGAGAGTTAGAAGAACCCTCTGTGATTTAGGGAGGATAATAAGACTTCAGTGAGACTATAGAGTAGGTCAGTGGGACCCTAGTAACACTATCGGATGTACTATAAAGACCCTCCAGTGGGACTCTCTATTGACCTTCTTAATTTATAATAAGGCTAGCATAGAGAATCTATGTTAGGGGGAATAACCAACACAACAAGGAGTAGTTCTTTGGAACAAACCTTGTAAATCCTTGTATTTAGTGCCTTTACATTTACAAAATCATTAGAGGTAATGCTAATAGACACAAGAATAGTTGATTGAGGATTTAACCATCCATAAAGTATTGATTGAAAAGAATAAATTTGAAAAAAATTTAAAGGGATCTTTGATTCACCCCCTCCCCCTCTAAATGATTCCACATAGATTTGGGAACTTCAATTGGTATTAGAGCGAAGGTCCCCTCTAAAATATCCAAGGTAGTATTTATGAAGTGAAGATTTTAAGAGACGAGTAAGCAACCTCAAGTGGAGATTTCTTCCAAGACTAAGAAAAATATAAAGAATGAATAGGCAATGAAGCTGATGAATAATCATACTACTAATGGGGGGACACCTTCTACTAAAAAAAATCTGGAATATACAACATGTGATAACTCTTTTTAATATTCATCTTCTAATGATGCATGTTCCTGCTATGATGATGATAGATCAATTAGTGATCTTCAGTCTATACTCAAGGATCATCTGAATAAAATACCTAGAGAAGTTCCAAGACATATTTATGCAAGCATTAGTTCTCTTTAAGATGAAAAATTGCATTTGGAAGAATAATCTAATTTAATGGAAGAGGCATTGGCTAAATGGGTTGGCGTATCCAACACTCTCACAAAACTAGTGAAGGAAAAGAAATAATTTCTCTTTTCAATGAATTACATACTCAAGTTAATGATGAATTGCAAGGAAGTATTTATGAGAATGAATTCTTTGAGGTTTTATTTTTAGAGTCTTTCTATGCATTTTAGAAATTTCAAAAAGTTTATATGGTTGTAAAAGTTACTCAACTGGAATACAAATATAACAAGGTAAAGTAGTTTGAAATATCATTGTAGGAATTAAGAAATGTGCATGAAGAACAAATGATAATACTGAATAAGAAATTGAAAACTAATATGAGGTTAGTTGAGGATTATAATAACTCTCTCAACATGAAATATCTAGATATGGAGGGGAAATTGAAGAATCAGAAATCAATCCAAGATGGAACTTCCCAAACAGCTAGAAGAAGAGATGTTTCCACAGAAGTTTTCATTGAGAAAAATGATTCCAAAAGGATTATTAGATCATTCTATAATCTAATTGAAACATCCTCCAAGAAGAAGGTATCCCATAACCCAATTATTTTTGTTTTTACTAATATATTTTCATCTGCATGTACAAGTACAAGTTTAAATGATAGAAATATGTGAACTTATAAAAATGTTGATGCATCCATAAAAATCTCATGGATGGATACTATAATGATTAAGAATAAAAAATCCCAAATTTATTCTCTAATGAAAGAAAGACACCTCTATAAACAAAGAATCATTGAATCTATCCAAACTGATACTACAAGAAAAAGAAAGATATTTTTTGGCTAATGTTAGTGTTGTTGGAAGTTTGGGTATCAGGACAATGGTTGCTGGAATAATGTGTCAGCATATGAAATCTATGGAAGGCCTACATTTAGGGAATGTAGATGTGAATAATTTAAGCAACCTACAAAGCAAAAGCAGAATACCCAGATGAAGAAGAATCTATATATGAAGAACAGATTTGAATATCTCAGAAAATTCTATTATAATTGCAACAGAAATGGTCACATTTATAAATATTTCTAGATTATTCAAACTATATAGAATTATTATTTTGTTAAGAATAAAATGTCACAAAAAGATAAAAATAAATGAACAGTAGTTACAAAATCATCCATGGGGAATATGCAAAACAATATAGTCAAGAAAACTGTGAAAGAAACTATTTCAAAGAATAAGTTTGATCTAGACTCCAAAAATCTCATTTCAAACATGAAAAGATTATTTTACTATTGAATGAATTGTCACACCATGGATCACTACAAACAATCCATTTAAATGAATGGATGAAAGTTGAAATATAAATAATAATCAATCCAAAAGAAGATAGGATTTATTGAATACATTCCTAACGATGATAACTTTCCTAAGGAAGGTAACTTGAAATATTTGAAGAAGATATGTGGAAGCTCAAAACCAGAATTTGTTAAGAATGAGTGTATATTTAGATGGCCTAATCAATTACAAATAAAAAGATAAGTACAAAAATATGAATATTATGTACTAGATAAATAAAAGGAAAAGGGAAAACATACCATTCCACATGAATATTAATTCCAATTTCCTGAGAGGTTTTTATCACATGACAAACAAAGTGTCTCATAATTACTGTGTGGAAGGTGAAAGTAGGTTGAACATCATGCAAAAAATGTATAACTGCTTTACCAGGTCAAATGGAGTTGTTGAAAATTGAAAAAATGGACCAGTAGAGGCTACTTCACTATTGGCATAAGTAAGGACAAAAATCCACACATGTTGGAGGTTAATGGAATTAAAGGTTAAATGATAAAAATGAAAGATCATAGTATCAAATGGGGAGAATACACCGGTATGAATAGTACCAGACACATTAAAGCTACATGGAAAAGAGTTCTTGGGTTGAGAGAAAATTATCTTCCATGTTGCTCCTATTAAGAATCTCACATGTGTTCCATCTTATTCCCTTATATTTTTTGTATATGTGTTCTAACATTGTAGGTAATTGAAGGTGAAAATCATTCCCAAGATGAGATTTGAATGATCAATGTGGAGAAAAAAAATTGTACTGATTATTCATTATTTTATAAATACTTTGAATGTTCCATAGTGGAATATTATCAAACTGAGTATCATGAAGATTATTTGATGATATTTTCCACCAGGCTAAATCAAAGGGATTTCACCCCTTGAGGGAGATAAAATATTAAGGAGATTATATTAAGGATTATTTCATGAAAAATCATGGAATTAATATCATCTCAATAAGTTGAAACTTGATTAATTCTAGTCCCACATGTATACCATTTTCATATAGTATTTATCATGTCAATTAAGGGGGAGTGATTTATTGATAACAATATAGGATGAGTGGGGGAGCTTTAACCTTGCACTTGAAAATTTTAACATGATTGGTGAATTATGTGCATTATTTTTTATTTCATTGATAAATCTAATTATCTCCAACACCTTGTTTAAGAAGTGATACAATTTGATCATGATTTCACATATATGGTTGTTTATAGATAGCATTGAAAATGTTAGTCGTATCTCTCTTGTTTTCTAAACTAGGTTATACCAAGTAGACTTAGACTTGATTAACTAAAGGTTCTTTGCTATGTTAAGCAAGAAACATCATCCCTCTCTTAAAAATATTCAGGAAGATATTATTTAATGGGAGGAGAACATGTTTTTGACCAAACCCCACTAAACCATTGCATTTGGTTTCCAATAATGGGAAAGAGTATTGGCACCCATATTGACCCATAAAAAGTTTTCTTAGGTGATATTTACAACAAAATACAAAGGGGTGTTTTTTAGAATAGTGTTTCATTTGTTGTCAATAATGTGTCAATATGTGTGTGGATAGGTGATGATTATTGAATAGGGGAAGTTGTTCCAAATCTTATATCACTTAGAGAATCGGTAATAAATGACATTTTATATCATGGTTGGACATTCTACAAAACCAATTAAGATGATTTTTGGACTAGTCCTAAGTTCCAAGACATGTGTCAATAAATGATACTTTCTTACAACATTTGAATAATTCCATGCAATACTTGATTGCCTGATAAATTTTGAAGATCCATCCAATAACTTCTAATTGGATGAAGTTGGTGAGAAGAATGAGATGATTTCTTGTGCTGATCTTCAAGGAAAAATACATGTGGTAAATAAAATGAATTGTTTACTAAAATGTTTCCACACATTGTGTTTCAATGCATGAGGATTTGAAGAAGAGTATCATCCATGGTTGCATAAAGGAATATGATTAAAGGTATATAGAATTAAAATTCCAAAGATAATTGAGGAATTAAGAAATGGTCATGCAAGGATAAGATTCATTTGTTGGAAGATGAAGAAATCATTCATAATGGAATTCATAATGCATGAGGATTAAAATATGGACATAAAAGAAAAAAATAAAAAAATAGAAACTATGCATGGGTTTGGAATTAATGAAGGCATCCATACATGAGTTTATAGTGTCCATAAATTACATTTTTATTGAACTTTTGTTTGTTAAAAAAGCAGATATATACTTGGATTACTCAAAAATATAGGGCCAACCATGAAAGGCACTGGCTAGCCTCAGCCTCAGGCATATGCGGGACAGTGGGTCAACTATACCCATGGGAATCCAGTGGAGCATCCCCAGTAAGAGGAAAGCATGTTAGGACCGTTTATAGGATCATTGGAGTGAATAAGGGAGATTATAAATGCCGCCATGCGAGGCGGTATGGTGGAATAGTGCGCATAGAGAGCGTTCTCTTGAGAACCGGTGCAGGGCAGCACCGAAGGGGGAGAGGAGTGATCTACTATGTTTTTAGAGCACCATAGCTTATATATCGTGGATATTCTGTGAGGGGTTTCTATGTGGTACGTGAATTTTTGCACCTAAATAAATCTTGGATGTTCATTTAATTTTCCGAGTCATCGCGGCCACTCATCTTATTTGAGACACGGTTATTTAATCAGGACCAGTCATCTAATCACATGACTCCCTCTTATGAATCAGAGTCATCCGGTCAACAACTGAAGATCGTTGTATTCCTCCTATAACCATGATGTAAATCTGTACACCGTTTCCACTACCGAACCTCCATGATCGTACTCCGAATGCTATTAATAATCAAACCAACATCATGAGAAATGTCTAAGCAACGTGATACCATGCATGTAACTGTGTTTGCATGAATGAAACAAAACAAGTAGATCAAATGAGGCCGAATCAAGAGATTTTGTGAGGCCACCCTATCTTCATGGGTGATTAGATATTTTTTTAAATGAAAGATTTTCATGTATGAATGTGGTATGTTCCTTACAAATAAATATTCCACTCATGAAGAGGAAATATTCCATGAAACTCGGTGTTTCGGTTATTCAGTGTTGAAGAATTCAAAGACTGAGATCCTCAGGTGATTAATGGGTTTACGACATGAAATATTTTTGGGGGATTTGAAGGTGATACTTATTTTATACTCACTTATAAATAAAGGTCCCTCGAGTGAGGTTTTGTTGTGATGAAAATATTGATAGAATCTTTTTTTTTTGGAGAAATAGATAACCGTACACATAGAGGTTTCACATAGATCTACTAAGTGAAGGAGAAGAGAATCCACAGGTGTTCAATGTGTGAAATTCACTCTTTAATCATCCTTTTGAAGAAGGATAGAACCCACACATTTTGTACAAATATGAATACCAAATATGAGACTAGGTATCTCGATCCCTCACATGTGTTTCATGAAGAGTATCCCTCTGGTACTCAACTGGTGACCTCGCACCCTTGTCGTACTCTACGAAGAAAGACATCAAGAACCACTCTGGGTTCTATGAAGGAGATCCACATGTACTGTGTGTGTGAAGAATAAAACCCCACACACACCCTTGTTATACCCATTTAGTTTTTTAGAGAATGAGGCAGAGGGATTGACAAATTTTTGAGACAGATTGCATGTACACTACCTTTTAAGAAGTAGAACCCAAGAACACCCTCTACCCATTCGGTTTGTGCCCAAGAAGAATAAGGGAATAAACCAACGAATATTTTCATAAAAGGATTTAATCTATACAGTGGGTGTAAAAGGATAAGGGAAGGGACAGTCTATGTTTGAGTTTCATAAAATCATAATTAAACATTCATGTAAGCCCATTCATAAATAAAGAAGGGATTTTGTGTGCATTGAGAAACACAAATAAGTGAGTTTCACTAAGAAGCAATCGCATGCAGATACATAACACACATTGAACCCAAACTAAACAATAAGTGTGTATGTGCAGAGAACTGAATAAGAAATTGTGTGTGCATATTAAGTGAAGAAAATAAGTGGATAGTGCATGTTCAAAAGTAGTATACACACTCATTGAACCTATCCTATTGATACAAGAATATTGTGTGTGTTTGAGTTTACAAGAAAGATATTATACATGAATTAAATCATGTATAATCACATTCACATTTGAGAATTAATTGAGATATCAAAACAAAAAGTTTTTAGTGCCATACATTCCATGCATGAAGTGGAAATGAATTCAGACTAAAGACGGGCAGAAGTACCGAAGAACTTATATCCGATTTGATATCATTTGAGGATTCGGGAAGTGAGATAGAGATAACATTGTGCAAGATCATTATTTTATATCAATGCTCTTAAATAATTTGTGTGCATGACTTTCACACATCTAAGTGTGGCTTAGTCTTCATTAGAAGGAGGAATAATTGCTCGATCATTGTTGCACTAAGGAAACTGATAAACACAAGTGATCATTATCATTGAGAAAGTCCAATAGACCTTACCAAAGGCTGTTGAAGATTCAAGAATAGATACATGGGAAATTTTGATTCTGAAATCTTGTGGGGAAATAGTATCAGATCATATACAGAGAATCAAGGAGAATTCAAATAATTAAGCTGCTCGTGTGACTCAAGAGATAGAAGAACCCTATGTGATTCAAGGAGGAGAAGAAGACTTCAGTGAGACTCTGAAGCAGGTCAGTGGGTCTCTGGTGACACTATGGAATACAGTATAAACACCATTTTGTGGGACTCAAGAGTGATATATTGGGACTATGTATCGACCATTGTAATTGATAAAAAGATTATAGTAGAGAATCTGTGTTGGGGGGAATAACCAATACAGTAAGGAGTAGGTTGTTTAACTAAACCTTGTAAAAACTTATGTTTAGTGCCTTTACATTTGTAGCATCATTCAAGGTAAGGCTTAGAGATACAAGTAGAGTGGATCAAGTATTTAACCAGCCATAGAGGTTTAATTGAAAATAATCAATTTGTAAAAAGTTTAAAAGGATCACTGATTCACCCCTCCCCTTCTCAGTGATTCCATATGGATCTGGGCACTTCACATTTCTTTATGTAATTGCCTCCAAATAGATTTTTGGTAGATTATTTTTAAGGGTTGATAGAGCTCCACAAATAAAAAATGGTATTGGCTATTTATTCTTACTTTATTATTGAGTTTCTTTTTTCACATCTTCTAGATGGAAAGGAGGTTCAAAATATATGAATTATTGACATTAGACTTCATCCATTTCTGATGTTACTTGTTCTAAATTTTGAACCTATGACATAATTGGATGTGATTTGTAAGCCTCTCTTGGATAGGAGGGGATTGGAGATTAATAGAGTCACATGTCATAGTTTTGATATCAGTTTATAGGTGACTGTAATTTTTTAATTGTGTTGTGGGACACCTTCTTATAAAAAAGAAATGAACATCATAAGACATTCACGAGTGAGGTGATAGAAAACCAAAGAAGTGTAAGGGATCTATAACTACCTCTATGGTAAGAAATAGAGCAATCAATTGTAATTATTTTAAGAAAGGATATTACATTTATTTTTTTATGAAAATACTTTTGTGGTTTCAATGATGTGTAAAAATAATTCTTCTTTTGTAATTTTTTTCAAATCCATCAATGATGTTCTTAAGGAGGTCATTACATGTTATAGTTATGGAACCTCAATAGTTAATACAAACTCATAAGAATTTAGTGGCCCATTCAAGTCATGGTAATAGTTTAGGTAAGTCGTGTACAGTGGAATAGGTTTAATATAATGGTGGAGAGGGACCATTGATTAAATTAGGTACGTTCTTGATTTTATCTATGTTTTCTTCTTATTTATTTGATATAATAGCTTCCCATTATTTCATATCTACTCCATTAATGTCCAGATCATGATTTTTGATTATGTTCTTCCCTAAGATACATTCTCTTGAAACACCATTTGGAAATAAATTAGATTATATAAATATATTTTTAGATTGTATCTTTATAATTTTAATCTATAGACATCTAGGTGGTTTATGGTTTTGGAAATGCTTACCTTATATATTTTTTTAGTATGTATTGGATGACTAGTTATATAACTCACATCAATTATTACAATATATGGGTGACCATCACCACTATTAAGGTAGATAATTTTTTTCTAACCAGTGGGTTGGATTTAGAAGCATGTAGAGTAGTATTATACCTTGTACAAGTTAAATCCACAAAATAATAGAAGGAATGTATGGTTCTTATGCAAGATCAAGAAATGGTTCCATTATCTCTTCTTCATATAGTCGATCATTATCCTAATTTTTTTAGATAACTTCTCAGGTTTCACTCCTAGAAATGGAATTGAAAATGAAAATGAAATCATGTTAGGTTCACAACCCAATTCAATTCCTACTTACCATATGGAATCTATGGAGTGGAAATAAATAAAGGTATATCTTGAGGATTTATAGAAAAAGGTTTTCTTCATATAATCACATCTCCTTGGGGTGCTACAATATTATTCACCATGAATTCAGATGGTACCTTTCAGATGTGTGTGGATAATATGAATATTGGGTTGGTTACAGTGAAGAATATGTATATATTTCTAATGATGGATAATATATTTTAGTAGTTAATAGTATCTATGTGGTTCTCCAGGATTGAAAATTATTTTGGATGCCACAAAATTTGAGTCAGATTGGAGGACATAAGAAATACAATGCTTTGGAGAATATATGGATTGTTTGAGTATCAGGTGATGGAATTTTGGTTGGAAAACGATCATGTAGTGTTATTTGGTCACATAAGTATGGTATTTCACCCAAACATGGGTGATATCATCATTACAATAATTGATGTTATTATGATATATTTTTTAGACCTCATGATTATATATGAGGAATTTAGATAATTTATTATGTACATTTTGAGTACATCAGATATATTCCAAACATTCAATGTGCCACTCTTCGATCCAAGAATTATATTTCCATGATCATGTTACTTATCAGACATTTATTTCAATTGATCATGAGAATTTGGATCAAGATACATTAGGGGAAAATCCTTTGACTCTGTATAACATTTTATTTTCCTATGTTTAGTTGGGTATTACAAATGGTTCATCATGGACTTCCCCCACCTCACAGAACATATGACTAGAATTAAGAAGAATGGGAAAACTATCAATTGAATGGAAAAATATGGGTATTGATTTCTAGATCTAAAGATAATGTTTCCATATGATCCAATTATGATTCCACTAGTCCCTAGTATTTCTTACATGATTTACTATGATTCTTTGATCATTATCTAAGGAACTATATTGATATAGATTGATCAGGTAGTTGTTGATGGATCTTTTCTCCTATGTTCCCAAGATTTTAAATACCTAACTCGTGAAATAAATTTAATTTTAATGCCTCATGAAAAAAAATATTGGATCGACAATATTTTTTCTGAGATGATTATATTCTATATGGACCACTAGATAATACGATATATCTTATCTTTGAGATACAATGTCCTTTGGTATAGTTGTTGGGTTGATTACCTATTGATGTTTGAATTTAAGATGGTTTATAATCTAGAAAAAGGTAATTTTGTTCCAGATTAACATATTAGTAAGATGAGATACCATGGAGAGAAATAATTGAAATAAGAGTTTATGTTTATCATCTTATTAGAAAATTGGATGATTGGTACATCTGTGGATCATGGGGTGATTACTTTTCCACCTCAGAAATCACATCTTATTTTTTGGAATGAGTGAAATATAGTTAGGGATGTTATTAATTGTGTTTATTAACATAGGAGTTCCTGGTGGGGACAACACAGTTGTAGACTAGTCTTTGGATGCTGATGGTATGATATACAATCATGAAAAGTTATATTTTTCTACTACTATGATAGAAAATATGATGAGATACTCTTATGCAATATAATGGTAATTAAACTATGGTAAAATTACATGTGTTATGATATCAGAAGATGATTTTTGTGGGTTTATATGAAAATTTATTCGCTATGGTTCATATCTACATCCTCTTACCTATTAGTGGTATAAATTTTTGAATTAATGACTTGGGGGTTTCTTCATCCTATTCAAGTACTTGTGTGGATGTGAGATGATTGGAAAATGTTTTTTTTTATGATTACCAAGGAAATCGAGTGGTAAACTTCTGATATGTGTTATGGATGATCAATTGAAAAAGGATTCTAATTTATTAATGACTTTAAATACAACTTAAGTGGATTAATTAAGAAATATATACATAAGAGAGATAATGTGGCTAGATGGGGTGAATATGGTAATAGTAACTATATAATACTATCGTTTCATGTCGTGTCTTTGGGATGAATTCAAAAAATAAATGAGTACATAATTGAAATTGAGTTTATCATATCATTCATAGATAGAGACATAGTCATAAAAGATAAACAAAATTTTATGGGATATGATGCATGAATTTCTTATCAATTTTGGTAGAATATGGTTTTATCATATGGATTTAGTTGAGCATTGGTATAATAACAGTTTTCCATCTTTGATCAAGATGTATCTATTTTAGGCTATCTATAGTAAACCCTTTTTCACTATTTTGTTGGCATGAGGAACGAAACCATCTATTGTTGGGTTATGTTTAGTATGTGGTATTTTTGAGAAGGAGTAGTTAATTTAGAAGTGATTGGTAACATGTTAGAGTGTTTAATGTTCATATGCTGACCAGAGGTGACGATCTTTATATTTCTCTATGGGTGATTAGGTTTTCTTACAGTTCTTACCTTAGATGGGTCATAAATGACTATGTAAATAGGGAAAATTGGTGAAATGTTTTGTGGGAACATTTGTGTTCATAAAACTCATTATAGTTTTGTCTTACCAAATACATATTCCTTTAGGATATTAAGTTGTGCATAATGTGTTCAATATGACTCATCTATTTAAGTACAAGTCCCATTATTATATATGTTACTTATAGTGAGTATTTTGAGTTAGAATATGATTTGTAGTTAGAGTAACGTCATATTTAGGTCATATACCCTATCACGACCCGTCCTCGGGGCCCGTACTGTGACTACCCAAGCCCGCCTTCCATAGGCCAGAGGCTGGCGACTAGCACTAAAGGAGAATCCCCGATAAAAAGGGAAGACATTGCCTTGAAACCTGTAACACACAAAGTTTGAACACAAGCAGTAGAAGAAACAAGTACTAATTTAGAAAAGAAAAGTGTGCTGAAAGTAAGTGGGCCAGTATACAAACCCAACTGAATAACAAGTACAAGTACAAGTAAAAAAGGGAAAAACAACTCCTGTATCGTCCACCGGGGAATCCTACCTGAAGGGTAGGTATAGAACTCGAACAACTCCTCCCTGAGGTACGTCCCATCTAGTCCAGCTCTGAGCAGCCTTCCGTCCATCTCCCTCAGCCTCGATCACTTCTAACCGTCATTTTCACAGAACACAACAAGGTGCGGGCGAAGCCCGTGCAGGGGTGAGTATAAAAATACTTAGTAGGGGACCCTGAGACCCCCGAAGGTCTCCCAGAATCCACTAAGGATAAATCACAGTAGTAAGATACAATCAAAAAGTATCAAACATCCCATCTTAGGAATATTCCCATACATATACCTAAGTTACCAATCATAGTCTGGCTCCAACACTCGAGCCCAAGCACAACCCATTCCAAAAAGGAAGTAAAGTCAATCATCTCCATGATAATGACTGAAAGACAAGACTCAGCTCACATAGGTATAAAACTCATGAAGAGGGGTAGAGATGATTAGTTGTATCCGCTAAATCATCTCCTCGGTCAAACCAACGTAGGATCCTGGTACAGAATTAGTGTTGTCGAACCCACAGAGGATCCGGGTACAGAATTCATCGTTGTCGAACCCATGGAGGATCCCGATACAGAAATCATCGCTGTCAAACCCATGGAGGATCCCGGTACAGAAGCCATCATTTTTGAACCCACGGAGGATCCCGGTATAGTAGAAGGTCCACATAGGATCTTATCATCACAGTTGCAGCTAGCCATAGGGTCCTCGCACACAGCATGCTCAATTTTGGTAGGGTCTGCTCCTTGAGCCAAGTGTCGATACATCAACTACCAAAAAGTCTCGAGTTGATGTATCTCATAGTGTCATCCCATCATAAGGAACTCAACGCGACAAACGGCGTGTCAATCGGATGCCCAGTCTGAGAGTTATTGGCATTTCTGTTCTACGGGCCCGATTGGTTTTTAAGTTCAAACCAACCTAACCATACCGAAACAATGTCCAAACCTCAATTGGGGTATTCCAAAAGAATCATCTTTCTCTAAGCCTTTTGTCGCCACAGACGGTTCGTCGATTGGACACTCGTATCCCAAGAAGAGGGTGAAAAGGTGTAAACTGACCAAATGGGTCCATGTCTAGTATGACCCAGTCGGACCGACCTGGCCCGACCCGGTCTATTCTAGGGTCCGACCCGGTCTATTCTAGGGTCTGACCCGGTCCATGGTTCCAACTCAGTCTGAGGAAATGGTGTGAGCTGAGGGGACGGCTCGGCCCAAGAGGCGGCCCAGCCCGAGGAGGCTCGACTGTGGGTGGCCCGGCTTAGGGGTGGACCGGCCGAGGGAGGACCCATCGTGGGTGGCCCGGATAAAGGTGGCACGTCCGGCTGGCTGGCCCGCGTGGCGGGCGGCTGGCCCATGTGGGCTGGCTGGTCGGCCTGCGTGGCCAGGCTGGCCACACCGCAAGGGGGGCCGCGCCCCCCGGCTTACGAAAGAACCCGCGTTAAGCACCAGTTTGGAGTGTCGCAGAACCCAAAGGGTCCCACCTTGTGAAGTGTCGCTGGTGGCCGGATCAACTGGCCGCCCTTCTTCGTCCGTCGTGGCCTTTGGCCGCGGCTCCTCCCCAGAGCGGCGTGATGGCGCTGTGCCCATTCCGTCCAAAAGTCGTGGCCTTTGTGGCTTCAGCTTCTTCCTTCGGCACGGTGCGACAGCACCGTGCCCCTCCAGCACCACCATAGCCCGTATGGTCATGGCCCATTTCTCTGCACGGCGCACCGGTTCTACGCTCCTCCGGTGACCCAGCGGCCCTTGCGCCGCCGATTCTTCTCACGGCCGGCTCATTTCTGGTCGCCATGAGTATCGCTGCCACTGTCGCCATCAAGAGAAGATAAATGGAGGGGAGTTCAGGCCATGTTTGTGCGGCCCACACCCTCTGTGTTATGATGATAACAAATGGAAAATCTCAATCTGAAATTTGAACAATGTAGAATAGTGAGTAAAACTCAAACCCCTACCTTGATTCTATGAACGTTGACGAAGTCGTGGAAAAAGGGAGGGCATCGATTCGTTGACATCAGGAAGCATCTGAGGATGAAGCATCCTCGGCGTTCTTCGCAGGAGGCTCCTTCTCTTTTGGCTTGGTCGAAGATCAAAGTCGGTGTTTCTCGTTCTTTGGTGGAAAGGATGAATCTCTCCTCTCTCAAGCTTTTCCAAAAGATTATTCCAACCATCAAAAAAATAAAAGGATGATCGCTATTAATTCTTTCACACAACAACAGAAAGTTGTGTTTAATTAAATGATGCAACTCATTTAATTAATGCTAAGGAATGGTTCAAATTTAAAATTTAGAGGAGGTGATAAGTTCCAATTAATGAGGAGAGGTGTACAATTGCTAAAGAGGAGTTAATGGGGGGTTTAAGCTCGTGGGGGACCCACCTAATAATATCCTCCCAAGGGAGGTTATGTGCGGGTTGGCCCCACCACCACAACTTCTCTTGGGAGGTTAGGGTGTCATCGACCCCACCACCAACCTCCACTTGGAGGATTAAACCGCCACAAAGATAAAAATGAGTTACACTCATTTTTATTTAATTTATTTAGAATCCCAAAAAAAATTAAATTTCTTTCTCATTAAAACACAACTGCGGTGATGGTCTCACTAAGCAATCACTGATGTTGCGAGTTCAACGGTGCCCTCGTATTTCAATTCTGAGAACCGATTCAAAAGTTATAAAATCTCGCTCATACGTTTACTAAATGTACACGGAAAAAACTTCATAAATTGATTCTAGGTACACCGGGCCTTGGAATGAAGCACCATTAGAAACTGCGGACTTGTAAAATTTCCATGAATTTAAGAAAAAAAATCCATGGAATTTCTGGGTCTTTACATTCCCCCCATCTCAGGGATTTATGTCCTCATAAGCTACAACTCACACTAAGGAAACAAATGGGGGTACTGAGCACGCATTTGAGCCTCTTTCTCCCATGTGCTCTCCTGGAGGTTCCCGTGCTACCAGCGAATTCTCACCAGAGGTATCGACCATCCACACTGGACCCGCTCCTATCGATCCTCAATATCCACTGGAACCTCCGTGAAAGTCGCGCTATCATCGATTTCCAACTCCCCGTGGTCGATGATGTGGGACGGGTTGTGCGCGTATCTCCTCAGCTGAGATACGTGGAAGACGCCATGCACTCGGTGCAACTGAGGTAGAAGATTCAAGCGGTAATCCACCTCACCTACTCTGATGAGGATCTAGAAAGGTCCGATGAATCACAGAGATAACTTGTCACCTCAGCCAAATCTCTGTAGACCTCGTCGAGGTGAGACCAATAGAAAGACGTGGTCACCATCCTCTGACTCCAGTGGTCACTATCTCCTATCATCATAGGACTTATGCCTAGTCTGTGAAATCTTCATCCGCTCCTGGATGATCTTCACCTTCTCCGTCATATCCTGCACCATCTCTGGTCCCATAATTGGTGACTTCCCTAGGTCAGTCCAGCACAGAGGTGATCTGCAAGGTCAGCCGTAAAGTTCCTCGAAAGGTTCCATCCCGATGGTGGAGTGGTATCTGTTGTTATACGCAAACTCTACCAAGGGTAAATGATCCTCCCAGCTGCAACTGAAGTCGATGACACATGCATGGAGAATGTCCTCGAGAGTCTAAATGGTCCTCTCAGTCTGACCATCTGTCTGAGGATGGAAGGAGGTTCTCAAGCGAAGCTACGTCCCGAAAGCCTCCTACAACCCCTTCCATAGCCAAGAAGTGAAATGAACATCTCAATCAGAAACAATCATCGATGGAACACCATGAAGTCATATAATCTCTCGTATGTAGAGGCATCCCAGGCTCTCTACTGAACCCTACTCTCTGATCGGTATGAAGTGGGCTAACTTGATCAGTCATTTGAAAATCACCCAGATAGAGTCGTATCCTCTAGATGTACGTGGAAGTCCCATCATGAAATCCATGGATATCCCGTCCCACTTCCACTTTGGGACCTCTAAGGGCTGAACCAAGCCTGCTGGAACCGGGTGCTCCGCCTTCACTTGCTGACAAGTGAGGCATCATGAGACAAACTCTGCTACTTCCATCATCATACCTAGCCACCAGTGTTGTCGTCAGAGGTCCTAATACATCTTCGTCACTCTTGGATATACCACTAAAGTAGATGTGTGAAACTCCCTCAAAACTTCCTCCTGAAGTGAAATTGGTACCATGGTACGTCCTCTGAAGAAAATGACGTGCTCCCCACCTTCATAAAATCCATCAATTGCCTGCCCTATGGATATTTGATCATGTCGAATATCACAGTCAACATCCCCATGCTGAGCCTCCCTGACTCACTGAAGTAGTGGAGGAGTGACTGTGAGAGACTGTAGAAAGGCTACTCCATCTCTATCCACAAAGGATATCTACAACGCGGATAGCTGCTCTGTCACCTCTCCTAGCAGCTGAATGCTTGATCTCCCACTTATATCATCTGCTACAACATTCCCCTTCCTAGGAGTATAGACTATCTTAAAGTCATAGTCCTAGAGGAAGTCATGCAAACACCGCTGTCTCAGGTTCAGGTCCTTCTGCGAGAAGATGTACCTGAGACTCTGGTGGTCAGATGAGGCTGTAAAACACTCACCCATCAGATAGTGTCACCACATCTTTAATGAGAAGACCACTATTTCTAACTTTAGGTCATGGGTAACATAGTTCTGCTCATGTTGTCTCAGCTGCTGAGAACTATATGCGATAACTGCTCACTCCTGCATCAGGACACACCCAAGTCTGGTCTCTGATGCATCGCAGTAAACTACGTACCCTACACCCTCCTCTAGAAACCTCAAGATAGGGGCACTAGTCAACCTCTTCCTTAGCTTCTGAAAGCTCTGATGGCATCTCTCTAACCACATGAAGGGTTTACCCTTCTTATTCATTATAGAAAGTGTTGCTCAAACTCTGGAGAACTCTGGTACAAATCTCTGATAGTACTCAGCCAGTCCCAGAAAACTCCGTACCTCCATCACACTTCTGGGTGGCTCCCAAGCAATCACTACCTCAATCTTTGCTGGATCCACTGCAACTCAAGCCTCCTAGATGACGTGTCACAAGAATTGAACCTCTCAAATACAAAAGTGGCACTTCGAGATCTTACCATAGAGCTAGTGATCTCGAAGTGTGTCCAGTACTACTTGCAAATGGTAGGAATGCTCCTCCTCAGTAGTCGAGTAGATCAGTATGTCATCGATGAAGACTACGACAAAACGATCGAGGTAAGGCTAGAGGATATTGTTCATGAGACTCATGAACACTTCTGGAGCATTCGTTATGCCGAAGTGCATAACCAAGAACTCGTAGTGGCCATATCGACACCTGAAGTCCATCTTCTTCACACCCTCATCTCAAACTCTGAGCTGGTGATAGCCTGACCTAAGGTCTGTCTTCGAGAACCATCGTTATCCCCTAAGTTGATCCAATAGTTTGTCAATCCTCGGGAGTGGGTACTTGTTTTTCACAGTCACCTGGTTCAGGCACCGGTAATCAACACACAGTCGTAATCACCCATCCTTCTTCTTGGAGAACAAAATCGGGGATGCCTAGGGTGAAACACTGGGTCGGATAAATCCCTTCCCATGCAAGTCCTCCAGCTATACTCGCAGCTCACGAAGCTCAGCGGGAGCCATCCGATATGCTGGAGTAGATATCAGTGTCGTCCCAGGGTACAGGTCAATGTAGAAGTCCACCTCTCTGTGAGGAGGTGGTCCTAAATCATCGCCAGGGAAAACATCTGCGTACTGATCCACCACAATAGGAAAAATAGGACTCTGTACATCAACTGCTCTGAGAATGAGACTAGACAACTGATGTGTGATCGGATTCCCCCTCCTCTGGGTAAGTCTATCCTACGCTGCAAAGGCTCCCTTCTTGTCGGTGAAGGTAAACCGCATCCCATCCTCATGGACACACCACACTTTACATATAATATAGTCAATCTGAGCATGAACTATGGATAATCAGTCCATACCCAAGATGACTTCATAAGGCCTCGACTCTACTATGAGGAGATCCCAGCCAAAGCTCTTTCCTCCTAGATGAAGCTCACACTACTGGAACCAGTGCGCAATCGTCGAGTCTGCTCCTGTAGGAGTCTCTAGTCATAAGAATCGAGCCAACGGCTCCATCAGAATCTCCGAGATACGAACGAGGGAAGCGACAATAAAATAATTACTCGCACCTATGTCTATAAGTACTGCAGCAAGGGTGGAGTAGACACAGATAGTACCTTGAATCATCTCAGGTGCATCATGGCCATAGGCCTCGACTGCTTGGAGCTGAGCCCACCCCTGTCTGCCAGCTCCCTGTGGTCGGGGTGGACCTCCTGGTGGTGGTGGTGGTGATGGTAGGGCCTCGAAATGTCATCCACCACATGATGCTCGGCCAGCTCCTCTGCCACATTTTCCTGCTCCCAGAGGACCACCACGGTCGAACCTCTACCTTTGCCTGGGAGGTCCCTCTATTGTCTGTTGCTCATCTACATGGTGGGTCAGGCAGTCACGAGCCATGCGACACTACCCACCGCATGCATAGCACTGCCTGCTCCTCGTATGTCTGGCTCTGTTTCGTGTGGCCCGCACAACCAAACCAGTATCCTGGGGTCACCCACCTGATGGCCTGGTCCGCTTGGAACTCTGCAACATTTTTCTACTACCAGCTATAAAATACTCCGCTACGTGTCGCTTTGTGGTGGGTCTCGTTGTTGGTGACTGGTCAGCAAGAAAACTCTCCACTAGAAGGGCTCGCTCTAGTGCCCCCGCCTGCATCGAGATGCTGAGGGAGATCATTGAAGCCCTGATCTCATTCCTGAGTCCCTTATCAAAGGTCTGGGCCCTGAATAAAGGGTCCTATACCATATCCGTGGAGTAGATTAAGAGGTCGGTGAACCTCACTGAGTACTGATCTACCGTCATGATACCCTACTATAGATGTAGTAACTCCTGAATCCGCACCGCATGAAGGGTGGCTAGATAAAAATATGACCGGAAGAGACTCTTGAAATCTACCCAGAGTAATGATGCCTCTTCATGCACCTGGAGAATTAGGCTCCACCATCTGCCTGCTATTTCATGTAGGAGACTCGCGGCAAGAATCACCATGAGGTCAGCTGGTGTCCCTACCAATCTGAAAACTCTCACAATAGCCTCCAGCCAATCCTCAGCTGTCTGTGGGTCCGTATCTCCCCTGAACCTGGGTGGCCTCTGGAACTGGAACTCGTGAAACATACTCAGACAGTGTTCACTCTCTACTACTGGAGCTGGTGTTATCGATGGCCCAGTGGGTAGTGGTACTGCTGGTACCTCTGCTGTGATGGGGCCCTACACCGAGGCCTCGTCACTCGGTGGGCTACCATCTCGTACAAAACTCAAAACCCTATATGGCTGCCTATGTAGAGCCATCCTGAAAAGAAACAGGTGTGATACGGTCAAAACAATATACCTGGTGATCAGACACAAAGTAATTACAAAGAAAACTTTTCAAAAGAAACACACACGCAATCAGTGTTTTCGTGCACCGAGTCAGAAATCAGAAGTCAGAGTCCTAGTGTATGGATACGTCGGTCGTGGCACCAACACTGGTTTCCCTAAACTGATAAGCACACCCAAAACACTTAACACTATTGTTGTTAAAAGAATCAGAGTCCAAGTTATACGGTAGAACCAACTCCTCTAATACCAATTTGTCACGACCTGTCCACAGGGCCCGTGCCGTGACTACCCCAAGCCTGCCTTCCATAGGTCATGGGCTGGCGACTAGCACCAAAGGTGAATCCCCAATAAAAAGGGAAGTCATTGCCTTGAAACCTATAAGACACATAGTCTAAACACAAGCAGTCGAATCAACAAGTACTAATATAGAAAATAAAAGTGTGTTGAAAGTAAGTGGGCCAGTATACAAACCCAACTGAATAACAAGTACAAGTACAAGTAAAAAGGGAAAAAAAGCTCCTGGATCATCCACCGGGGAATCCTACCTAAAGGTATGTACAGAACTCAAATAACTCCTCCCTGAGGTATGACCTGTCTAGTCCAGCTCTGAGCAGCCTCCCATCCATCTCCCTCAGCCTTGATCACTGTTGACCGTCATCTGCACAGAACACAACAAGGTGCGGGTGAAGCCCGTGCAGGGGTGAGTATAACAATACTCAGTAGGGGACCCTGATACCCCTGAAGGTCTCCCAGAATCCACTAAGGATAAATAACATTAGTAGGATAAAATCAAAAAGTATAAAATATCCCAACTTAGGTATATTCCCATACATATACCTAAGTTACCAATCAAAGTCCGGCTCCAACACTTGAGCCCAAGCACAACCCATTCCACCAAGGAAGTAAAGTCAATCATATCGATGATAACAACTAAAAGACAAGACTCAGATCACACAGATATACAACTCATGAAGAAGGATATATATGATTAGTTTTATCCACTGAATCATCTCCTCTTTCGAACACATGTAGGATCCTGGTACAGAATCAGCGATGTCGAACCCACTGAGGATCCGGGTATAGAAGTCATCGCTGTCGAACTCACGGAGGATCTCGATATAGAATTAATCACTGTAGAACCCACAGAGGATCCCGGTACAAAATTCATCACTGTCAAACCCATGAAGGATCTCGGTATACTAGAATTTCCACATAGGATCCTATTATCACAGTTGCAGCCAACCAAAGGGTCCTCACACAATGCACACTCGATTCCGGGAGGGTCTGCTCATCGAGCCAAGTGTCGATACATCAACTACCATGAATTCTCAGTTTTATGTATCTGATAGTTCTGTCTCATCATAAGAAACTCAAAACGACAAACGGCGCATCAATCGGACGCCCGGTCTGGGAGTTATTGGCAATTCTGTTCGAGGGGCCCAGTTGGTTTTTAAGTTCAAACCAACCAGACCATACCCCAACTGTGTCCAAACCTCATGTGGGGTATGACAAAAGAACCGTCATGCTCTAAGACTTCCGTCGCAATAGACAGTCCGTCGATTGGACACCCGTAGCCCAAGAAGAGGGCGAAAAGGTGTAAACTGGACAAACGGGTTCGGGTCCGGTCTGACCCAGTCAGACCAACCCGGTCTATGGTTCCAACTCGGTCTGAGGAAACGGCTCGAGCCGAGGGGATGGCTCGACCCGAAGAAGCGGCCCGGCCTGACGGGCAGCCTGGCCGAGGGCGTCCTGGCCTAGTGGCGGCCCGGCCGAGGGTGGCCCGACCAACTAGACGGCCCACATGGCTTGGTTGGCTGGCCCGCGTGGCCAGACTTGCCATACCTCGGGGGGGGGGGGGGGGGGGGGCGCTTCCCCAGCTTCTGAAGGAACCAGCGCCAAGCATCAGTTCGGAGTGTCGTGGGACCCTAAGGGTCCCGCCTTGTGGAGCGCCACCGGCGACTGGCTCAGCCGGACGCCCTTCTCCGTCCGTCGTGACTCATCCCCGGTGCGGCACGACGGCACCACACCCATTCCATCCAGATGTTGCAGCCTTCATGGATGCGGATTCTTCCTTTGGCGCAGAGCGAAGACACCGCACCCCTCTGGCACCGCCGCGGCCTGCTTGGCCACAGCCCATTCCTCCGCACGGCGTGACGGTGTTGCGCTCCTCCGGTGACCCGACGGCCCTTGTGCCGATGGTTCTTCTCGTGGCTGGCTCGTTTTTGGTCGCCATGTGTATCGCTGCCACCATCTCCATAAAGAGAAGATAAATGGAGGGGAATCCAGGCCATGTTCATGCGGCCCACACCCTCTGTGTTGTGATGATAACAAAGGGAAAATCTCAATCTGAAATTTTAACAATGTATAAAGAAGAGTAAAACTCAAAACCATACCTCAATTCGATGAACATTGATGAAGTCGCAGAAAAAAGGGCGGATGTTGATTCGTTGACATCAGGAAGCATCCGAGGATGAAGCGTCCTCAGCATTCTTTGCGGGCGGCTCCTTCTCTTTTGGATTGGTCAAAGATCGAAGACGTTGTTTGTCATTCTTTGGTGGAAAGGATGAAGCTCCCCTCTCTCAAAATTTTCCAAAAGATTATGCCAACCACCAAAAAAAATAAGGGATGGTCTCTATTAATTCTTTCACACAACAACACAAAGTTGTGTTTAATTAAATAAGGAAACTCATTTAATTAATTCTAAGGAATGGTTCAAATTCAAAATATTGAGGAGGTTAAAAGTTCCAATTAATGAGGAGAGGAGTCCAATTAATAAAGGGGAGTTAATGGGGGGTTTAAGCTCATGGGGGCCCCACCTAATAATATCCTCCCAAGGGAGGTTATGTGCGGGTAGGCCCCACCACCACAACCTCTCTTGGGAGGTTAGGGTGTCGTGGCCCCCACCACCAACCTCCACTTGGAGGGTTAAACCACCACAAAAATAAAAATGAGTTACACTCGTTTTTATTTAATTTATTTAGAATCCCCAAAAATTTAACTTTCTTTCTCGTTAAAAAAAACTGTGATGATGGTCTCACTAAGCAATCACCGACGCTATGAGTTCAACGGTTCCCTCATATTTTAATTCTAAACACCGGTTCAAAAGTTATAAAATCTCGCTCGTACGTTTACTGAACGTACCTGAACAAAACTTCATAAATTGATTCCAGGAACACCGGGCCTCAGAATCAAGCACCGTTAAAAACTAAGGACTTGTAAAATTTCCATGAATTTAAGAAAAAATATTCCATAGAATTTTTGGGTCTTTACATACCCAATATAGAAATTAGTTTGAGGAAATATAGTGCCCCTTATAAGTGTTTTTTGGAAGCACTGGTGTATCCAAGGGGAGACACGGGAGTGTGAATCATATGATTGGCCTCAGTTTCCCATGTTTTCTTAGAAAGACCTCTAGAGACACTTCTTGAATATGAGAATTCACTTAAGTGGTAGCTTAGTAACATCATCAAATTTTAAGGAATGATTTATTATTGCTTTTTCATATATAAAATGGTTTTTTTCTAGTGTTAGAGACATATTATATGTGTCAAGAATGGAGTATAAAAAATCTATGAAGGATAATGTTGAACTATTATAAATTATTTGACAGGAGGACCACACGCTCACCAACCGTGAACATTCACCCAGCTAGTGGAACACGCAGAGGATCTTAACTTTATTAGATCCCACTAGCTAGTTATTGGAAGAGGTAGTAGACCTAGGATCTTCTTGAAGTTATCAAGTATCCATTGGGAATTGAGAATTTTTTAATTTGGGGATACATGATATTTTCCCATGAAATGGCTATTTAATATATCCCTAACTTATCTCGAACATCATTTTAAAAAAATGGAGGGGATATCTCTTGGTATTTTTTATTCCTTTTCTTCTTTTCTTCGCCATTGGAATATCCAATTGATCTGAAAACTCCCATTTTAAATGATTAATTTATTCCATTATTAAAATTCTCTTTTTATAGGGATTAATCAAATATTTTTTTTATTGTCACCAAATATATTTATATTTATTGGATCTAAGGGGTAATTCTTGGATAAATAGGGGAATGTATCCCAAATATACTAAGGATGGTTTTATCTCTCGTTGAATGATCCATATCTATTAGATATAGTGATTCATATTGGTTATGTTTAGTCGAATTATAACCTTTATTATGTTCTTTTTATTCATGGGTATTGAATATATAATCACCATGTGATGAATTTGATATAGTTCTTCGGATCATTGGTGTGAAGTCTTGATTCAGGTTGAAATTATTTTATTTGGGAATTGATACTATTAAAGTGGTATGTAATTTATTTTAGAGGATTATATATGAACTTAAATGTATGATATTCATGTGGGTGTGTATAGTCCATAATACCGAAAAATAATGTAATACATATGTGGGTTAACTTGTATACAATGAGACCTTTCTCGATATGAAATATTATTCCTTTTTATGTTATGCATTATTTGTGGATGTGTGCATATCTTTTGTAAATTATGATATATATATATTAATATGACTAAATAACTCTTAATTAGACAGCTAGATTCTTAATGAGAGAGTACACATGATGAGTTCAATGGACTATGTATCTGGAAGTTGTGTTGGTTAGAATTATAAAAAGGAACATTCAATCGATATGGGAATGTCTATATGGATTTAGAAGAGGTCCATGACTCCAAATGTCTAGAATGATCTTCCGATGGGGAACATTCATTTCTATTAGTATAGTCCCAACTATTTGGGTGTGTCAGGTGTACATACCATAATGAAAATGGGTTTAACCATCAGGTGTTGATTATATGCATAATCTAGATGAATACTCTTTTAAGATCAACTGTCACTTTACCTTATGGGAATGGGTGTAAATTTTGTTTTAGGGTGGAACATGAGTATTTTATGTTCAACTTGTTCTAATGAGCCAATGTGTAGATGATTTGAAATGTTCTAAGCCATACGATGACTGGTTATGTGTATTCTTCCATATTATTGTCGAATTAGGTTGATCTAAGGTTAATGGAATCTTAGTTAGTGCACGATAACATGGAACTTAATTGGATATTTGTGCCTTTAATTCATTATCATGTAATATACTTTTATATATTTCTAAAAATATGTTAATGATGCATTGGTGGTGACTTACAAGGTTAATACCAAGATCCATAATGGGAATATTAATTTTTTTGATGATTTTATGGTCCAGGATCTTATAATGGGATATTTTGAAGCATCAGTAAACTTATTAAGTGGATCTTTCATGATATATAATATACCAGGATAGAAATCGTTCTATTTATTCTAGGACATTCATTTAATTATTTTATCTTCATACACTTTTTGACTTACCACATTGGTGGTAATCTTTTTATCATTTATGATATGAATACCATTAGTTATAGAATGTGTATTATTAAGGCCTCTATATTTTGTATATCATGTTAAATTACTATTTTAACATTTAGGTAGAAACACCCCCATTTCTATTATGAAAAAATTAATTAATTTTTAATTGGGGTTGAGAGGTAACCCTAAACTTGAGTCAAAGGCCCATTGGATAAATTCCCCAATATAATATAATGGTTCATAGAACCAAATTGATGTGGTCTGATTTCCCATTAGTTTGAAAGCCAAAACATAGCATCGAGGCCCTAGGTGAATAGCCGTAACATGACATGATACCAATAAAACAACTCGCCACCCCCTAACTAGTGAACATAAACACATGAGCACATTCCAAAAACTTAATTCCCCCTCCTATAATGATATTTTCTTATGTTATATTAATATAATGAGATAGGGAAACTTTAATTCCATAGAGTGGTAGGAGGGCTAGAAGATTAGTATCATCATGTTTGATATTAGGACCTCACAGGTAGTCGGAGACCTCTTGTATTCGGTGAGGTGAACATTAGTTCATGTTACACTATTCCATAAATGATATGATTATGGTTTTTTGGTTATGATTATGATGATGATACAAATATATTCTTCCACTATTCCATCCTATGGGAAATTAAAATATTACACATGTGTACATTTGGAATACCACCTCCACAAAATGATGTCTTTCATTTTTCATCACCACATCTCATAGATAGTTTTATAGAGGGATTCAGTGGATATTAATTATGTTTATTACATAATAATGATTCTATAAATAAATAATAATATCTACCTTTATAACCTCTTTTTCTTTGTACAATGGTAATGTCGCTTGTGCGTATGTGTCGACTTCTATCTTTATGAAGTGATGTGATTCATTTTTTTAATTAAAAAAATACATGGATTATCAATGATGTAATTAATGGATATATATGACTATTATAATATCATTTTTATTATGAAATGGTAAACCATTATATACATTATTTAATTTTTATCTATTTTACCGATGAACATTCCACTCATATATATGTACAAACTTTTGCCTCCATGAATTTATTTATTTCATTTTTCTTGAACACCATCGAAGGATTCTTATAAAAGTATAATGTTTATATAAACATGATAACTATAAAATATTGAGGATTTCAGATTATTATGGAATCATGACCCCATTCACTAGGGTCAAAACACATATATTATTTAAAATTTTCTATACTAAACTTTATCATAATTTATGATATGAAAATAACTAATTGAGTTACAGAAAAAATGATAATATAAGAAATTAATTGAATAAATAAAACAAAATAGGAATTTAAATAATAAATTAAATTCACAATAATATTTTAACCAAATGTAGTTATTTAATGTATGAAATGAGTATGGATATGATATTGGGGATTTGTGATCTCATTTTCTTTTATTTATTACTTATATCATTTTCAACAAATGTTTTCTTCTGTATGGTTTATAAAATTCATTATGAATGTATTTTATCATTAATTTAATTTAATTTAAGTTTTTTAGAAATATTTTTCAATTTATATCCTTCAATTATATTTTAATTGAAAAGTTATTAAATTCATACTTTTTTCATTAAAATATAGTTTTAAATGGTTTAATATCTTTCTCTTCTATATTTATTTTTTATAAATGTTTCATCAATTTTATTTTTATGTATATTTTTTAAAATTAATTTTAAACTATAATTTCCATTCTAAAATGGTTCTAAAATAATAATTTTTAACATTTTCTATATAAGACACTTTTGTATATATTTATTAATGTGTTAAAGAATGCTTCTTTAATGTTTACCACATTAACATATTATATTAACATCATGAAACTTTATGATTATAAAGAATAATTTACATGATTCCCTGATTTTTTTATTGAAAATAATATTCTGATTATTCTATGAATTTATATTTTTTAAAAACTATCAAAGGAAAAGGATTTTTATCCTTATTTTTATTCCAAATTGGAATTTTTATCATATTGGTTCGAATGATTTTTTAGTGTTTTCTTATGAATATGTGAGACATTAATTTTCTCAAAATTATATAGTTATTTATCCTTGTTAATGATGATGGGTGATCGTGATATATATCTCTATAATTAATTCTATGATGATATATATTTTAATAAAATGAACTTATGATTTAAATGAAATTTTATGACCTTTGAATGGTAAAATGTTTTTTTTCAAGTAAATGTTTTCATGTTTTTAATAAAATATCATGAGTTATTTTTTCCCATTTATACATGATAAAAATGTTATAAAAACATTGGTAAATAAATTTTTTTTCATGGTTGATTATATTTTTATTTGATATCAAAAATTAATTTTTTTAAAAAGGCATACACCCTTATGAATTTTCATGTTTTCCAAAAATAGATTAATAATTTTCCAATATTTTATATCACATACCTAGTGTTAATTTTCATATACCACATTTTACATTGTTTTTTAATGGTGATAAGTATGTATAGGAACTACCGAAAGGTTGATGGAGACATGTGTTAAGAAAATAAATAGGATCATTAATTAAATAGGAATATAATTATAAGAACCTTTTTTATAAAAACATTACTTTACGTGGAAGTTTACACTTTTTTATGTTTGATTTTCCAAGTTCACAGAAAATATAAATAAAAAATATCCATGATATTTAATGAAGTTTAATCGTTGTTATAAACTACGTAATTATAGATTAATTATTTTATGGGAAATCATAGTTGGTATTTATCCATCACATAAATGTATGCGTTTAGAATCAGATCAGGGTGTGCAATTATGAGAAATTATATGATTAAATTATATTCATCCGTCTTACATGGAAATTTTTAGTTATACCCTTTATTTCTCTCATGTATTTATTCTTCATATTAGAATCACTATAATATATTTTCCATCATAAATTAGTCCATATTATCATATTTATTTTATGTAATGTAATCCATAGAAACATGTATAATATTAGAGATTTAAAGAAAATTATTATTATTATTACTGTAAAAGTATTTTCATTCTTGTCTTTCTTCTTTGGAATGTGATTTTTCAAAAAGGAAATATAACAAATTATGTATTTAAAGAAAATTTAAAATCAAAAAATTATATATACACTTCATAACATATAAGTATAAAAAATTCGTAAATATTTTACAAATTATAACAATTTTCGTTTTAAATCATTGACATAAAATTTATAAAAACTCTTTCATGTTAAAATATATGATTCTCTGTGAAATGGAAACATTTTATTTTAATTAGAATATAGGAACCATGTTTTAATTACCAATATTTATCATAAGAGTTCCCTTATTTTTATTTATAATAGATAACAATTAGGACATAATTCTTAATATTTTATGTCTGAAACACATCCACTAACACTCACCCTCAAGAAATGCTTACCTATCTTTGATACATAATAAAATGAAGATAAATAATTGACTCTACTTATAAGGAACCATAATTAAAAATTATGAATTATAATATATTTAGACTTGAAATCATTTTTATTGACTCCCACATATATTTTAGGTTTAGTGCATTATAGAATAAGATCATAACTCTTATAGAACAACATAATATTTTAAAAATCTGACACTTATACTTAGAATCCATTTTTTCCACAATAAAAAAATTTAATGTAAAATGTGATTTATTTTTATAAAAAGTATGCATGAATTTAAACTATACATGTTATTTTTCAATAACCATCCTTAAACCATGTAAAAAAAATTAAAAGTGTGGGTTGATAAAAAAATCTCTTCAAGGGGAATAAAAAGAGTGAATGAAAATGTCAGTATATGAATAATTATAAAAATATTCCTTTTCTAAATAAATATTAGGTTCAAAAAAATTACACAAAAAAATAAATTCACTACCCAAAATTTTGCATCAAACAATTAAAAAAATATTAATGGAATAATAAAAATACTAATTATTTATTTAAAATAATGAAAAATAGCTAAACACTTTTACATATTTTTCATCCTTAAGAAAAAGAATATAATTTCCTATATTTTAAAAAAATAATAGCATTTATTACCTTTTTTAAATCATAATATTTTCAAAAATACCCCTTGTAGAATAGATAAATAAAATTGGAAACATGAGGTATTATTTTCCAATCACTCTAACATATGGAATAACCATCATAGTTTTAAATAGAACATCCTTGAAAGTTAACATGTAATAAAAACCATTTTTATACTTGGAATAACTATTATATTTACACATGAAATAACTATCACAGTAAAACTTAGAATAACAGTCATGATACAATTCCAAAAATAAATCTTTCCAAAAAAATGCTTGGTATCACAAACCCACCTATCTTTATTTTATAATGGAAACATCCACCATCCTAAAAATTAACTAATAACTATAAAATAATAATAATACAACAAACTTTTCATCATAAAAACATTATTTTTCATCCATAAGAAAACATTTACAGATATTGATATATAAAATACACATTAAAACACTTTTTCAAATGACTATAAGATAGGGAAATATGGTTTTATTTTGAGGAAAACATATAATATTATAAATTAATTCAAATATAAGAGAATATTTATTGAATATTGAAAACTATTTTTCATTGTATACATTAAAATGGACCAATCCATGTGTCTTTTGTCAAGATAGTCAAACTATCAAATATAAAATATGTAAAAAATATTCCATTTTAAAAAAATTGAAATATGGTAAAAAGAGATATAAAATTTCCTTTATAATTCATTTATGACCATATAAATACATCCATTAAATATATTTTTTAAATACAGTCAAGAAAGAAATTATGTTTTAAACAAAACATTAAAAGTGTGTTTTTAAAAGATTTTCACATACATTAAGTCTAAATCCTCATGTATTTAATTTTTCTTACTACATAATAATAATTTTTTAATTAATTAATTTCTTAAGAAATTTTTCTATTTCCATTTTTTTATTTTATTCATTACTATTCTATATTAAATTATTTTATCAATTAAATTGATGTCGAATGATTTGATGATATTCGGATTATAAATCCAAAATGACACTAGTAGG
The DNA here is from genome assembly GCA_963277665.1 of Viscum album. Taxonomy (NCBI): domain Eukaryota; kingdom Viridiplantae; phylum Streptophyta; class Magnoliopsida; order Santalales; family Viscaceae; genus Viscum; species Viscum album. The sequence goes on from OY728126.1 coordinate 1,718,278,053, forward strand.
TTTACTATAGTCAAAGTGGTAATTATTACATCATCTACATAATAAAAAAAATAAATATTTATCAATTTTTTAAATAAAATATATTTGTAAAACCAATGAAGAAATATGTTAATGAAAAATTAATTTTTTCATAATCATGGAGACAGTAGGTTGTTCGTACACATGTGTAAAAATTTCATTTTCCAATGATAATTATGGAAATAAGGTCAGTATTTTTTTAATGTTACATAATTATAATTATATTATAAATAACATATTATTATTAGATATATTTAAATACATCACCCATGTGATGTGGTGATGAAACATGAATCACTTCTCTGTATAGAGTTGGTAGTCTACACCTACCCACGAATGATGTTATCATTTTCAAGTAAATGGAAATGTAAGAAAGTGTTTGATATATTATCTTTTCATAATGAAAATTATTTAAAAATATAATATATGTAAATTAAATACATCATCCTAACCAGTAATGAGATACATTGATGTAAAATTATATTCATCACTTCAAGATGATGTACTCTCCTATACACATGAATAACGTGTGTGTTTTTCATTTTATGGAGGCTGGAGATGGATATAGGTTACTCCACTAAAAAAATAACATATAAATATATGGTATAAAATTTGTTTATTAAATCAACTTGTTTAATGAATATTTTAATAAGATTTAAGTATAAATAAATAAATAAACACTTAGATTTGAATGATACGTCTTCTTCGAACAACCTCTTAAGGTTTATAAAAAACGATTCAATAAGTATATTTTATGATCTGGACAAGGGCTCTAGGATGTCGGTATGGATGTAGGAAATTAATTTGGATTGGGATTTTCTGAACATAATTGTTCTATAAAAGTTAATATATGATAATCAATGGTTTTCTTTTATAAGATAGTAAACGAGCACTCTTAGAATTTATTAAAATGTTAAATTAATATAAATTAAATTTTATATAAAAATGGATCAAAATTGATACTATTAAAATATAATATTAGTGTTAGTGTGAATAATATAATAAAATAGTATTTTATCACATTTAGATCACACTTATTTCATTGTTTTTTTAAATATTTATTAACCATTTTGACAATTACAGTGATATTAATGATAACTGCATTTAAGAGGTTAATATAGTTACTATAAAATGGAAATTGGTGAATAAATAGACCCTGGTGGATTTATTAAACCATATAAAATTCACATAGAATAATTTAATATTTTTATAAATATTAAATTATTTAATAAAATATTATTTACTATAAAATAACATTAATGTTAATTTTTAAATTATTCATTCAATTTGAATTTTAAAACTGAAAGACAATAATGGAATGAGAATAAAATGAACTGCAACCACTAAGATTTATATTTTGTTTCTATAAAATCTTATAACATAAAAAATAAATCAAATAAAATTATTTTTATTGGTTTTAATGTCATTTTATTGATCTATTTGCTGCTTGCACAAGCATTGTATCAGTGTTGCATAAGAATTTAAGATAAATAATTCATCAATAAAATATATAAATAAATTAAAATGATCAAAAAAATATTTTATATGTATAACCAAACATATCCTCTATTTCACCCTATGTGAAAAATTTATAGATTCTAAAACAATAGTAATGATATTTTTTACTTTTTAATATATTAACAAATATAATGGTCAAATTACTGGCCAAATGGAAATAAAGCACCATATATAAAATTTGTGATGAATATGGAAAAGATATTCACATCCAAAAAATTTAAATAAATTTTTTTTATAATTTTTTATTCCATATAATTTTATTTTTGACATTAATTATGTTATTTATCATTTATCTTGGTAACCAAAATTAGTAAGGTTAATTTTAATAATGTCCTAAAATAAAAGGGGAATATTTTCCAATTTTGGATCCACTAATTCCAAATATGAAATACATTTTTTTGATTCAAACTAAATTAGTTGGGTAATTTAATTTAAAAGTAAACTTTACAAACTCAACAAAATGCACTTGTTTTATAAAAATTTCTTTTTTATGTATAAAAATTTGTTATAATAAACTAAAGTATAATATTCATTTAATAACCAATAATTTAATTGTTTTAAATAAATCTGGAAAAAATTAAATTTAAAAACTAAAGGAATATTGAATTCGACTTAGAAAATTCTTGAAAAGTGAATATAATTTTCACTATTCACAAAAAATCAAATATTTCATAAAATTCTAAAAAATTCACCACAAATTAATATTGAAATTTTGGTTTCTAAAATTTCATTTATTATATAAAATACCTTTATTAAAATTTACAAATATTAATTATATTATTTTCTAACAAAAAACAATAAAAAATATTTTGACTAATAAAATGACATTACTAAAAATTGAAGGCCTATTTTCTTAAAATTAATCAATAAAATGTTATTGATTAGGAACTTTATATATATTTCATAATTTGGTTAATAATATTAATACATGCCATCTTAATTGATAAGTTATTATGGTTCTATTTCAATAATAATATTTTTTGGTCCGTTGAAGAACATTATTGAGTATTTTATATGCAATTGAACAAAGTATTTATATTAAAATATAATTGTGTAACATTCTCCATCGCACTCATTATTAAATTATGTCATCACAATTTTATCATGTTCTCAAAAATCAAATTAATGACATTTTAAAAAACCTTTCTAAAAATCCCATATTCTAAAAATGGTTAATTAAATATTCTTTTGAAAAGTGGGAATAAGAAATACGAAGTCCATCTGGAGTATCCCATAACATGGTTTCCATATTGAAAAACATTAGTGGGAAGTGAAAATATAGAAATTTTTGGAAAACATAATAACCAAATAATAATGGAGATCATCAAAGGATATTAATATCAAGAATGTGAATGATCATGACAAATTTAATGGCTGTAAATTTATAAATAAAATAGGAGTGGGAAGAATTATTGATTAATTAAAAGAGAATGTAATGGGATAACTATTTTCAAAACTTTTTCCATGAGTTAAAAAATATATACTACAAACATAAGAAAATATACTTAATTAGTGTATATAATTTCTTTATTTAATAACTTTTTACCACAATCTCATATTTTCCTCCAAATAACGAGTATTCAAAATGATTTTTTGTCTGAATCACTAAAGTACACTTCCATCAGATCATATAATTAAAATAAAGGATAAGATGATATTTTTCATATTTTTAGACATTTACCAAAATAAAAATAGTTATATAAAGTTATGATAATTCCAAAATTAAATAAACCATTTTATGAAGAAATAAAGTATTATTCTCAAAAATTCAATATTATAACCTGATATTCAAACTAAACCATTCAATAAATAATTATCCTTTAAATTCATCTATATACTCCCTATTAATAATAAAACCCAATGATAATAATTATTTGATCATTAATTCTTCCATGATAAATTTTATATTGACCTCCCAATAACACCAACAAATCTAAAATTATCTTATCAAAATGTATTTTTTTAATATCATGGTTTTTTTATGCATGACATTGGAATATTTACAAGAATATTTTTATATCAGTGCACTTAAATGTTGGGAGAATCAGAGGTTCATAGATGGATGATTTTATATTATAAAAATATTAAATATAATAATATCAAGCATTAATTGTTTTCCTAAAAAACTGGTAAAACTCTTTAAAAGAGTTTTGGTTTGGAAATCTAATTCGGAAATTAAGGCTAGAATTTTGGCCTTACCCTAGAGGGTGACATAATATTTATCATCATTATGACCATTGTAAAAAATTCAAAACTAATGGAAATAATAAAATAAATTAACTAAATTATTTATTTCATAACATTGATGTTGAATATTATTGTACAATATAAATATATGGTTATGATGAGTTCTCAAGGTTAGCTATATGAGCTAGAATGTCTAGAGAACCTTTTATGGAGATCATTCCCAGTGAATGACTATGGATCGATATAGAGGATCATTACACCATTAATGTTCTAGGATCTCAGCAATGATGGAAATTAATGACTATTCTTCATGATAAATATATCCAAACGCAATATAGGATGTTTTCTATTTGGATTTATCCCATTAATTTGTCTATGATGATTGAGAATTTAATTATTTAACAAATCAATTCATGGGTAGATCATATTCTGGGTATGGGTTTATTTGTGGGATTTGAGAGATATTTTTTAGTTTTTACTTGGTTCTTCATTTATTGTTATAATGACAATAGATCATGGTCGACCCAAAGGATTCTGACATTAATTCCTCCATTATGTTTCATGGTTTTCTCCCACTATTCATAATGCATTCATAATCTATAATTCCTTTGACTAGAAATTCAACTAATATTATAAAATCAATCATTGTACACCCATTAAATGGTTAAACATATTGATTCTAAATATCCAAGTACATTTTTGATGATGATCATGATGTGTAGTGATTAAAGTGTATTGGGTTATGATTTTTGGGCCTCTGGTTGTAGTTTTGACATGAAAACATGGAACATCATGGTCGTTGGTGGTGTTTCATGATCGATTTAGACGGCTAGAATTGAATCTCTTGTGATTGTGAGAGACAATTAGATAACATCCATCATACCAAGTGTGATTGGTGGAGATAATCACATATGGTAAAAGTTAAGGATGAAACATAAAGAAGATTCAATGGATTATGAAACTTTATTCACTAAATAGAGTTTATTGGAAGAACATATATTTTTTGTGGGGTAATGGATGTTGTTGTAGGGTTCCACATGAAATTCAATATCACATGTCATGATAAATATGTCCTACATATTTTAAATGAGACATGGTGGACTGACATGTTCCTAGGGTGGTATATAGGAACTGATATTGCTAGGTACATGATTTAGATAGAGTACATTGGTGGATCCTTGTACTAAAACATAATGTAGTACACATGGATAGCCTAGTACACAAGCATGGTCAGAGGTTAGATGTACAAAAACATCGTAACATGTAGGTAGAACACCCAGTTCCATCTCATAACCTATATATCTTTTACCCTTTGGGACATGTTGTGTATTTTTTAAAATACATTTTTTATGAGCATGATACATGGGTTGTACAAGGATTATCAAGACTCACCATGTACCCCCGAGGAAATTTCATGTACTCCTTTATGGATAGGTTTCTTACACTTTTCTCCTCATTTCATATTAGGTTTAATATTCTATGATATTTCTCATACATTTATCAATTCAATGAGTTCTCTTATTTAATTCATATGTGGTTTCTTTGTGGAATAATATCATAATAAAATAATAATAACCCCTTTATAGCTTACATGGACTTGTACAGTATGAGAAAATTCCTTTTTCAAGAGTGATTTAGTCTTAGTCCACCTACATCGGGGTATAGTATAGAATATAGTACTATTAATTATACTTCATAACACTCAATTTATTAGATAATTAATAACTCCGAGAGAGATAGACTGGTCCTCATTTACATGGGGTTCTCTAGGTAGGTTTGTTGGAATCAGTGTGACCAGCACGCACATAGGCATCCATTCACAATCTAGAACAATAAATCTAGTTGGTTCATTTGTACTCCCAATTATATATTGGAGTTGACCCCTATCTATGTATTTAGATCTAATCATTATGATAGGTTATTAGTTTGATTTGGTTTGTAACTCATATGAACCCTCTCAGTTTCCTTCATGTTTATTTTTAGCTTGACCTGATGAATATGATTTCTTAGATGAGTTCCATTAGTGGTGTGATGATCATCGTGTGTGACCTCTCATTATATTTTTATCAGTGGCAGCGATTCTTGTGGTGTGTATTTAATACGAAAAAAAATTACCTCTAAACCTCAAGAAGAATCCAATGGTAAGAATTGTAGTTATGACATTGTGGGATGTGTCTTTATTTTGTGTATACCACATTTTATTATTGTTTATCATTATGTATCTTCTCTTTATTAACATACTTGTATAGTGATGAGATAACTACTCTTGATACATCATATTTGGTAATTTTGGGGGTGTACTGTTGTGTATTTTTATACTCATACCTGCATGGGATCTTTTACACATGTCATGCCTTATATAGAATATGGATATTTTATGGATTCCATGGATGAATATGAGATTTTAGAGCATAGTTAGTGATCGAAAGACTAAGTTGTATACATATATTTCATTTTACAGAACATACCACCTTCTAAATAGGTTGGAATCATTTATGGATTTTTTATGGCGGTCTTGTATTTGGACCCATTGTATTTATTTATAATAATTATATAATAATCTGATGTGTGATAGATTTTTGGAATGAATTTATAGTAACACAATTTTTTAACTTTATCGACACTGTATAGATTTAGAGATGTATGTGATTGTACTGGTACTTTAGAATAATGTCTCACATATATGTTACTCGCCTAAATAGTTATTCTCTTTAACCACAATCCATTTGGATGTAGGCTTAGGGTAGTCACACATGGATCATTACTGGCTAGGCATCCCCAGGTGGTTTGGTTTAGGAAATATATTCTTGAATCATATAATCCCCAAGATATAATAATCATTTCCATAAATAACCTAAATCACCATAAATCTACATTAAAATCATATATTCTTCCAAAAGATAATTCAACCTTTATTCTTAAAATAAAATCACATAATATATTATTTAACTTAATCATATTATTTTGCTTAAAATTATAGTGGTCTTCTTCCAAATTAAAATTAATCACATAATCTCAAAATCATGTTTCAATAACATAATAATCTTTAAAAAAACATATATTCCCAAATACTAATAACAAAAAATTACATCAATATCAACGATCATGTAAACCCTAAATTTTATCATTACCTTTAAGACTATGCTAGCCACATGTAAATGAATTCTTCCTCAAATGATACTTCATGTTAAACCTCATAGTTACATTTACCTTAAACATCTACAAAATATAAATAAATATCTCCAAAAGTATTCCAATTACATAAAATCTCAAAAGTTTTTGACGAATACATTGAATATATTATCAACCTTAAGTATAATTATACACCATAACTCATGAATCCTTGTATATGAAAAGCTAAATTATTGAACATTCTTCATAATCTATCAACCATTCTCTTCCATCTTATTACTTAATACTTCGTTCTTATAAAAAAATAAGAATCATATCCTAAAATTAGAAAATATCAAAACATAATTCGTGATAACTCAAAAATATTCATATTTCATTCTTAATTTCATCGTCATCAATAATAATAGAATTCAGAATTATTAATCATTCATCTGTATGGTCTCGCTGATATCATACTTTAGATTTACCCCTAAGACATTGATTTTCATGGTTCACATACTCACCACATTTAAAACATTAAATTGATTTATAGGGAAAAGTTTTATTTCTATTTATGGAATCAACATAATGATTCCTTTTTCATTATCATATTATTAAATTGTACCCCCCATTACATGTACAAAACATATTATTTTTATTTTAAGAAATTTTTCAGAATTTCATTCTAAATTCTTAACAAATAGGTCATTGAATAATTTTATCTTTATGATATTCATCGACTAAAATTCCATAGAGATTTATTTATATCTTATTTTATGTGTTTTGGTAATAACCTAGATTTGGGTATTTGATCATAACACATGATAGCTAATTAAAAATAACCACAATAATTTTCATTATAGATCTCATTACTTTGGTTTCTCATTCAAAAAACTACTTCATTTTACATTACATACATCATTAAGTTTATTAATGATGTATCCATCAATTTACTAAAACCAAAAAGTTCAGTGTGATCAATCCATAAAATAAGAATAAAACGTATTATGAGTAGCATAAACACATTGATATCCTTAACCCTGTTATCTTCAACTCTTTTCATTTATCCAAAATAAATAAAATTCACCCCAATATATAAACCATTCTTATTATATATTAATCTAAACATATTCACAAATAACTTCCTAAACTCAAAATTTTTCTAAACCCTACTCGGATACCAACAGTATAAAATTGACTTTAAAATTTTCATATTCATGTACCATTAGACTAAAAATAATTTCCATTCATTCCTAAATATATTTTTATTTTATATATTTATATAATTTGGTCATAACCCTATCAAAATAGTCTCATATTTTAAAAATTTGACACTTATACATAGTATAAATTTTTTCCATAATATAAAACATTAAATTTAAAAATTGATTTCTTTTCCAAAAATATTTTTCATGACTTTTAACATGGATTCTTATGTTCCCATACCCATCTCTAAAACCTATGAAAAACATTTAAAGACATGGGATAAGAATAAAAAGACCAGTAAGGGACATAAAATGAAATAAATAAACTATGATTACATGAATACATATAAAATTATTTCTTTTTCAATATAAAATATGTGTTTATAATATACATTTTCTTGCCTAAGATATCAAATCCACTGTTGAAAAATTTTCATAAAAAATCTCATAATAAATATTGAATGAAAATTAAAACTCATAACGGTTTTATTAAAATCTTGAAAAACTATTTTTTATACTTTTCACCCTTAAGAAGAAAGATATACATTCCCCAAAAAAATAATTGCATTTATTACCTTTTTTAAATCTTAATATTTCCATAAAGACCCCTATTAGCATAGATAAATCATATAGTTAACTTCATAAATAATTTTCATATCACTCATATATATGGAATAACCATTACATATGTAAATAGAATAACCATCATGGTTCACATGGATAAATCATACGGTTATACTTGTAGTTTCCATAACAGTTACACTTAAAAGAACCATAATGGTTATACATGGAATTACCCTCCCACTTAACTCCCAAATGTAAATTTTAATAAACGCATTGGAGAAATATAAAGAACCCACCCTTCCTTGGTTTATAATGGAATAAAAAATCATCATAAAAAATTTCCATAAACCACAACATAATCATATCACTTAAAATCATACAACATACGTACATTCTTTAAATCCAAAAGAAAAAATTTCTCAATATTGATATACCCATTCTATTTGAAAACACATTTTAAAATAGTAAAAACATATGGAAATTTTTTTGTATCTGACTAAATCATAGACGAATATAAAGGAATTCAAATATAAAATAAAGGATAAAGCGGTGGGAAATTTTTTTGTTGATATATATGTTAAACTATAAAACTCTTTTATTTTGTTATCAATGTATAAGGGTTCTATATAAAACATGTAAAAAATACATTTCAAAACAATTTGATGTGCGTAAAAAGGGGGGAAATTTCCATTATAAATAATTTATTTAAATAAAAATACATCTGTAAAATAATTTTAATATATAGACAAGGAAGAAAAAATATTTTATAAGAATCATTAAAAGAGTATTATTATACAAAATTATATTACCTACTATATGAATCATCACATTAATTCTTAATCTTCCTGAATAATAAACTTATGTTAATTATTAACTTCTTAAGTGACCTTTTTAATTTTTTTTTTTTGATTTTTTTTGTTCATTTCCATGTTATACTCTATTTTTCAATCAATTAAGTTCTCATTAGATGTTTTGACTATATGTGGATTATATATCTAAAATGAAATACATAAGTTTACAAAAGGCAATGTGAAAGTTATTTTGTCATCTCTTAAATAATAATAATAAAATAATTATCATTTTTTACAATAATTATACATTTAAGATAGACCATTAAATATGATTATGTAAAATCAACTAGCTTATAATCATGAAGATGGATGGTCATACATACACATGACTAACATTTCCATTTTTCAACGATAATTATGGAAAGAAGGTAAGTATTATTTTAAAATTAAAAAATAATTATTATATCATAAATAATATTTTTTTTTTAAATAATTATATATATCATACATCTGATGTGGTGATGAAAAATGATTTACATCGATTCATGGAGGTGGTTGTACACACCTATGCATGAACGATGTCATAATTTTCAGTTTAATGGAAATATAAGAATGTGTATTCTTTATTATATTTTGATAATGATATTAAATCCATCATTATAACAATTTTTTAGATATAGTTATGGAAAAAATTATTAGATCATGAGGAGATAGTCAGCCATAAACACGAATGACTTCTTTATTTCCCATTTAATAGAGGTTGGAGAAAGACATAGATTTTTTTATTAACATAATAAAATATTAATATATGGTAGAAAAATATTTCATTATATCATCTTGTTTATGTATTATTTTAGTGATATGGAATAAGAAACAAAGAAAAAATCATTAAAAATGATACCTCCTCTTTGAACAACATCTTATGTTTACAAAAATAGGTTTCGTAAGATGGATTTATGACAAAAAAAGGCCTCCAAGAAATTTATTGGTATGTAATTAAATAATTTACATAGCTATTGGAAGAAGAAAAAGATTCTTTAATAGTGATGAAATGATAAGAAGATGTTCCCTTTTATAAGAGAGGTGAGGGGAACTCATGAAATTTCATGAAATATTATGTTAGTATAAATTAATTTTTATGTTTAAATGGATCCAAATTTATAATATTTGAAGATATTGTAAATATTATTCTAAATAATCTAATATAATTAAATTTGGACTTGTTATATTCACATTTTTACCATTATATTCTTTACCCCTCTATTAAGCATTTTGAACATTACAACGATATCATTGTTTTTCAGTATTAAGAGGTAATATATAGTTACAATAAAAGGAAAAGGGGAACTTAAATCGGTCATTACTGATAAAATAAATCATATATATTTCATTTTTATATAGATAATATTTTTAATAATTTTAAATCATTTAATATATTATTATTTATAATAAAATAACATTATTGATAATTTTAGAACTATTAATTTCATTTAACTTTTAAAAAAATAAATTAATAAATTCTAATTCAATGTATTAAAACCTCCAAAATATCTAATTTTAATATAAAAAATCATGTAACCCAAAAACTCATTCATATTATTTTATTTTTATAATTTTTAATATAGTTTTATTGATTTTTTTACTTTTTGTACACACACAATATCTATCTCACATACATGTTTTTGTCAATTATTTTATCACTAAAAATTATAAATTAATAATCTTGATGAAAAAATTAATTTCTAGTTAAATTAATATTTATAACTAACCATAAAATTTTTTAATTTTATGTAAAAATTTATTGATAATAATAAAATGAGAATGAAATTTTTATCTTCTCTTTGTATAAAATTATATAATGGTCAAAAGTAGGGATAAATATAAAATATGGACATATATTAAACTTTTGGATGATTAGGGTTGAGTTTTCATCATCTAATAAAATTATGAAAACTATTATGGTCATTTTTTAGTTCATGATATTTTATTTTTAACCATAAATACTCGATCTACTCGTTATCCTGGTAATAAAATACACGAAGGTTACTATCCATAATGACCAAAAAATAAAAGTGACATATTCTCTAAATATTGAAATAATAATTAAAATATCAAATCCATTTATAATGATTCCAAAGAAAAAAATGGAAAATCTTAATTTAAAATTATCCAAAATAAACATGATGTAAAAAATGTATTCAAAAAAAGAAATCCTCTAAGTATAATATGTTATTATACTAAATTTAAAAATGAAATTAATTTAAAAACCCATAATTATATCACATTAATACAATATTAAATAATTAAATTTTAATAATAATACAAAATATAATATATCTATATAAATACATCAAAATTAAATAAAATTTTCAATAAATCGTAGTATTTCATACAATTTAGTGAAAAATACATATTTTTAGAAAATTATCAAAAATTAAACATATGGTAATATTAACATTATAATTTAAAAAATGAATTTTATTATGTGAAATAAATTTTATAAATTTTCAATAAAATATTTATAATATTTTCTCACAAAAATAAATAAATAATATTTTTGAAGAAAATTTATTTTGGAAGAACAAAATAAACTAACTAAAAATAGAGTTCTTATTTCTAAGGAATCAATCAATAAATTCATATTGATCTAGATATTTAAATATATTTCATAATTTGGTTAATCATATTTATACACACCAATATAACATATATGTTATAATGTTAAAATTTAAATAATAATTTTTTACATTCAATTTAAGATATATGTTACATAATTTTTACATTATCAAGAATAGTATTTATTTTATAATATCAAAATATTACACTCCTTATACTCCCAATAATTTTATACACAACCATATTTATTATTCTAACTTAATATAATATATAATCTAAGGACACAAAAAATAAAAGTTCTTAATTAAGGACCAAGTAGTAGAAAAAGACCAAATGAAACAAAGTTTATCCAAGTAACCCATTTAATATATGGGTAGCAAAGAAAGGTCCCAAATGTTGTCTAGATAAACCAAATTAAAATCAAGTAGTATCATTTTGGAATAATAGATCATTAGGAATCCTAAAATAGATATAGGTAGATCCTAGTAGAAGTAAAGAAAACCAAAAAAATATTTCAATAGATTGATATAGATCCGGAAAATGGTTGAATTTATCAATAGAGATATGGGCGGTTATATAGAATCCTTTAAGTCTTTTATAGAGGTAATGTGTTTAGAGATGTGAAAATACTTTTAGGGAAGAAAATAGTGGGTGATATATTCATAGAGGGGTAATTTCTTCAGTTCATGCACATGGTGGAGGAGGGGCCTACATATGCATATTTTCTTTACAAAATATTAGTAGTATGATATGTTCAACTTGAGATGTGGATGACATTGTGGTTGAGCAAGAATGATGTGTAGTTTTTTGGAAACTCATGAAGTACTAGTGATAATTCATTAAAAAAATGTGAACAAACTGGTGAAAAAAATAAATATGATTATGACAAAGATAAAAACACATGAATTTACATGGTTCAAGAAGATTCTCAACATAAATAGAGAAGAAAACGCATTTAACTTTTTATACGAGGATATTAACATTGTACTCACAGTAACGTAGAAACCCTAACTCAAAAATGTGCTTATAAATCATTTTGATACTATTTTAACTATAGAAACACAAAAATAACATACTTAAATGTTGCATCATATTAGATAAATATTCATTTAATATAATTATGTTCCCCACTAGAACAATAATGTTTGTGTATTTGTAAACATGGAATAATAAAAAAAAATTACATAAAACATATAAGTAATTTCCCTTTATTTTATTGATAACTATAACCCATCATTAACATACCATACATAAACCCTTTTTCATATCCAATAGAAAAAGAAACATTTAACATGGTGAAATACAATTCCCTATAATATTAAACAATTTAGATATTAATCAATAATCATTTTTAACCATAACACGAGTATAAGTGTATAATAACATGAGCATAAAATTTTAAAATCATACCAAAATATTCATATATCATAATCATGAGATATGTTATAAATCTTGTTAGTTTATAATACATGAATAATAAATTGTTGAATGAAAAAGATCCGTAAATGTATAAATGGGTGTAACTAAAACTCATAAAATATTGGCAAAAAATGTAGAATAATCATAATCGTAGAAATATTTATTCAAGGATACCCACCATTACATTCATCACATGTTAATATTGGGATAATGACCCAGGTACCTACTTTTTGGTAGGAATAACATCCTACATAACAATATTGGGCCTTAGATAACCATGTTTGGGCCCTCTTCAGGGTATTGGAAAACCTCCTATGTATCCATTGAGTTTATAAAAAATTAACCACTTCCCAATTCATTGGAGGGTTATGATGGATCTACCAATCACATAATAATAATTCATTCATCTGTATGTTATAAGATCATGAAACAAATTATCATTACATAAAATTATAACATGTGGAAAAAATTTAGTCTCATCACTATATCTTCATCATAACCACAATCCAACCAAAATAAGAATAATGAGAGTAACATTGGGTCATGTTAACAATAAATCATTGGAAACATCTTTATATATTTTTATTTATGAAAATACATTTCAAAAACTCTAAATCATTTCCTTAGGAATATATTATTTTCATTTAAAAATCATTTATTTAAAATCTAAAAATATAAAAAATATTATGGAAAAAATATTAATTAGAAAGAATCATTGATACTTATAAGGGATTAATAAAATTTAATAGTGGCCATGAATGTGGTAAAATGCATTCTTAAGACTTTTTTAAAATAAATTATTTCATTTACACCTTTTGTTAACAGTATCTCGTTCAGAATATGATAAGGAGATTCATTTAAAATATATATATAATGAATAAAAATGAATTTATTCAATAATTAGATAATGGTAAAAAATATTCTACAAAAAAAATTAAATAAAATATGTATATTTTATGAAAGTATTCATATGAGAAGAGAGAAATAATATTTATTTTCCATAACAACTTTCTTTCACTCACATTATTATTTAAAGAGGGTAAAATTAAATTGAAAAACATGAAATCTCATAAAAATAAGAGGATAATAAAATAAATTTTATCTTGGTGATATAGATAATATAATTTCCATATCCAAAATTTACAACCCTTGGATTCTAGGGTATTCCTATTGAAATTTATTATCTTTTATAGTTTATGCTTCATGTAATACTGAGTTTAAAATAGTAATATATTATTAAATATGACCCTTGGAATAGTAGTGTGACTATTTGGAATAGTAATATGACAAAAATAATAGTAACATAACCTATTAAATTGAAAATAAAATATTTGTATCTTATAAATAAAAATACGAAATATTTATATAATGGAATAAGTAAATAAATATTTTAAAAATGATAAATTATGTGTTGGTATTTTTATAAAATGTAAATTTTTATTTATAATTTTTTAAATAATATAATTAAAAAAATAAAAATTTAGTATCATTAAATATGTTCATTAATTAATATTTTATTTTATTATGATTACATGATATTTTTATGAGACCTTAATTATTTTTTCAAGGTCTCATAGAAACAGTTATAATATTAAAATCAGTATTTTTCAAGTGAATGATGATATTACATAACAATATAATTTCTCATAATTAGGAAATTAACATCATGAAATATAGCCCATTTTTTAATTATACAGATAATAAAATCTTTGGTTTAAATCTTTGGGATTTTTCAAAAATAGGTTAATTTTTTGGGAGTAGTGAAATATGATAATTTATGGTATTAGCTAAATACATGAATTATTGAGTCATGGGTGATGTATGGATGATATAAGTAACATTAATTCAAATTAAAATTATTTATTTAATAAATTTAGTCCAAATAATCAATACTATAGATAGTTTTGAGCTAAAATTATAAACTAATGAATAAAATAATCACAAAACACCCCTTTAATCCACTATAAATACCACCCATCACCACCTCTTATCCTCACACCTCAAAACCCTTGAACATTTTCCATTTTCTACATAATACTTATACAAAACTTCTTCCCCACGTTCTTTTCCTACTGGTCACACCGAATAGATAATTTCAATTTTCTTTAATGTGGTTATTAAGTAGAGGAATTCAAGATGTAAAATCTCCTTTCACGCATTCAATTTTCTTTCATTCTCATTTAATTTCTTATCCTTTACAAAACTCTTATTTATAAACATTAAAGATAAATATAGTATCTTATATATTCTAGAATTATATTATGATAATGAGATATCAACCACCAATTCTTTTCTCTTCCCCTTTTTAATTATAAAATTGAAAACATCCTCTATGAGTTGCTGATTTACCGCCTTCATGGAAAATATGTTTTTTTTTAATTACACCTCCAAGGATGGTCATAAAACCATTTTTATGGATAAAAAGACATTAATATATGTAATAAAACTTATTTATTGTTTTATAACTAGTATGTATACATAATATTAATTCATAAAACAAACCTAGTTTGTGATGATCGAAAAAAAAACCAAAATAATCCCAACAATTACCATTAAGGTTTTATCTAATGAATTGTCCTAGTATATTGAAAAAAATGATATATAAGTCCATTAAATGTTTTTTATATTCATTAATAACATATATTTTCAATTATGTATGCTTATTCCCATTTCACATGATCTTTAGTACATGTAAACAAGTGAAACAATCATGAAAATCAAAAAAAAATGAACACTTTTGATTGGTGAAATTGAATCATATTACTCATCAAAAAGAAAATTAATGAACATAATAAAACTATAACAAAAAAATTAAATATATTATTAAATAAATTAATAATGAATCTAATTTCATTATCCATGATGTTAAGTACATGTGTAGAATGCTTTCAGATATAAGGTAAGGGATTCTCCCCGATCCTCCATTTTTTATCCAGGTTACACATTTTCTATCTTTACCCAAATGTAATTATTCATTATTCTTATATAACACTTCTAAATTATTTATATATGATCCAAAATCATATATCCATATCAAATCAGCTTTATTTTATGTTGAAATACATTTTTTACAAGGTTCCCTTTTTAATTCCTTCGAATAAGTAAGTCTGATTATAGGGTACCTCCGAATTTCATACCCATTTTCAAGTACATCCCAAAATAAATTTTAGGACACCAATATTTTATTAAATCACAATTTTTATCAAAAAATACTATCTTATATATTTTTTGTTTTTCAAAAACTACTAATCCTCTATCTTCCTTAATGAATCATTTACATTTTCCCTTTAAGTGCAATAAAGTGGAAAATTTCTAAATATTAATAAAAATAGTTTCTATATTTTTTCACTTCAGTTGGACATAATTTATGCCTAAAAAAATAAAATTATCCTTATATTTTATTTTATCAGATACACATATTTTTAATATGATTTTATGAAAAATACAATATAAATTTTCAAAATAACTCTTCTTTATAAAACTAAAATGGGTATTTCTCTCAAGAATTCCTTAATGATTTTATTAGAGTATTTTTTTTCTATTTAAACACCCTATGTTTAATATTATTATTTATTGAAATTTATCTCTTCGGCTACCATCTACCATATTTAATTGAATGGTTTATGGATAATTTGATTGGGAATTTACTATCTTGGTATAATGGACCATATTAGCAAGATGGTTTATGATTATGTTTTCTATTTGGGTAAATTTAATTAATATTCCATATTTTAGTTTTAATATTAATGTATATGTTTATTATGTTTCACCCTTTTCATATGTGTAATTCGTTGGACATAGTATGTGGCAGTCAGGGCCCGCTATTTCCCGTTGATGTATTGGTAGGTCTCATGAGACAAACTAGAGATTTTTTTTCATTTTTATATGGTGTCTTGGACAATGCATTGGTGGAATTTTTAGGTTGACTAAAATTATGCATTGAATATTTATGATAATATTAATTTATAATCCATGTTATTATTATACTAGTAAAATATCCATGTTTATCTTTTGTTCTCACGTTATTATTTACATGGAATTATTTATCCAACTTTTATTCTTTCCAAATTATTCTTATAATTATGATTTAATGGCATCTATTTTTATTTATTAACATTATTTTTATTTTTATGGTTATTTATGTTAGATTCCTCTTTATTTTTTACCCTTACTGAGAATTTGAGCTCACCCCATTCGTATATTTTATATTTCCCCAAGAAGAGAAGATGTATATTATGAATGGCTTGTAGGGATAGTCTAGGAGATTATAGATTCTTTGAATGAAGTTGATATGTTTTTTCCTTTCATGTTGTAAAATAAAACATACGTTTGTATCTATTTTTTCAAATCTACTAAACTATTTGGTCCATCGAGAAGCAGAAATCTTGTTTATTATGCTAATATAATAATGTAAGGTACTGGATCTAGGCTACTGGGGTCGGGGTATTTATATTTTTTACGAGAGTAATTTTAGAAGAAACTTTATAAACTATATTATAAAATCATAGATTAGGTAAATATAACCCTATAACTAACTTGTAAAATTTTCCCAATGATTCCAAGAATATTATATAGAATTTTTTTATACCTAAATTTTAAATATTGAAATATGTGATTCTCCAGTTCTAATATTACACATTATATTTCATAACATTATGATCTAATATAGTGTATTCCATTATTTAGAAATGGAGCCTATTTAGAGTAATGTAAACAGTATCAACATGCATATCCCATGTAGGGATTTTCATCCTATGCAAGAAAATGATGTTTGATAAGGAGCTAAAACTTGAACTGAACATGTTATAACTATATTGGGAAAATAACTCAGGTCATGAGAAATAGTATTACTCACATGGACCATCCTGATCCACATCATGGTGTAACAATGTTAAACTGCTTTATGTGACAATAACCTCCATCATTAATGGTTCTATAAACCCATTTTAGTAGATAATAGGATATGTTACTTAAATATGATATTTCTTAATTTGGGAAGTAATAAAAGGGAAAATGATATCATAGAAGTTAATAATATATTGGGACATTGAAATCAATTATGGTCATGTATTCAAAACACAAAGGAGAAGGAAGTAATTGAAAATATTTAATGGAATAATTTTAATGAAATATTATTAGAAAAAATATTTCCCTCGTGATCATCGATCAGATATAGAGATAAAATTCTTGATTCTAATACGAAAAAAATATGAAGGCATTTCCAAGTATTAATCAAACTTTACAAGGATAATGAGGAATATGATAGACTACATACAAAATTTAAGGATAGATAATAGACCTTTCTTTCATGGTCTTAAACCAACTCAATAAAGGGTACTAGTCTCCTAGAAATTTTCATCATAAAAGGATATAGTATCATGTTCCATCAAGATAGAGAAATAATTTTCCAATCCATGTGGATTCAAAGGGAAGAAAGATAAGAAGAGGGGTACTGAGTACTCTGGAAAAGGAAATAAAGAAAAAGGTAATAAGGTAAGGTTATAATTTCTAATATGAAATATATGTGGATAGAAACATCATGGAATATTCATATTGGGAATTGGATTTTGTTACAAATATGGAGAAACATTACATCATGTATGTGATTGGATATGTAAGAAATTAGACAAAAATGTGTAATGCTTCTGCTTTAAGGAGTTGGGAAACAATGATAATGATTATCCTAGATGTTAAGAAAACATTCCTCATAAAAGGCCAAGAGAACAAGGCCATGTTGATGCAGTCATAACAAATGAAGATGAAGTTATTAATGATGTGTTTCCATTTACTTTAATTATCTCATCTAATTTAACTAAAGCATTATTTGATTCTAGATCATCACATTCCATTATATATTCCCAGTTTTATTTAAAAAATAGATATTTTCCATTCAAATTAATAAGGGAGCCTTCTATATAGAAACCCAGTGGAAACCATACTACTAAAATTATGTGTTGAGTATCTCATATTATGTCACATAAACATGATCTAATTAATGATGTTATCATCATACCTATAGTTAATTTTGATATAATACTTGGTATTAAATTTATATCAAAATATAATAGGAAATATTTTTGAAATAAGAAGGAAATTATGATTCTTAATGAAGATATGGAATTTATTATCTTTAGATGGGTGAATTAATCATTTAATTTATATCTTGATCCACCTACAATAGCTATTCTAAATGAAATTTATGGGTAGAAAGATAAAACATCATCTATATATAAGGAAATAAATATTCAAATTGACTACATGCCTATTTTATATAATTATATTGTTGTATTTTATTTAAATTTTCTTGGACATCCTCTAGAGAGGGAAGTTGATTTTTATATTGATATAATCCTTAAAGCAACACCAATATCAAATAATCCCTATAATAAGTCCATAGTGTAGTTAATAGAGTTAAAAAAATAACTAGATAAACTGGGTGATAAGGGATTTATACTCCCCAGTGTTTCACCTTGGGCATATTATGTTCTTTTTTATGAAATATGGATCTATAAGGTTGTGCATTGACTATAGGTAAATTAATGCTATTATAATAAATAAAAATCATATTTAGCCTCTCAAGGATAAATTATTTTCTCAAATTTAAGGAGTTAAATTTTTTTAAATGAATTATATTTGATATGGATATCATCAAGTGTATGTGGAGAAGGAAGATACTCTAAAAACATCATCTTGAACTAAAATGGACATTACGAGTTGACAATAATACCAATTGGAATGACTATTACACCCTTGGTTTTTATAGATATAATGATAATAGTTTTCAAGGAATATCTTGACTAGTTTTTTGTGGTATTTATTTATGACATCATGATATATTCCAAAATCTATAAGGACCTTGAGAACCACTTATGGATTTCCCTAGAGCCTCTTAAAAGAAAAGTTTTATCTGTGAAGTTTAGTATTTTTGAATTCTGACTTCAAACAATTTCTTTTATTTGATATATTGTCTATAATGATTCAATATCAATTGATCCTATTAAGGTAAATGTAGTTTAGGAATGGCCATAACCAATGAACATAAATGAGGTATGTTTTTTCAATGGTCTAGCAGGTTATTATCGGCACTTTGTTCATAATTCGGCTCCACTAGCTAACATTTCAACCATGTTTATGTGTAAAGGGGATAATTTTATTTATATATAGTAATTTTAATTTTACAACAAATAATAGAAGAGTATATTGGTGGATGCCCCATTTTTGATTCTATCATCAGGAAATAGTGTATTTTTGATATATAGTGAAGCATCTAATAACAGACTTAGTTGTGTTCTTATATAGAATGATTTAGTTATTCGCTATTTATCAAGGAATTCATATGTCATGAAAAGATCTATCAAAATAATGTTCTTGAGTAGGTAGCTATAATATTTTATCTGAAGATATAGAGACACTCTCTATATGGTGAAATATGTAAGATATATACAATTCCCATGATTTTGAAATATATATTCACACAAAATTAATAGAACATGATGAAATGAAGATGGCATGAGATACTCAAGGATTATGATTGTTCAAGACAATATCACTGAGGTTAGTAAAATATGGTAGAAGATTCATTGTGTTGGAAGGGTAATAGAGTTATAAAAAAAATGTTGATTTATAAGGATCATATGTACATGGAACTAGTAAATATAGATATGGGAATTGTCACGGAAGTTGAAACATCACTATTTTTTCAAATTTTTTTCAAACCATATGTATTAGAAAGGATAATAATTTCAATTTTTGATGATGGTAATTTTATAAATAAACTTATAGCTATTAATTATGGGAAATTGGTTGACATCATATGTAAAGATGGAGTATTAAAAGTTGGGAAGAGGCTTTGTGTTTCTACTATACCCAAGCTAAAAATGGAATTATTGGATGATTTCCATTGCTCAATTTTTTGTATATAACTTGATAGAAATAACATGTATAGATATTTTAAGGAAAATTTCTTATGAGATTACATGAAGTGAGAAATTAAAGATTTTGTATCAAGGTTCTTACGTTGTTAATGGGTGAAGGCAGAAAGACAACATACTAGAGGGGTCATGAAACCATTGCCTATTCCTATATAGGAATTCGATGACATTAAATTGAATTTCTTCACTATATTTCCAACGAATCCAAGAAATAATGATACAATATGGGAAATTTTTGATCAGCATACCAAATATAGACATTTACTAGCTATAATAGAGAATTTTCTATTATAGGACCTCGCAAAACTCTATATTAAGGAATTTTTATGACTTTATAGTTCACCTCTTAAATTATAAATAATCATGATATATGATTTACATAGAAGTTATTAAAAGTTATCAAAAGGATTTGGATACTGAGATTCACTTGTGTTCTACTTATCACCCTCAAATCGACAGAAAGTATAAAAGGAACATTCAAACCTTATAGTCCATGTTCATATTATACTCACATGACATTGAAGGTATGTGGGATCAATATTTACATTTGGTATATTTTTCCTACAATAATTGTTTCCATTCAAGTATTCAAATGGCATCGTATGAAGATTTATATGGCCATAGATGTCTTACTCCAACTAGTTGTGATAAACTATGTGAGAGGAATCCCGTAGGACAATAACATATGGAGGAAACAATATAAAATTTAAATACAATTAAAACCTATATCAAAACATCACAATATAGAAAAAAATATTACGATGAGAAATGAAGAATGGATTTGTAGTTTTAAGTGGGAGATAGAGTTTTTATAATGGAATAATTATAAAATGGTGTTATATGTTTCAGTAATAAAGGAAAAATAATCCATGGGTACATCTAACCTTTTTAAATTCTAGAGAGAATTATATTTGCGGATTATTTTTTGGAAATTCTACCAAACCATTCCAAAGTACATAACCCATTCCACATATCCTTATTAAGGAAGTATATTATAAACCCAATGCATGTTCTTACATATAATGGAATGTAAATTGAACCTGATTTATCATTCTCTTAAGACTTTATCTACATTTTTTACACTAGAGAACATGTGTTTAGGAGTTAGATGACTTTTCTAGTAAAGGTACATTAGAAATATCATAAAATGGATGTGGCGATATTGGAACCAGAAGAGTTTATAATGAATACCTACCCAAATGTATTTATGATGTGAGATTCTAGGAATTTTAAGGGTGAAATTTCTTTAATGATGGGAGAATGTAACACCCCAATATGTTATGATATGCCTCTTTTAAATTTAATATCCTTGATAGTTTATTCTTTACACAACACTGAGATTAAAATGTCAATATACTATTAAATATTAAAATTGGAATAATAATGTGACCATTAGGAATATTAATATGACTAATAGAATATTAACATCACCTAGGAAATTATAAATTAAATATGGGTATCTTATGAATGAAAATATGGTATATTTATATCCTTGAATAAATAATTTATTTTTTTCAACATGATAAATTATGTAATTGTATCTCTTTGAAACATAAATGTTTATTTATAATTTTAAAAAAAAATATTATGATTTAAAATGAATTTAATTTCAAAAAATATACTCATAAATTTATATTTTGTGGTATTATTATTATAATATAATTTTATGAGACATTAATTAATATTTCAAAGTGTCATAACAACAGTTATAATATTAAAATCAACATTTTTCAATTAAATAATGAATTTATTTAGTAATTAAATTTCACCATATTATAAAATTATTTTCCTAAAATGGAGCCCATTTTATAATTTTAAAAATGAAAAAGTATTAGTGTTAATTTTTGTGATTTTTTAAAAATTTTGAATTTTTTGTAAATAGTAAAATACATTAGTTTACAGGAGTAGCTAAATACTTTAATTATTGAGTCAAAGATGACATATGGATGATATAGAAACTATTTAATTATGACGACATGAAATAGCTACTATATTTAGTAACTAAAATCAATAATATTGATATTATTGAGCCAAAATAATGAACTAATGAATAAAATAATCAAAAAACACCCCTCTCCTCCATTATATTTTCCACCCCTGACCGGATCTTCTTCTCACACCTCCAAAGAATTTATTGTTTTCCAATTTCTTTCCAATACCTATCCCAAACCTCTCCCATTACATTCTAGTATTTTCTATCCCCCAAAAGAACATTTCTGAGTTATTTAAGGAGGTTCTCAAATAGATGAATTCAAGAGGCAAACCCCCCATTCTCTCTTTAAATTATCTTTCATATTTATTTTATTTATTATAGTTTTCTTACCTCATATTTAAAAACATGTAGGATAACTCCAATATCTTATATATACTATATGGTTTTTATGATAATGTGATATTCTTCATCAATTCTTTCATATTCACATTTTTTATTCTAAAATTTAAAATATTGTATGTGTAGAGCTTATTTACCGCCTTCGTTGATGATCATTTTCATTTTTCAATTCCTCCTTAAAGATTATTTATAAAACCATTTTATGGTTAAAATATAAATTAATATATATAATAAATATTAAATAATGTTTTCAAACCATTATATATACATAATATTAATATATAAAACAAAAATAGTGTGTGATGATTGAAAAAATGGAAAAATATTCCAAACTATTATCACTACCATTTTATATAAGGTATCGACATATTATATGGAAAGAATTAATATATAAGACCACTAAACCTTATGTAATTTCATTAATAACATATAATTACAATTTTTTATTACTATTTCAATTCCACATTATCGTTTATACATGTAATGAAGTGATCCAATTATAGAATCCAAGGAGACGATAACTTTTGAATGAAAAAATTGAATATTATAACTCATAAAAAATACCAAAAATGAAAATAAAAATATTAAAACAAATAAAATAAATATTTAATAGGTTTGTAGTTAAATTATTAATTAATCTAATTTAATTATCAAAAATGTTAATTACAAGTGTAGAACTCTTTTAGACATAAGGTAAAAGATTCTCCCAAAACCTCCATTTTTCATTTCGGTAATGTTTTCTCTCTCTTTACCATGATTTAATTATTAATTATTTTTAGATAATTATTTTAAATTATTTTTATATGTTCCGAACATAAATATCCTGATCATTTGGTCTTTTTTATGGAGAAATACATTTTTTACAAGGATATCTTTTCAACTCCTCCTAATAAACAAGCCCAAATAAGGGTATTTCCCAATTTCTTACCCATTTTCAAGTAAACTTCATAATATGTTTTAAGAAAGAAATATTTCTGTAAATTAAAAATTATTATTTTTAAAATCTATCATAGTTATTTTATGGTTTTATGTAACTAATTAATCTTTTTTATTCTTTAAATATTATTTTACATTTTCCATTAAATTGCACTTAAGTGGCCCATTTTTAATGTTTTTTAAACTCTTCTTATATTTTTTCACATCATCTAGACATAATTTATGAGCTAATCATAATTTCATTGTCTTTATAATTTCTTTTATAAAATATACATGTTTATACTAGGATTTTATGATGTCAAGACCCATCCCCTGGGGCCCGTGTCGTGACTACCCCATGCCCACCTCCCGAAGGCCAGGGGATGGAGACTAGCGCCGAAGGTGTCAACCTAGAAGTGGGAGGAATTTTCCTGAGTATCTATATGAACAAAATTTCCCAACCAAGTCCCCCACACTATAAAGGAAACAAGTATCACTAAAAAATCTAAGTACAAGTACAACTAATACAAGTGGGTGAGAATACAAACCCAACAAATGAATTGAAACTGCAAAGTACAAAGGAACTCTAATGGCCAACCATGGAAAACCCCACCTGATCATAAGAGTAGTGTAGCTACTAGAATTTTTAGTTTTACATCCTACCTTCATGTTCCTACTAGGTCATGTCTGGTCCTAAGACTCCAATTCCACCATCGTAGCATCTGTTGGTCTCGTCTCCCTAAGCACCAATGGGTCTCGGTCCACCAAAGTCTTCATCGGAATGCTGATCTCCTGCATTAGACACAACACGAGTGGTAGGAGATCTTGAATGGGTGGGTAAAGTGATAATTAGTAGTGACCCCAAAACAAAAAAGTAATGGGCACACAAAAAACATAAATGTAATGCACAAAGCACAAGACACCTCACATCAGGTATACATTTAGGGTAGTGATATAAGAAACATCAGTCACATAATTGAACACCTTGGATGTTGGATAACTCCTCTATCATGTATAGTGGGCATGTTAGGTCACATAGAATCCATTTCCCACAAACTTTTCACTGATGTTGTACACATCCCAGATAAGTACCGTGGGTATACTAGGTCACACAGAGCTGCTACCCACCGTGGGCATGCCAAGTCACATAGATCCACTTCCCACCTTGGCCATACTTAGGTACTCCTTCTATTGAGTATCGTCAGTCTTCCAGGTCACACAAATCCACTACCCACTATGGTCCTGTCAGGTCATAGATAGCTTCTTCCCACTGGGTCGTCGTCAAGTCACACATAATCGAAAGTCAGCAGTCTTTAGGTCTCATCCAACCGCAGGGTTTCATATGTAGCATGCAAGAGAGAACCAATTCTCAATACATTCATATCATATCAAACTCTATGAAAGTAACTGTATATCATTCCAAAATACTTTCCTCATCGAGAGGGTCCCAACACTTCAAACATATCATCGATCGGATGCTCGGTTTGCAAGATGCAGGGGTTTTAGTAAACAGTGGCTAATTGTGTCTGGGCCCGGTCCGACCCGGTCAAACCAACCCAACCATTCTGGACCGAGGTATACACATACCCCATTTTAAATTTGACCAACTCAACCTAAACCGGTTCCGGTCAGGTTCAGTCCGGTCTGCCTGGCCGGTGGGCTAGGCCCAATGGGCCTCGCTGGACTTGGCCTGGTTTGGGTGAGGGTCAAGCCCGCTAGGTCGCCCGATGACCTGGTCTAGTCTAACCCAGCCAGAAGGTCTCAGCTCTAGCATGTCGGTGTGGATCCAGCCATTTGGGTGAATTTCCATCCCACCGGCATGGGTTCGGCCAGCTGGCTTTGGGCGCGGCCCGCCAGCTCGAAGCCCGACCTCACGGGTGGCCGGTGTTGAGACATCCAGTTGGGATGTGACTGGAAACCGCATCTGGGATCATCTACATCACCGATATGTAGGTCCCTCCTTCCAAGATCAATGGACAATAGCTCCCCAGCTGACTAGAGGGCATGTACATGGGTTGTCCCTCCATGCGGTGCTAGGTGGGTGCCCTGTCTCCCCACTGTCGTCGCATCCAGATGGCCCTGGCCTCCCGCTGCTATGGAACACTAACTAACGTGATTCCACCTCCACACAAGGTGGACACCATGGGCCACTACTGCTTCCACTGGTGCCAGGACACTGACAGATTGTTTGGCGGTCCACCAAACACACTTTGGTGGTCCATTCTTCACGTCGCCTGCACCTATGCTCTCTGGGGAACGTCATCTTCACTGTAATGGTCCCAGAATCATCTTGCCACCACTTTGAGGTTTCAGCCACAAAGGACTCACACGAAGGAGGTTCTTGGGCTTTGTTTGTGTCATCATGTTACCTCAGCAGTAGAGGATTAAACCAGGGAAAGGTCTTAGGGGTTTAGTTCAATTAATACAAGTGATGTTTGAATCCCAGATACATAAATCAGAAATAAAGTTACACTCCTGCTAGAATTCATGATCTACGGATCAACCTATTTGTAGGTTGATATGCGTTCATAATTTTTATAAAGAAAATGGGGAAGAACTATAAAATAAAATAACCCCTACCACTTTGATGTTCATTTACACAACATTTCGTCCTCGAGGTTTCAAGACGATGACATCGTTTGTCACTTCTAGCTTCGTTCTTCGAGGTGCATCGAAGATGTTTGATGTTTTTTTTTCATTTGTCATTCTTCATTGGAGAGGAAGTTCATTGGAGGTTCATCAAATAATCCTCATAGTTTAATTCCTCATTCCACCAACGTGTTATCCAAAATAAAAGGAAAACACGCCGTCACGTTTCTATTACAATGTGACGTCGTGTCGTTATTTTTTTCATTTAAGAAATAGTGTCGCTATTATGTTTCATTAAAGTGTCTTTATGATGTGATTTAATGAGATATTAATGAGAATCATCAATTAGCCTCTTCATTGTACCACATCATCGCCGTCCACCGCTCAATAGGTGAGAAAATAAAATAAAAATAACTTTTTAAAGTTATTTAATTATTTTTTGAAAAGTCAAAAATTTATCTTTTATGTTCGTCCATTTCTAGCAAAAAGTTATGTCCGTTATAGAAGAATCATATAATTCTTAATTAAACAGTGCCCTTGGATTTTCGATCCCAGCACCAGTTCAAAATTTATAAAAACCCTCTCACACGTTTACTTAATCGTACATAAAAAAGTTCAAAATTCCAATCTAGGCTCACCGGGTCTCAGAATCACTTGTCGTCAAAGCATGTGGTCTCATAATAATTCCATGTAATTTAAAAGGAAAATTGAACCAAATCTATGATACATTACATTCTCCCCTCCTTAGGGATTTACATCTCGAAAAGATAAAACAAAAACCAATCAAACATATGTGGGTACTAAACATGAATCTGAGCCTCCCACTCCCATGTCCTCTCCTAGATATTCTTGTGCTACCACTGAACTCGCACCAAAGGAATCAACTATCCATGTAGGACCCACTCCTACATGAACGTACCTCATTAGCTACAACATGTGGAAAATATAATGCTCTTGGTGCATCTGTGGGGAAAGATACTGGTAGTATGCCACCTCTCCAACTCTGCTCAGGATCAGAAAAGGTACGATGAACCTCGGAGATAGCCTACCACCCTATCCAAATCGTTGTAATCCTTGTTAGGGTGAGACCGAAAGGAAAACATGATCGTCCTCCTAAAACTCTAATGGTCTCCATATCCTGTCAACACAAGACTTTTGCTTACTATGTGCAGTCCTCATCCGCTCCAGGATATTCTGCACCTTCTCATTGGTAGCCCGTACCAACATTTGACCCATTAGTACTGACTCTCCTGGGTCTGTCCAGCATAGGGGTGATCTGCAAGGCTGACTGTATAAGGCCTCAAATGGTGCCATTCTAATGGTGCTGTGATAGCTTTTGTTGTATGAAAACTCTAATAGTTTGTAGGTGGTCCTCCCAATTGCGACTAAAATCTAGGACGCAAGCACGTAGCATGACCTCCAAGGTCTGTATGGTCTGCTTTGTCTGACCATCTGTCTGGGGATGAAAAGATGTGATCAAGAGAAGCTTTGTCCCGAACACCTCCTGTAATCCCATCCACATCCAAGATGTATAGAGAGTGTAACAATTTGAGACTTTCATTGAAGGAACCCTGTAAATCTGCACTATCTTCTGGACGTAGAGGCATCTCATGCTCTCTACTGGTCCCTACTCCTAGATGGGTATAAAGTTAGCCTACTTGGTGAGTCGATCAACAATCACTCAAATAGATTTGTGGCCCATGTATGTATGTGGTAACCCCGACACAATTTCCATTTATATACCATCCCATTCCCAGATTGGTACCTTGAGGGGTTAGGCCAGGCTTGCTGAAACCGGATGCTCAGTATTCACTCGCTAACATGTGAGGCATTGTGAAACGAACTCAGCCACCACTTTTTTCCTCCCTATCCACCTGTACTGACATCGAAGGTCCTGGTACATATTTTCCACTCCAAATGTACCGCCAAAGGAGATGTATGGAACTCCCTCAACACCTCCTCCTGCAAAGTCAATGGACCAACGGTGCACCTTCTAAAAATGATTATGTTCTCCCAATCTATTGTAAATCTATCAGGAGACCATCCTAAGGATAACTGAGCATGTCGGTCCTCAAATTCGACATCCACAAGTTGTGCCTCCTTGACTCATTATAAATGAGTGGGATTAATAGTAATCCATTGAAGGTATGCAGGTCCACCATCATCATGTCGGATATCTGCATCGTGGCCAACTGCTTTGTCACCCCACTCAGCAACTGCAAACTGGTCCTATTATAGAGCGTGTCTTCCACCACATTCCTTTTTCTAGGAGTATAGACTATCTCAATGTCATAGTCCTGGAGGAACTCTAGCTATCGCCATTGTATTAGGTTCAGGTCTTTCTGGGAGAAGATATACCTAAGACTCTTGTGGTCAGAGTAAACCGTAAATCGTTCACCCATCAAGTAGTGCCACCAAATCTTCAAGGAAAAGGCCATTACTAATAACTCTAGGTCGATGGTCATGTAGTTCTACTCATAATTCCCCAATAGGAATGATTCATAAGAGATAAATTCTCTCTCTTACATTAGTACATAACCCAATCTTTTCCTTGTTGTGTCACAGTAAACAACATACCCAACGCCCTCCTCTGGTAGTCTCGTGATGGGGGAACTAGTCAGTCTCTGCCTCATCTCATGGAAACTCTTCTAAAATTTCTACCTCCACATAAAGGTATGTACCTTACATGTCAAATCTTATATGGGTGCTGCTACTCTGTAAAATGTGGTCGCAATCCTCTGATAGTAACCAGCCGACCCTAAGAAGCTCTGCACCTTAGTCATGCTTCTGGGTGGATCCCAAGCAAGAATTGCCTTTATCTTCACTAGATCTATTGAAACTCCAGCCTCTGAGATGACGTATCCTATAATGTGGACTTCCCATATCCAAAATTGACACTTCAAGAGCTTACCATAAAGTTGGTGCTCTCAGAGTGAATACAAGACTATTCAAATGTGTGTAGCATGTTCCTCCTCCGATGCTTAGTACACCAATATTTCATTGATGAAGACTACAACGAAGCGATCAATGTAAGGATAGAAGATCCTATTCATGAGTCCCATGAAAAATGTTGGGGCATTGTTCATGCCAAAAGGAATCACCAGGAACTCATAGTGGTCGTATCAGAACATGAAGTGTGTCTTCAGTACATCCTCATTCCATACCCGATGTTGGTGATAGACCGATCTGAGGTTTATCATTGAGAACCACCTCACTCCCTTCTGATGGTTGAATAGGTCATAGATCCTCTGTAGTGGATACTTGTTCTTCATGATCACCTTGTTTAGGATCCATAAGTCCATGCAGAACCTCAAAAACCCATTTTCCTTCGTGTAAAAAGCATCAGGGCTACCCTTAGTGAAATTATGGTCCTTACAAACCCCTTATCATACACATCCTCTTAATTTACCCTTAGCTTGCGTAGATCTACAGGAGCCATCCTATATGTCGATGTGGAAATCGGTGTCATCCTGGGGTACAGGCCAATGCAAAAGTCTACCTCCCTATGAGGAGGTAGTCATAGAACATCCTTAGGTAAAACATCATCATACACATCCACCACTGAAGGAAAACAATAACTCCTCACTACTACAACCTGCGCCTTTATCAGCGCTAAAAACCATCATTAACAGCGCTAGAAAAGCGCTGTTAATTCCGGCGTAGATAAAGGGGTCCTTTATCAGCGCGTGGTGGAGCGCTGATAAAGGTCAACTATATCAGCGCTTCTCGGAGCGCTGATACAGGGTCCCTTTATCAGCGCTCCTCTAGCGCTGTTAAAGGTGTCCTTTATCAGCGCTAAAAAAGCGCTAGTAAAGGCCCCAGCGCCTGCACCTAAAAAACAGTACCTGCACACCTGCACACCAGAATACCTACACAAAGTAGCACATGCACACCTGCACACCATAGCACCCACACCCAATATTTTGACTAACAACGGTATATACATTTACTTAACATCATGAATACAAAAAAAAATGCATTGCTATATACATTTCAAACATTTTTTTACATGGTTACATTTACAATTATTCAACAACAGTTATAAACATTCATGTTTCATCCTTTGATATCCGTGATCCGCTCTCAATGGTATCTATTGCCAAACAAAGCATCCGAACTCAAGGAAAAAAATTCACCTATATAAGAAAACAAATATTATGTTAGTAATGCAATAATGAAATAAATTAAAATAGTAATATGAAAGAATACATTAATATGGAAATGTGAAACTAAAATATTAAATTTTAAACTCAAAAGTTTTCATTTTCATAACAATGAAAGGGAATAATGTAAAATCAATATGTTTTTGATTGATTTATCTCATTTAATAAATACTGATTCTTTATCTAATGAAAAGCTTTACCGGTCACACCGTGCGTCGGATTGAGGTGCAGTCGATTCGTACACGTCACAAATGACTCGTGGATCGTTGTCCTAAAGTATCAAAACAATCCAAAGGCGTTTGCTCGGTTTGGCGTATGTCATTGGTGTTGTTTTCCAAAGTTCATGTCATTTTCAAACTGATATCAGACAATTTTAGCCATACCGGTCACACCGTGCGTCGGATTGAGGTGCGGTCGATTCGTACACGTCAAAAATGACTCATGGATCATTTTCCTAAAGTATAAAAACAATCCGAAGGCGTTTTCTCGGTTTGGCGTATGTCATTGGTGTTGTTTTCTAAAGTTCATGTCATTTTCAAACTGATATCAGACAATTTTAGCCATACCGGTCACACTGTGCATCGGATTGAGGTGCGGTCGATTCATACGCGTCAAAAATAACTCTTGGATCGTTTTCCTAAAGTATCAAAACAATCCGAAGGCGTTTGCTCAGTTTGGCGTATGTCATTGGTGTTGTTTTCCAAAGTTCATGTCATTTTCAAACTGATATCAGACACTTTTAGCCATACCGGTCACACCGTGCATCGGATTGAGGTGCGGTCGATTCGTATGTGTCACAAATGACTTGTGAATCGTTTTCCTAAAGTATCAAAACAATCCGAAGTCGTTTTCTCGGTTTGGAGTATGTCATTGGTGTTGTTTTCCAAAGTTCATGTCATTTTCAAACTGATATCAGACAATTTTAGCCATACCGTTCACACCATGCATCAGATTGAGGTGCAGTCAATTCGTACACATCAAAAATGACTCGTGGATCGTTTTCCTAAAGTATCAAAACAATCCGAACGCATTTTCTCGGTTTGGCGTATGTCATTGGTGTTGTTTTCGAAAGTTTATCTCATTCTCAAACTGATATCAGACACTTTTAGCCATACCGGTCACACCGTGCGTCGGATTGAGGTACGGTCGATTCGTACATGTCAAAAATGACTCGTGGATCATTTTCCTAAAGTATCAAAACATTCCGAAGGCATTTTCTCGGTTTGGCGTATGTCATTGGTGTTGTTTTCCAAAGTTTATCTCAATTTGAAACTGATATCAGACACTTTTAGTCATACCGGTCACACCGTGCGTCGGATTGAGGTACGGTTGATTCTTACACGTCTCAAATGACTCTTGGATCGTTTTCCTAAAGTATAAAAACAATCCGAACACGTTTTCTCAGTTTGGCGTATGTCATTGGTGTTGTTTTCCAAAGTTTATCTCATTTTCAAACTGATATCAGACACTTTTAGCCATACCGGTCACACCGTGCATCGGATTGAGGTGTGGTCGATTCTTAAACGTCACAAATGACTCGTGGATCGTTGTACTAAAGTATCAAAACAATACGAAGGCGTTTTCTCGGTTTGGCGTATGTCATTGATGTGGTTTTCCAAAGTTTATCTCAATTTGAAACTGATATCAGACACTTTTAGCCATACCGGTCACACCGTACGTCGGATTGAGGTGAGGTCAATTTTTACGCGTCAACAATGACTCGTGTATCATTGTCCTAAAGTATCAAAACAATCAGAAGTCGTTTGCTTGGTTTGGCGTATGTCATTGGTGTTGTTTTCCAAATTTTATCTCATTTTCAAACTGATATCAGACACTTTTAGCCATACCGGTCACACCGTGCATTGGATTGAGTTGCGGTCGATTCGTACACGTCAAAAATGACTCGTGGATCGTTTTCCTAAAGTATCAAAACAATCTGAATGCATTTTCTCGGTTTGGAGTATGTCATTGGTGTTGTTTTCCAAAGTTTATCTCAATTTGAAACTGATATCAGACACTTTTAGCCATACCGGTCACACCATGCATCAGGTTGAGGTGAGGTCAATTTGTACACGTCAAAAATGACTCGTGGATCGTTGTCCTAAAGTATCAAAACAATCCGAAGGCGTTTTCTCAGTTTGGCGTATGTCATTGGTGTTGTTTTCCAAAGTTCATGTCATTTTCAAACTGATATCAGACAACTTTAGCCATACCGGTCACACCGTGCGTCAGATTGAGGTGAGGTCGATTCATACACGTCACAAATGACTCATGGATCGTTTTCCTAAATTATC
This sequence comes from Viscum album, assembly GCA_963277665.1. Classification (NCBI taxonomy): domain Eukaryota; kingdom Viridiplantae; phylum Streptophyta; class Magnoliopsida; order Santalales; family Viscaceae; genus Viscum; species Viscum album. The sequence goes on from OY728126.1 coordinate 1,718,311,706, forward strand.
AAAACAATCCGAATGCATTTTCTGGGTTTGGCGTATGTCATTGGTGTTGTTTTCCAAAGTTTATCTCATTTTCAAACTGATATCAGACACTTTTAGCCATACCGGTCACACCGTGCGTCAGATTGAGGTGTGGTCGATTCGTACACGTCAAAAATGACTCTTGGATCGTTTTCCTAAAGTATCAAAACCATCCGAAGGCATTTGCTCAGTTTGGCGTATGTCATTGGTGTTATTTTCCAAAGTTTATCTCATTTTGAAACTGATATCAGACACTTTTAGCCATACCGGTCACACTGTGCGTCGGATTGAGGTGAGGTCGATTAGTACGCATCACAAATGACTCATGGATCATTGTCCTAAAGTATCAAAACAATCCGAACGCGTTTTCTCGGTTTGGCGTATGTCATTGGTGTTGTTTTCCAAAGCTTATCTCGTTTTCAAACTAATATCAGACACTTTTAGCCATACCGGTCACACCGTGCATCGGATTGAGGTGCGGTAAATTCGTACATGTCACAAATGACTCGTGGATCATTGTCCTAAAGTATCAAAAAAATCTGAAGGCATTTTCTAGGTTTTGCGTATGTCATTGGTGTGGTTTTCCAAAGTTTATCTTAATTTGAAACTGATATCAGACACTTTTAGCCATACCGGTCACACCGTGCGCCGGATTGAGGTGAGGTCGATTCGTACGTGTCAAAAATGACTCGTGGATCGTTTTCCTAAAGTATCAAAACAATCCTAAGGCTTTTTCTCGGTTTGGCGTATGTCATTGTTGTTGTTTTCCAAAGTTTATCTCATTTTCAAACTGATATCAGACACTTTTAGCCATACCGGTCACACCGTGCGTCGGATTGAGGTGCGGTCGATTCGTACACTTCACAAATGACTCGTGGATCGTTGTCCTAAAGTATCAAAACAATCTGAACGCGTTTTCTCGGTCTGGAGAATGTCATTGGTGTTGTTTTCCAAAGTTTATCTCAATTTGAAACTAATATCAGACACGTTTACCCATACCGGCCACACCGTGCGTCGGATTGAGGCGCGGTCGATTCTTACGCATCACAAATGACTCTTGGATAGTTGTCCTAAAGTATCAAAACAATCCGAAGGCGTTTGCATGGTTTGGCGTATGTCATTGGTGTTGTTTTCCAAAGTTCATGTCATTTTCAAACTGATATCAGACAATTTTATCCATACCGGTCACACCGTACGTCGGATTGAGGTGTGGTTGATTCTTAAACGTCAAAAATGACTCTTGGATCGTTTTCCTAAAGTATAAAAACAATCCGAAGGCGTTTGCTCAGTTTGGCGTATGTCATTGGTGTTGTTTTCCAAAGTTCATGTCATTTTCAAACTGATATCAGACAATTTTTGCCATACCGGTCACACCGTGTGTCGGATTGAGGTTCAGTCAATTCGTACGTGTCACAAATGACTCTTGGATCATTGTCCTAAAGTATCAAAACAATCCGAAGGCGTTTGCTCGGTTTGGTGTATGTCATTGGTGTTGTTTTCCAAAGTTTATCTCATTTTCAAACTGATATCAGACACTTTTAGCCATACCGGTCACACCGTGAGTCGGATTGAAGTGAGGTCGATTCGTACACATCACAAATGACTCGTGGATCGTTTTCATAAAGTATCAAAACAATCCGAAGGCATTTTCTCGGTTTGGTGTATGTCATTGGTGTTGTTTTCCAAAGTTCATGTCATTTTCAAACTGATATCAGACACTTTTAGCCATACCGGTCACACCGTGCATCGGATTGAGGTGCGGTCAATTTTTACGCGTCACAAATGACTCGTAGATCGTTTTCCTAAATTATCAAAACAATCCGAACACATTTTCTCGGTTTGGAGTATGTCATTGGTGTTGTTTTCTAAAGTTTATCTCATTTTCAAACTGATATCAGACACTTTTAGCCATACTGGTCACACCGTGCGTCGGATTGAGGTGCGGTTAATTTTTACGCGTCACAAATGACTCGTGGATCATTGTACTAAAGTATCAAAACAATCTTAACACGTTTTCTCGGTTTGGAGTATGCCATTGGTGTTGTTTTCCAAATTTTATCTCATTTTCAAACTGATATCAGACACTTTTAGCCATACCAGTCACACCGTGCGTCGGATTGAGGTGAGGTCGATTCGTACACGTCACAAATGACTCGTGGATCATTTTCCTAAAGTATCAAAACAATCCGAAGGCATTTTCTCGGTTTGGCGTATGTCATTGGTGTTGTTTTCCAAAGTTCATGTCATTTTCAAACTGATATCAGACAATTTTATCCATACCGGTCACACCGTGCGTCGGATTGAGGTGCGGTCGATTCGTACACGTCAAAAAATTACTCGTGGATCGTTGTCCTAAAGTATCAAAACAATCCGAAGGCGTTTTCTCAGTTTGGCGTATGTCATTGGTGTTGTTTTCCAAAGTTTATCTCATTTTCAAACTGATATCAGACAATTTTAGCCATACCGATCACACCGTGCGTCGGATTGAGGTGTGGTCGATTCGTACACATCAAAAATGACTCGTGGATCGTTTTCCTAAAGTATCAAAACAATACGAAGGCGTTTTCTCGGTTTGGCATATGTCATTGGTGTTGTTTTCCAAAGTTCATGTCATTTTCAAACTGATATCAGACAATTTTAGCCATACCGGTCACACCGTGCGTCGGATTGAGGTGCGGTCAATTCGTACGCGTCACAAATGACTCGTGGATCATTTTCCTAAAGTATCAAAACAATCCGAACGCATTTTCTCAGTTTGGCATATGCCATTGGTGTTGTTTTCCAAAGTTTATCTCATTTTCAAACTGATATCAGACACTTTTATCCATACCGGTCACACCGTGCATCGGATTGAGGTGCGGTCGATTCGTACACATCACAAATGACTCGTGGATCATTTTCCTAAAGTATCAAAACAATATGAAGGTGTTTTATTGGTTTGGAGTATGTCATTGGTGTTGTTTTCCAAAGTTCATGTCATTTTCAGACTGATATCAGACAATTTTAGCCATACCGGTCACACCGTGCGTCGGATTGAGGTGCGGTCGATTCGTACGCGTCACAAATGACTCGTGGATCATTTTCCTAAAGTATAAAAACAATCCGAATGCGTTTGCTCGGTTTGGCATATGTCATTGGTGTTGTTTTCCAAAGTTTATGTCATTTTCAAACTGATAACAGACAATTTTAGCCATACCGGTCACACCGTGCGTCGGATTGAGGTGAGGTCGATTCATACACGTCACAAATGACTCGTGGATCGTTTTCCTAAAGTATCAAAACAATCCGAAGGCGTTTTCTCAGTTTGGTGTATGTCATTGGTGTTGTTTTCCAAAGTTTATGTCATTTTCAAACTGAGTAGTAGGAATTCACTAATTTAAGGATATGAAACATAAGAAAGGGAGATCATAGATGCTCAATAAGTGTAAAGGGAGATATCAATGACCATATAAATATAACATAAGTATTAGGAATTCACCTTCATTTTCCTATTTGTTTACATTCTTCGATCAGGTACGCTGCCCATTCGTTTCTAAAGACATTTATATCATCTTCTGAATAGGAGTTTTTGCGACAGTCATTGTAGTACTGAAAAAATATAAATACAGAAAGGATTAATAATTATTTTAAAAAAAGTAGTAATTATTTTCAAAAATATCTCTTCAAGGATGCTAGTTTGTCCATGAAATACGATCTCTTTCATAAATTTACAAACATAATAACCGCAGTCCTTGTCATTTGTTTGTTTCATACACTGCAGAAACATCAATAAAAATAAGTAATTTGTTTTGATATGTATTTGGATAGTGAAATATAATTATATATACCCAGATACTTCTCCATTTGTAGATCTTGTGGGCATTGTCGTCCTTACGCCCTGGATTCATTCCAGCCTTTAGACGATATTTATACACCGCCCTATCATAACAAAATCCTCATTAAAAGATAATATAAATTATATAACTAGATATTTAGTTCTAAAATGTTGGATCTAGTGTATTACAAATTGACAATCGCCATCATGTGTGGCCGGTTAGTTGGATATCCATGCAGTGAATCCAGAAAATAAATCTTTGGAGTATCCAAATTGACTGCAATGAGCATCCAATGTTCCCTAAAAACACAAAAAGAAATAAGTACTGATAGAAATGAAAATATAATTTATATGATTAAAATGTAGAGTTTTACCCTTGCATAGTTGGTATTAAAAAGAGCCTGTCAGTCGTAATTCTTCTTTGAAACGTTCTGAGCAGATTTGACATCAATTCAGCCTGAAAATTAGAATCTATTTCTGTTCGTTGTGTAGAAATGGTGTGAGGACTAATGAGTCCAAATTTGTATTCATGGGAAAATCCCTTCAACTGTTTTTCATATATACTCCTGTGAAAAATATGAGATGTATTTATCCATAATTATCAAAGCATATCAGCTTCTGTAAAATCAAATCATGAAAACATACCTCGTGTATACATTTATAACTGAGGCGCCTAGCCAGTCGTATGTGATGATCTCAGAAACAACGTCTGCACTAACGAAATCCATTGTTTCCTCTCCGTACATATCTTTTTCACAAACAATTGTATGATTCTTTCCGTCTTTCATTTTCGTATCCACATGAGCTTGCAATGATATTAAATGTGGATATAGAACAGGCGGGGTGAACGTGCTCTCAGTAGATCGTTTTGACCGGTTCGTTGATCCAATCTTGGAGCCGCTGTTTGGTTTTAGCTTCTCCATTTTATCCTTCTGTAATAAAATTCATCGGTTCAGCCATTTTCTAATTTAATGTTAAAGGTTCTGCTTGAAAAATGAACAGGAAATGAATACCTCCTGCTCGACGTGTTTTTTTACAAGATTCGACGGCCATGCAATGAATGTTCCAATAGCTTTTTACACCGTATGAATGTCGTCATCGTCATTTGGCACGGGTAGCTCGGCGCTCGGCTCATGAGCTATGTTAATCGAGACTTTTACATGACCGGTTGTAAGTGGTCTGGAGTGTAGCGTGTCATTCTGCATATTGAACACCGTAGCCCTCGCTACAAGGCGATGGGTGGGAGTTGACAGATATAAATCATAGTCATTTTCACCCTGCAGAATATCATTAAATGAAAGGTATCAGTGTCTATGTGATTCACATCTCACAAAAATGAATATTATAACATTTATTACCTCGGTTAAGTCAGGTCTTTGAGGGGAATGCCTTGCCTCAAAGCTGGTGAGGGGTGGATCTTCTCGCAGGGGTTGTTCTTGAGTTGTTTGTTCTCTTCGCCTCTCCTCCATCAAACTCTTTAGCATCTCTCCCTGAGTTTGGATTAGTTCTTCAAGGGTATCTACTCTATCTCTCATTACATGCAATTCTTTAGTTTTTTCATCCTCTTGTTTTTTTTTCTTAAAATATGTCTTGGGTGACACCCCAAAACCCACACCTCTGACGTGGCCATACTGTTCTGGCTGTTTCAAGGCCGTTGAAAGTATGTCTGCATCCGGTGCGGGTGTTGATGTTTCCTATGACTATGTCAAATAGAAAATATGAAAAAATAAGTAAGCATCATTATGTAATAGTGATTTAAATCAAAACAAGTTTATATTATGTCATACTTACACATGTTTCCCACACTTTTTTTGTGTTTTCATCTATCAGTTTCCCCTATTTATTAACACGAGCCTCCTTCCATAGCACATGGCGTGGAATGGAAGTGACTTGAGATTTTTCTTCATCAATCTGCTTATAAACAGAGAAACATGGTTACAGTGTTGTTTTATGTCACATAAAATTATTACAGTACTTTTAAAATACATACCAATTGTTTTTCAATTGAAGCATACCCCCAACCTTGCTTTACGGTAGGGGTACGCTGGTTTTGCTGACCGTTCTTTATTTTCAGCACTCAGTTGTTGTTTCATAAATAAAAACCTATCAATCAATGTGATGAATACAAGAAACGTTACACAACGTGTAACCAAACACAATGTACCTGAAAATTCTTTTCCGCACGACGGTTGCAAAACGCATCCCACGTTCCTTGGGATATCAAGTGTGCATAAAGAGGAGGCGGGTGCGGCTTGATTTTCCCTTCGGCATCTTTCAGATGATTTTTCGTTAAAATGGTTCGAAAGCCTCTATGAATCCTTCCTTCCAGTCTGAAAACATATTCTTTGTGCGAAACATCTACTATAAATGCACTCTGCAAGAGATGATGAAGGGTTAGTCAATATTTCAATATTTTATTTTATTTTAATAAATTAAATAGATGATATCGTAATGTTACCGTAATCTCTTCCCACATTAATGTTTTCAACCCGCTGACAACATGGTGCCACGACTCTACGTCAATCGGCACGCGTTGTCGAGTGACGATTCCAATGTAGCTACTAAACATGGCTTTGTTGGGGTTTACATGATGGCCTAGCTTATTCCATCCCACCTAAAATTTGATGCCTTTTGCTTTTGCCTTAAGGATTTTTGCTAAAACTGCCAAACTACGGCGCACCTATTTTTTTTTTGTCGTTGGGGTTTAATCGCCTACCATTTCCTCAGTTTCTACATCATCATTATGTTTCTCCGAAGCACTAGCTTCGGCACTGACACCAGCTGCAACAGGTTGAGAGACCTGTTGTACATCAGCAGTGGGACCAGCTGCAACAGGTTGAGAGACCTGTTGTCACTCAGCAGTGGGACCAGCTGCAACAGGTTGAGAGACCTGTTGTATGTCAGCAGTGGGACCAGCTGTAACAGGTTGAGAGACCTGTTGTCTCTCAGCAATGGGACCAGCTGCAACAGGTTGAGAGACATGTTGTGTCTCAGGATTGGGTGCATCAGCAGGTGAAGAAGTCATTATCTGCAAAACTGGTTTAAAATTTAAGTTAGATCACATAAAATCAGCAGCGAACAGATAATAACATAATGTAACACAATCTATATTACAATAAAAATCAATAACCTGATTATTAAACTCCCTTTTTTTAAAAGGCTGAAGGGATTTGACCCCTCTATCAACTATCCATATCCCTTCATTGTGGTCTCCTCTGACATACAAAACGTCGTCTACATTGGGACCACTGTGAAATGATTGCGAAATCCCAATGAAAGGATCATCTTCCGTTGAATTTTCATCTGACCCTTCAGCTGTTTTGGTCGATAACAGAAAAATTGACCAGTTTCGGTTTGCGGGATCGGGAACATAAAATACTTGCACTGCCTGTGATGCCATTATAAATGGTTCGTATTTCTCCCCTTCCTTACTGAAATCAACTTTCACAAATCCCAAATAATCTATTTTAACAGCACTCCTGTTATCAACCCACTTGCATTGAAATATCGGAACTTGAAATTCCGTATAATCCAACTCCCATATTTGTTTGATGATGCCAAAGTATGACATATTCGCATAAATTGGATTTCTGTCCTTAGCACCGGAAACATGCATCATTTCAGCCATAATTGTAACCCCACTATTCTGGATGGTACTGTCTTCATCATGTTCATTAGTATAAAATGTATAACCATTAACTACATAAGCATTGTAAGATAATTCATACACACTTGGTCCTCCGGCTAGCCATCGAATTCGTTCCAAAATAGACTTTGGATTTTCATCTGACTTCTTAAAAATATGATCTTGAACCCATCCTATAAACTGTCGATTATGTGTATTTGATATCCATTTTTCAGCCCTTGATGGATTCAATTGCCTAAGAATTTCTTTGTGGATTTCAACATATGGGTCAACGTCCAAACTGTTATGCAAAACATAAAGGTGGGCCTGCTCCCGATCTGTAATATTGATTGTGACAACATTTCTTCCAAAAATTCCTTCACCCTCTAACCGCCCAGTGTGATGATATTTCGGTAAGCCAATGCTCTCCACACCAGACAAGTATTCGGTACAGAATTCAACGGCTTCCTCAACAATATATCGCTCTGCAATACAACCCTCTGGCCGACTTCGATTTTTGGCATACCCTTTCAAAATCTTCATATACCGTTCAATGGGGTACATCCATCTGTAATGTATAGGACCACATAGTTGAATCTCTCTCACCAAGTGGACCATCAAATGAACCATCATATCAAAAAATGAAGGCGGGAAGAACATTTCTAATTCACATAATATGACGGCAATTTCTTTTTCCATAGCTGGCAATTTCGCCGGGTCTATAACTTTGCTGCATATAGCTTTGAAGAAGAAACACAGTTTCGTTAATGTATGGCAGATATTCTTGGGCAAAATGCAACGTAAAGCAATTGGAATGAGATTTTGCATCAAAACATGACAGTCATGTGATTTCAGACCTTTTAACTTCAAGTCGCTCATTGACACAAGGTTACTGATATTTGACGAATACCCCTCTGGAACCTTTACTTCATTCAAGAAGTTGCAAAACTGATATCTCTCCTGCCTGGAAAGAGTGTAAGCAGCAGGAGGAAGAAATGTTCGTTTTTCACCCTTTACTGGTGCCAACTCTTCTCATATTCCCATCTCAACCATGTCCAACCTAGCCTTAATTCCATCTTTTTGTTTTTCCAGATGTATTTAGCAACATGCCGATAACACTGTCAAATACATTTTTTTCTACATGCATAACATCAATAAAATGTCTTATATACAGACAATTCCAGTATTGTAATTCAAAAAAAAATTGATCTCTTTTTTCAACCGATTTACGTAAGGTTTTTCGAAGCCGGTTTACCAAAAGTAGTGTCCAAATTTTTAACTTTCTCAAACAATTGATCACCTGTTAGTGGAGACAGTGTTGTACGTTCTTCTGAACTTCCATCGAATGATGTCTTCCAAGAATGGTACTTATGTCGTCATGGTAGAAATCTGCGATGTCCTAGAAACACGGTTTTCAATGAATGTTTCAACCTAATTGATTGTGTACCTTCTTCGCAAACGGGACAGCCTTGAGTTCCTTTAATTCTATATCCTGACAAATTTCCATAAGCTGGGAAGTCATTTATCATCCCATACAACATGACTCTCAAAGTGAAATCTTCCTTTCTGTAAGAATCATACAATGTAACATCTGAATCCCACAATAATTTCAAATCTTCGATCAATGGAGCTAAATAAACATCAATATCATTACCCGGTTGTTTTGGTCCTGATATAAGCATAGATAACATGATGTATTTTCATTTCATGCATAACCACGGTGGTAAGTTATAATTTATCAAAATAACAGGCCATGTACTGTGATTGCTGCTTTGAAAACCAAAAGGATTCACTCCATCTGTAGATAACGCAAGATGAAGGTTTCTCGACTCGTTTCCAAATTCATGATACTCATGATCGATTCTCTTCCACTGAGGAGAGTCTGCCGGGTGACGTAGTATCCCATCTTTAATTCTTGTATCTGCATGCCATGTTAATTGTTCTGCAGTCTCCTCACTTCCATATAGGCGTCTAAACCTTGGAATGATTGGAAAGTACCATACAACTTTAGTAGGACTGGATTCATCTTTCTTGTATCGAGAAGCACCACACTTTTGGCATTCTTTAAGTGATTTTTGGTCCTTGAGAAACAGTATACAGTCATTCGGGCAGGCATTTATTCTTTCAGAGATCATACCCATAGAGCGTAGCATTCGTTTGGCATCGTATGTTCGGCTCGGGAGCTCATTGTCTTCTGGGAGCATGTCATTCAAGAGGGAAAGTAGTTTCGTAAAACTGTCGTCACTCCACCCGTTATCTGCTTTCAAATTATACAGCTTCAGTATGGCTGACAATGCTGTATATTTAGTGAAACCAGCATACAATGGCGTCTTTGCACAACTTTTTAACTTCTCAAACAATTTTTGGCAATCATGAAGTTCATCTTCGAAGGTCCTTGTCATTTTCTCAATACGATCTTCATCATCATTCACATCTGTAATCACATCCTCCATATGGTCATCTTCATTGTTCATGTTTGTAATCATATCAGATGATCCATAAAACGCAGTGTCACCCCAGTCACTACCTACATTCATTGTTTCCCCGTGTTTATTCCAACATGTATAACTTTGATCTATTCTGTGACAGATCAAGTGTTATTCCAACTCATCTGGACTAATTTGTTTTGAATAACAATAGCGTAAACACGGAAAAAGGATTTGAGAAGAGTCACATGCATGATCTATTGGAAACTTGATAAATTCTTTCACGCCTTCTTCATACTCTTTTGTCAACCGATTGGCATTCATCCATTCTTTATTTATATTCATCCTATTTAAAATCCATAGGATAAGTATATAGGTTAAAGGAGAAGGAATATGAGTATAATTTAGATAAAAAACAAGATACTTCAAGGAAATAAAGGAATAAATAAATACCAAAATAAAAAATATATTGGGAACCACTACAATCCCCAAGCCTCACATCAATATGATACCACTGTGCGCCAGTTGAATCACCCATAAAACCGAATCTAGATAAATCAAAAATCAATAGAAACTAAATATAAAGAATAAAATGGTAAGGAAGATGGTGAAATCACTTGAGGCACCTCTCAAACCGCGGTGGAGGAGGAGGCAGCAAAGTAGGCAGAGGAGGAGGAGGAGGAGGCGCCGGTGGAGGAGGAGGATGAGGCAGCGGACTAGGAGGAGGAGGAGGAAGCGCCGGTGGAGTAGGAGGAGGACGAGGCTGCGGTGGAGGAGAAGGAGGAGGAGGAGGAGGAGCAGAGGAGGAGGAGGAGGCGGAGGCAGCGGAGGAGGAGGAGGATGAGGCCAGTGGAGGGGAGGAGGAGCAGGAGCAGAGGAGGAGGAGGCAGCCGCGGCGGAGGAGGAGGAGGTAGCGGAGGCATCGGAGGAGGAGGAGGAGGTCGCGGTGGAGGAGGAGGAGGCCGTGGTGGAGGAGGAGGCACCGGCGGCAATGCAGAGGCAGGGCGGAGGTAGCGGAGGCAGCGGAGGAGGAGGAGGATGAGGCCGGTGGAGGAGGAGGAGGAGGAGCAGGAGCAGAGGAGGAGGCAGCGGCCGCGGCGGAGGAGGAGGAGGTGGCGGCCGCAGAGGCACCGGCGTGACCGCGGCGTGACCGCGGCGTGACCGCGGCGTCACCGCGGCGAGACCGCGGCATGACCGCGGCGTGACCGCAGAGGAGGTGGCGGTCGCGGAGGCACCGGCGGAGGAGGAGGAGGCATCGGCGGAGGAGGAGGAGGCCGCAGTGGAGGAGGAGGCACCGGCGGCAGCGCAGAGGCAGGGCGGAGGCAGCGGAGGCAGAGGAGGTAGCGGAGGCAGCGGAGGAAGAGGAGGATGAGGTCGGTGGAGGAGGAGGAGGAGGAGGAGCAGGAGCAGAGGATGAGGAGGAGGCCGCGGCGAAGTAGGAGGAGGCGGCGGCCGCGGAGGCACCGGCGTGACTGCAGCGTGACCGCGGCGTGACCGCGGTGTGACCACGGCATGACCGCGGCGTGACAGCGGCGTGACCGTGGCGTGACCACGGCGTGACCGCAGTGCGCGGAGGAGGAGGAGACGTGGAGGCACTGGCGGCACCAGCGGAGGAGGAGGAGGCATCGGTGGACAAGGAGGAGGCCTCGGTAGAGGAGGAGGCACCGGAGGCACCGGCGGCAGCGCGGAGGCAGGGCGGAGGCAGGGCGGAGGCAGCGAAGGCAGCGGAGGAGGAGGAGGATGAGGCCGGTGGAGGGGAGGAGGAGCAGGAGCAGAGGAGGAGGCGGCGGCCGCGGCGGAGGAGGAGGAGGCAGCAGAGGAGGAGGAGGAGGAGGCCGCGGTGGAGGAGGAGGAGGCCGCGGTGGAGGAGGAGGCACCGGCGGCAACGCAGAGGCAGGGCGGAGGCAGGGTGGAGGCAGCGGAGGTAGCGGAGGCAGCGGAGGCAGCGGAGGAGGAGGAGGATGAGGTCGGTGGAGGAGGAGGAGGAGGAGGAGGAGCAGAGGAGGAGGCGGCGGCCGCGGCGGAGGAGGAGGAGGCGGCGGCCGCGGAGGCACCGGCGTGACCGCGGCGTGACCGCGGCGTGACCGCGGAGAAGGAGGAGAAGGAGGAGGCCACGGAGGCACTGGCGGAGGAGGAGGAAGCCGCAGAGGCACCGGCGGCACCGGCGGAGGAGGAGGAGGCATCGGCGGAGGCAGCGGAGGAGGAGGAGGATGAGGCCGGTGGAGGAGGAGGAGGAGGAGCAGGATCAGAGGAGGAGGCGGCGGAGTTTTACTACTCGCTTATTATATTTTTAAGAACGCATGCATAATGTGTTATTTTATAGGTAATGGTACTGGATATGATAGTGTTGGATGGGAAAAGAGAAAACGGGCGAATGCTATGTTTTATGGACAGTGAAATAAAATTGTATTGAAAAAGATCGCACCTTTTAGGATGATGAAGATACGGTATTTGGACCCCCCATTATACGCCCCACCTATATTTTCACCCACTGAACATCTCCCCCACCTAAACACCCCCACCTAAACACCCCCCACCCACTACACCCGCAGCACCTGCACCCCCCCACTTCAAATAAAATTTATTCACACAAATCATGATAGTTGAAATATAGAACAAAAACAAAAAACAAAGAAAATTACAGGCATAGCATACCGCACAATGGAGGAGGAGGAGGCCGCGGAGGAGGAGGAGGCCGCGGAGGCACCGGCGGAGTAGGAGGAGGCCGCGGTGGATGAGGAGGCCGCGGTGGAGGAGGAGGCACCGGCAGAGGAGGAGGAGGCCACGGTGGAGGAGGAGGCACCGGCGGCAGCGGCGCGGAGGCAGGGCTGAGGCAGGGCGGAGGCGGCGGAGGCACCGGAGGAGGAGGAGGAGGAGCAGAAGCAGAGGAGGAGGAGGCGGTCGTGGCCGCGGCGGAGGAGAAGGAGGCGGCGGCAGCGGTGGCAGCGGCGCAGACGAGGGCTTCTGCGAGAGCTTGATTGTGTGTGGGGAGGAGGAAGAGGACCCGCGGGTTTTTAATAAATCCACGGGACCCTTTATCAGCGCTAGTAAAAAGAGCTGATAAAGGGTGTATTTATCAACGCTAAAATGAAAAGCGCTGATAAATACAACCTTTATCAGCGCTTTTGTTAGCGCTAAGGTCCGGCCCTTTATCAGCGCTTTTCCGTTAGCGTTGATAAAGGTAGGCGCATGCCTTGCCCAGTTTTGTGGTAGTGCCTCTCATCCACTACACTGAGGGTGAGGCTAGCCAACTGGTGAGTGATTTGTTGCACCCTCCTCCAAGAAATTTCGTCCTACACTGTAAGGGTTTCCTTCTCACCGGTGAATGAAAACCTAGTTCCATCTCCATGGACACACCGCAATGTACACCTAAAATAGTCGATCTGAGCATGTAATGTGGATAACCAGTCCATACCCATAATGATGTCGTAAGGCCTGGACAATGCTATGAGGAGATCCCAGTCGATTCAATCACCTCCAAGATTGAGCTCACACTACTAGCACCAGTGTTTAATCATCAAATCTCCTCTATTGGAAGTATCTAGCTGTAAGTATCAATCCAACGCCTCTATCAGAATCTCCGATCACCGAAAAAGAGTTGTGGAAAGGAAGGAGTGACTATCACTTGTGTCTATTAGAAGTACATCTAGAATGGAGAAGACACAGATCGTACCTCGGATTATCTCTTGAGCACCATGGTCCCAAGCCTCTTCTGCCTGAAGTTGTTCCCACCCCTGTCTACCTTCTTCCTGAGGTTTGGGTGGACTAACAAGTGGTTGGGGTGGTAACACCTCAAACTGTCTCCCACTGCCAGTTGGTTGGCCTGGTCCCCTTCCACATCAGCCTTTGTGCGTACCTCCTTACTTGAACTGATGCCTCTGTCTCGGCAGCCCCTTGACCGTCTGCTACTCATCTATACCGAGGGTCGAGTAGTCAAGAGCCAAGTATACCTTTATGATTTATGTTAAGCCCTACCTCACTCTCTACTGACTCCCTCTGGACTAGGAGTCCCACACTATAGACCCTAAGTCCTGGGGCCATCCTCTGAAAGACCAGGCCTACATGGTCCCTCACGTATGCTATCTATTAGCTACCAAAGACTTTTCCACCTAGGGTATATTGGTATCTCTAGCTGGGGAACCTACTCTGCCAATAATCTCTCTACTATAAGGGCTCACTCTAGCACCCCTGCCTGAGTGTGGATTATAAGAGACAATACTGACGCCCTAATCTCTTACTTGATTCCTTGCTCTAAGGCTTGATCCCTGAAGAAAGGGTCCCACACCATATCTATCGAGTAGTGAGATTGCTCGGAGAACTGCACTAAGTACTCATCCACGATCATATTGCCCTATTATAGGTGAAGCAGCTCCTGAATTCACATAGAGCACAAGGTCATGGGAAAAAATCCTCATAGAAAATCCGCTCGAAGTCTACCAGGTGACGGTCACCTCATCATGTGTTTGGGTGGTCATGATCCACCATCTCCCTGCTGAGACCTATAGAAGGATAATTTCTATGATCATCGCCTATTTAAGCAATATCCTCACTAAGTGGATGAGTTGTGTCACTGCCTTCATCCAATCCTGAATGACCTGAGGATCTGTATCTCCCATGAACCTAGGAGGAATTTATCTATGAAACTCGTGTAGGGAACTGAGCCTGTGTACGTCCTCTACCGGAACTGTCGGAAGTAGATGATGACCGTCAGGTGGTGATAGCACTGGTGCACCACCTGGTGGGTCTATCTTTAAAATAGGTCCCTGAACAGATGCCTCATCTCTAGGCGGACTTACTCATGGCCTCGTATCTGGATCCAAGCTAGTCATCTACATGGAGGCGTCCTAATATTGATCAAGATGTACCATGGTCAAGAATTTTATAACTTATGAGATGAATTTTATTCAACAGAACATAAGAAGACACTTATGCAACCTATGTTTTCATGTATAGAGCCGAAAAGCAGAATTCATGGTCCTAGTGTATGGATACATCGGTCGTCGCACCAACACTAGACTCCTCAAATTTGAAAGTCAGACTCAAAACACTTAACACTATTTCCCCAAAACAAAACATAGACTCTCGGTCTTTGTGGTAGGACCAACCACCATTTTATACCTCTTTTTCAAGACATTTCCCCTGTGGCTCATGCTTGGAATACCCTAAGCCTGCCTCCCGAAGGCCATGGGCTAGTGAATAGTGTCGAAGGCATCATCCTACAAGTGGGAGGTATTTTCCAGAGTACATGTATGCACACACATGCCCAACCAACTTCCACACACTAAAAAAGGAAACAAGTATCACTAAAACAAAGCATAGTACAAGTACAACTAATACAATTGGTCCATAGTACAAACCCAACAAAGGAACTCAAAACTACAAAGTACAAAAGGAATTATGATGGCCATCTGCGGAAAATTCCACCTGATCGTAAAAGTAGTGTAGCTATTGGAAGCTGAAACAATACGTCCTTTATTCCTAGTAATATTGAGATTTTCCTGGTCCTGGGCCACCAAGTACACTATCATAGCGTCCATCGATCCTGTCTCCTTGATCACCTATGAGTCCTGGTCCACCAAAGTCCTTTTTGAAATGCTGATCTTCTGCATGGGACATGACATGATTGGGTGGAGCCTATGCATGGGTGAGTAATGTGATACTCATTAGGGACCCCAAGACAAAAAGGATTAACCACATAGAAATCATAAAAGTTATAAAAAATCATAAGACAACTCACATCAGGTATACATTTATGGTAGTGATAAAAAAATAGCAGTCACATAAACGAACATCTTGGATGCTGGAGAACTCCTCCTCTATCGATCATAGTGGGCCTATCCGGTCACACATAAGCCACTTCTTACTGGACTTGGGAATATTTTGGTACTCATCCCTGATGAGTACCATTAGTATACTGGGTCACATAGACCTTCTCCCCACTGTGGGTCTATCGGGTCAAACAGAGTCGCTTCCCACCTTGTCTACACTAAGATACTCCTCCTTTTGTGTACTGTGGGTCTGCCAGGTCACACAGAGATACTCCCCACCGTGGTCCTTCCAGGTCGCATAGAGCCGCTTTGCACTGGTTCGTTGTCGAGTCACATAGAGTCGATAGTCAAGAGTCTTCAGGTATCATCCAACTATAGGGTTCCGTACATAGTACACTTGAGAGAACCAATATTCATTCCATTATTCACATCCCAAATTCCATGAAAGTTACCATAGAGAATTCTAAAATATTTTCATCATCAAGAGGGTCCCAACACCGTAAATGGATCATCAATTGGATGCTTGGTTTGAAAGATAGAGACATTTTGTAAACAGGGTCCAGTTGTTTATGGGCTCAGTCTGATCCGGTCAGGCCAACCCGACCAACCCAACCTAGGGGTCCCACATACCCTAGTTTAAATTTGACTGAATTGACCAAACCCAATTCGGGTCTAGGTTAGTCCGTTCCGGCTTGTCCAGTGGGCCAGTCCCAATGGGCCTCGCTAGACCCGGCCTGGTTTGGTCGAGGGTACAGCCTGCCAGGTCACCCAGAAAATCATTCTAGTCCGGCTCAACACAATGGGCATGGATTTGGCCAGCGGGTATGGGTCTGGCCTGCTGGGTGTGAGTCTAGCCCACCGATGCGAGTCTGGCTTGTTGGGAAACAGGACTGGCCAGACAGTGCGGGTTCTATCCCCAAGGTTTGGGACTGGCCCGCCAGCTCGAAGGATACCCGCATTGGCCACCGGTGGTAAGTCGTTCATCCGAGACATGGCATGCTTCTGTGTCCAGCCTTAGATTCCCCTCCTACGGATAGGCCCCTCCTGTTGCAGTCAAGGGACCATGGCACACCTGCCACCTAGACATCCCAGACGTGAGCTATCCCTCCACACAATTCTAGGCGGGCACTGCGTCTCCCCACTGACATTGCGGCGTGCTGACAAGAACACCTCCCCCTCCGCCAACGGCCACCGTCGGGGGCCACTACCACCACCATCATCCTTGCCCGTAGATTGTTAAGTGGACCACCAGAAGCACTCTAGTAGTATGTTCTTCGTGCTGCCTATGACTGCACTCTACGGAGAATTTCCTCTTCACTATAAAAGACACGGAATCATCTTGCTTCCAATTTGAGGGTGTGGCAACAAAAAGCGCACACGGAAGAGGTGCTCGGGCCTTGTTCATGTCGGCCCACACCCTCCACGTTAGAGGTTTAAATAAGGTAAAGGTCTAGGGGGTTTAGTTCAATTAAGACAATTGATATTTGAATCCTAGATAGAGAAATCCCAAATATAGTTACCCCTGCTAGAACGCACGATTCGTGAATCAACTTGTTCATGGGTTGATCTGCATTCATTATTTTCAGAAAAAAAAATAGGGATGAAATTTAAAATCAAATTACCCCTACCTCTTTGACATTCGTTTCCATAGAGTTTCATCCTTGAGGTTTCAAGATGTCGATATCATTCATCGCCTCCGGCTTCGTTCTTCAAGGTGTGTCAAATATGTTTGATGTTCGTCAGAGTTTGTCATTTTTTGTGGGAGAGGAAGTTCATCAAAGGTTCATCAGAGAATCCTATCAGTTTAATTCCTCATTCCACCAACGTGTCAACCAAAATAAAAGGAAAACACTTCGTGAAATTTCTGTTAAGATGCGATGTCGCATCTTTACGTTGTTTTATTTATGAAACATTTTCGTTGTTACATGTCATTAAAGTGTCATTATGTTATGAGTTAACGAGCCATTAATGAGCCTCATAATTACACCACAACATCTTCGTACACCACTCAATGGATGAGAGAATAAAAGAAAATAACTTCTTAATGTTGTTTTATTATTTTTTAAAAAGTACAAAAAATAACTTTTATGTTCGGACCTTACCGTCCAAAGTTATGCCTTTTCTAGGTGAATCTCGGCATTATTAATTCAACAGTTCCCTCATATTTTTTATCTGATCACTGGTTTAGATGTTAGAAAATCTCGCTCGCACGTTTACTTATGCATACTTAAAAAAATTTAAAAAACCATTCTGGGCTCACCAGGCCTCGGAATCATGTGTTGTCAAAGCGTGTTGTCTCAAAATAATTCCATATTAGTTTAAAAAAATACACAGAATTTCCATGAAATTACATATGACATATACAATGTAACTTTCCAAAAGAACTCTATTTTTTAAAAGATAAAAGGGAATATCTCTGAATAATTTATCAACGATCTTATTAAAGTATTTTCAACTACAGAAACACCCTCTATTGAATCTTAATATTAATTTAAATTGATCTCTTATGTTTCTATCTACCATATTTTATTGAATACTTTATGATGATTTTGACTGGGGATGTACTGTCTTGATACCTTTCACCATATTTATGTTGATAGTTTATGATTATGATTATTGTTTAGGGAAAATTTATTAACATTTACTTTGCAAGATTCATTGGTAGGTCTTATGAGTCAACCTAGATCGAGTTTTTACCTATTTATATGTGGTGTATTGGCCATATCCTTAATGATAAGTTTATAATGTCTGATATTATTCGTTCAATAATTATGATATTAATAATTGATAATCCATGTGATTATTTAACTATTAGAATGTCCATAATTTTGTTTCATTTCTATGTGATTAATTATGTGGAGTTATTCATTCAACTTTTATTTCTACCATATTTTTTCTCCTGATTATGTTTTAATGGAAAGTTTTTTTAGTCACTCATCCTATATTATTATTTATGTTTATTTATTTTATCCTCCATAATATTTTTACCCTTAATGAGCATCATAACTCACACTAATATTATATTTTATTATCTCTAATTATGTGAAGATATATCCTATGAATGAATTCCATTGATAGTCTAAGAGTTTATGGATGTTTTCAATAGAGTTACTAGTATGTTTTTTCATTCATGTTTTAATGTAAAACTTATGTTTATATCTAGTTTTCCAAATATAGTAAACTATGAAATCCTTCGAGAGGAAACATCCTTGATTATTATACAAATTTCATAATGTACTGCACTGGATCCCGGATACTGGGCTCTGAGTCATTATAATAAATTTAGTTATAATCAATCAAGATAAAAAAGTGATATTGTAACACAAAACACTTACATAATTTTTGTCTTATTATTTAAGCACTATAAACTCAAAAATTATAAAATTAAGGTCATAATAATTATAAAAAAACATAATAATAACTATAATACCATATATTTTCAAATTATAACATTTTAACACCCATTTATCTATTATTATTTATTAAAAAAACTTTTCTACTTGATAACTGCTTAGTTTTTTATGAATATTTTGATTTGACTATTATATTTTTAAAATCTTGACCATGTATTTAATGCATCCAAAAATTTAATAATGTTATAAATATACTATATATTAAATATATAAATATTAATAACTATCCATACATGGTATATTGAGAAAAATGAGTTATATTATTTATAGAGACGATAATATGTACGTACGTATGAATAATATTTTTAATTTCTAACCAAAATTAGGAAAACATGATAAATTTTAATTTAAAGTTAAAGAATAATAATAATAGAAATATATATAATACGTTTTTTTAAATCATTAATTATTTACAACCATTCAAAATGGTAAAGTAGATAGATTCATATCTCCATCTGGAGGTGGTAGTCTACACATATGAATGACTGATATTTTCATTTCTTATGTTATGGAAAATAGGGGATAAATGGTTATGTAATCAAAATAATAACATATTAGTATATTTATATTCTATATTCATCATGTTTTTATGTATAAAATTGGTTTATATAATATGAAAAATAAATAATATTAACATATATTGGTAAAAATTTATACCTCTTTTATGAGAGTTCTTTTTGATCTTACACTTAAAGTCATTAAATATTGGTATTAGGAAAAGAACATGGGGTTTATTTTGAATGAAAAAAATATAGGATGGTTTTATAATATATAATGGATAATCTAGAAGGAAATAATTTGGTAAATAATAGAGGTTTGTGGTACCCTTTTATAAATGAGGGGAAGGTCACACATGGACTTACTTAAATGATTTTAGTAATAAAAACACTTTCAAGATAAGTGTAATAAAAATAAAATGACTTGAATATAAGGTATTATAAGTTTTAAATATAATTAAAAAAGTTTATTATAAAATTTTATATAGAATTACTACCTTAGATCTTTGTTTCACTACCCATCTCGGGAACCCCATTTTAACATTAATTGTGCTGAAAAAATTTTATTCTTTTTACTATTCATTATTACCAAAAATTATGGGGAATTTTTTAAATTATATAAATTATGATGATTCCAAATATAGAATAAATTTTTCCATATTCAATTTCTATAATTGGAAGAATTTAATTTTAATGTAGCACCCAAAATGAAAGGAAACCCGATTTATTTTAAAA
Organism: Viscum album; assembly: GCA_963277665.1. NCBI lineage: Eukaryota > Viridiplantae > Streptophyta > Magnoliopsida > Santalales > Viscaceae > Viscum > Viscum album. The sequence goes on from OY728126.1 coordinate 1,718,332,002, forward strand.
CAATCATTTTTATCTATAAAGGTGAATTTACTTCCATTTTATACTTTATAAAAATCCATAAAATTAATGTTAAATGTTTTATTGAACATATAATATATATATTCTTTAATAATTAATAAATTTATATGAATTTAATTTTTTAAGATAAAAAGTCATTTCACAAATTTAAATAGTTTTTTAAAAAATATGTTTTAATCCCAAAAATTTGGTTATACCAAAAATCATGTATAATGATGATCCCTATGTAATTAATAATGTTTATTCCAATTAATGAATATTTATATTTCTTTAAACCTTTATCTTACTTTTAAATGATTTTATTTAAAGAAAAAAAATAGTTTTATAATAAATCATTATTTTTCACTATTCATTGAGAAATAAATCTTTTTAGAAAAGTCCTAAAAACACATACAATTATAAAATTGAGATAATGATTTAAAAATGATTTTTATTCCTTTAAATTTTTAAATTGGAATAAATTAATTAAAAAATATTATAAAAAATAAAATAAACTAAATTTTTGAAGTATAAAATTACTTTCTGTAAATTGAGTACTTATATGTTATAAATTAATAAATAAATTTATATTATTTAAACAAACTAAAAATATATTCTATATTGAGATTTTTTCTATTTATATATTCTAATTTAATTCCTAGTCTATAAATTGTTACAATAAAATAGTTAATTTATTGTTTTAGAATATTTAAAATAACGTTATTGAATGTTTTATTGTTTTATTTGAAGGAAAAACATTTAAAAAGTTGGGATATTATATCAAAACCCCCTTAAAATGATTTTATCACTTTAAATTCTATCACTCTGATACAAAAAAAACTAATTATATCTCTAATTTATCACATCCTCAAGTTCCCATGTAGCTTCTATGAATTTTTTATTCATCTAAAGAACCATAACTAAGTGAGTAGTCTTGTTTCATAGAACTTTATCTCTATTTCATAATATTAATAATAGTTTTATTCATATAAATTATCATTATATTGTATAAAAATATATGATTATAGTACATATAAAGGATCAGGTATTTATTTCCTCAAAATAGATACATATAACTCATCCTAAATATGAGAGAGGTTTGGTGGAAGCACCAAAAGATAACCTATATTACTTACTTGATCAAGAATATTGAAAGGGATAATATATCAAGGGTTTATATTTTATTTCTTTTATAATCCTATATCCGTATTATAGAGAAAAATTCATTAGAATACCTTATCACCAATAAGAAATTCTATATCTCATCCATTATTGTCAATATAAATATTCTATTGACATTGGTCTACCATGATGTGATGTTAAATAGATTTAACCCTTTCATCCTATCAATATCTAGAATAGGTCCTAATAGATTCTTCCTATAAAATAATCCAATCATATCAAATATATTCAATTTATCCCATATAGGGATTCACAAGGATCCTTCTCTATTCAAAAGTGAAAACTATTTTTGCACGAAAACATTACTATATAAATTCATTGACCCCAACCATCATATAAATCTAGTGAATATGATCTCAATGTATCCTACAGTTTTTGAATGGTCCTATCAGTCTAACCTTCATTATAAGGATGATATTAAGTAATAAAACAAAACCCTGTATGACAATCTTGTGGAACAATTCATTATAAATTAAATGTAAACCCCATATCATTGTCAGATACTATATAATATGTCACTCCATTCAACTTTATCACTTCATTAAAGTGTAACTGGATAATAGGATCAAGGGATGCATCTTCCCTAATAGAAATGAATTGTAAAAACTCTATATGTTGATAAAATATAACCCAGATATAATTTGTCTTTTTGATTTTTTATGGAGTCTAATTATGAAATCCATAGTAATGTTTTCTCATTTCCATTTTTTATAGGAAATTTTTGTATAATCCGATTAGACATATGTCTCTCATCCATAAATTGATGACATACCAAGCACCAAGATACGTACTTTGACAAATCACTTTAAAATTTTCACACTAGAAATACTCTTTCAGATCTCTATATATCTTTATACATACATGATGAATAGAGAATGATGTGTTATGTGATTCTTCTAATTTATCTTTCTTCAAGTCTAATATTGAATGTAACATCCTGATATTTTATGAAATATATTATTCCAGATTTACTTTAATTATTTGATAGATTGTGTTACACAAAATAGTAATTTTATCTAACATTTCATGAAACAACATGTTTATCTTTCATTTCATATAACACCAAGTTTCATCAATAACTTATGTTACACACAAGTTTGAGTCTTACCAAACAATAATATACTATTAATATTATTATTTAATATATTAGTTATCATATTTCCATTGGAATGGTGCAAATTATGAGGTATAAATGAATTTTGAAAACATTTTTGAAAAATTTATATATAGTGAATTCATTTGTTACCAATTAATTATAAATTAAAATAAATTTTGATTGAATATAAATAAAAATAATTTTAGAAAAAAATGATTTTTATGCCAATAAAAGAATTTTATATTAATATATTAAATTAATAAATATAATTGAGAGATCATAATGAAATTTATATATCATATATTTAAAAAAATTACATCAATAAAATATTTTTTATAGGAATAAAATACGAATAAATCTAATTTTAAGCATGAAAAGATTTACTTTTTTTAAAGGCATCTTTGCCGCCTTTTAATGGAGTACATTTTTTAAAAATAAATTTTCACATGTTTATAAATTTTATGTTAAAAAATAAACTTCAATTTTGAAATAGTAATTTCAAAATTATATTTGGCTAAATATTTGGTATTTTTTTAATAAATTTCATTTTTTGATTAATAGTGAAAAATGTTGTCTTTTAATTGAAAACTGAATTTTCATCTAAATAATTTACAAAGTTAAATTATATTTTAAATTGGTTTTAAAGTAAAAATAGTAAAATTATACAATTATTAATCCAATTTATGTTATTTTAATATTTTTTATATTTAATTTTTATATAAAAAATAATAATCGTTTTAGCATTTTCACTATAAAAACTTGTATTCTCATTCCATATGAGAGATTAATTTTAAAATAAATTCTAAAAATTCAACGAGTTTAATTAGGAAAAATGGATTCCATATTTGGAATAATAATAATTTTCAATATCTATTAAGGTAAATACTATTTTTGGACATAAATTTTATTGATATCAATAAAAATTAATTACAGTGATTAAGGTTCAATCAGGTTACTTAGTAGTTAAACATTAATATTAGAGAGACAAATGACCTATAAAATTTTATGAAACATAGTTTATGTACCTATATAGAAAATATCCCATATTTTAACTATTTAAATTCATTATTGGAGGCATATTATATATGTGAAACCTTCCAAAAGTGTTTTCTTTTTGTATTTATAATAATGTCACTCCTCCTCTAATATATAATGGAACACAATCTCCCCACTTCTTCAGACATATCAAGACATTTCAATATTAAAAACCCCTAAAACCCACCTAAATAAATACATACCTTCATAATAGTTGATTTATTTTGAACATAAATCAAACAAAATAAGTATTTTGTTACAAACCATAAGGATTTTCCCCAATAAGAAGTATCATTCATCAATATGAATTTTTATTTTATTTTTCCTTCTCTTCCCCTTCAATTACTCTTATACCATTTTTATATAATAAAATAAGTATCCTATATAAAATTTTATCTTTTTATATTCAATTTATGACCTATAAAAACACACACTTCAATCAAATGTGTTATTAAATTATCATTTTTGTGTACAATGACCTACCACATTGTGAAACGATGGTGTTTTTTCCTTCACCACCTCTCATGGTTGGGAATTATGATTAACATTATGTTTATAAATTATATCTATTAAATTTATAACATAATAATACATGTTTATTCATTATATCATAATCATCATATTTACATTTTATACTACAAGTGATATGATAACGTTGCTCGTATGTATGGTAGACGAATGCCTCACTAAGGGATGTGAATTATTTTTCACTAATGTGTTACATGGAAGGTAATAAGGGTTAATATAATATATATGTGTGATATAAATAAATTATCTATGATATTAATGTCATAGTTATATTTCTTTACATATAAAATAAAATTTTATTCATTCCTTACCACACACTGAAAATATGACAATGTCATTCGTAGATGTGTGGACTACCACCTCCTCAAAAGTGATGTGATTCTTTTTTTCACCCCAACATCACAAGAATGATATATATAAGTATATATAATTATATAATATGGTATTTACTATATAGTCATCATTTTTGAAAGATAAATGTTACTTACCTTATTTCTATAATGATCATTAAAAAATGGGAATGGTACATTACTCAGGCGTAGGTACGGCCTACCATCTCCATGATTGTAATGTTGGTTCATTTTTCATAACAATATTAAATTATTAGATTTAAAATAATTATTTATGTATAATTTTTATTATTATTTAATTAAATTTTTTGTTTATATGATTAAATTATGACCTCATTGACCTCATTGACCCCAGTTAACCTACCAAAGATAGTTTCGACACTTAAATTGAATATGGTAAAAACAATAGATTTTTTATTAACTGATTATGTAATAATATACATCATGATAATAAGTGAAAAAATATTAATAAACATGAATTTTTTAAAAAATGAATTAAATAATTAACATAATTTATTATTAATGAATATAAAGACACATGTGACTAGTTAGATTCAAGTAAAGGTACTTCATCTTAATCTTCTTTTAGTGAGGCATATATTGATGTTATACACACACCTATATTTTTTTGTTGTATATACATCCCCATTAATGTATAATATAATTTATTTATTTATTTTCATGTTATTTAGTGTTTTTTATATATTATTCCTTCATTAGACTTATGATTCAAATGTTTCAAAGTGGAATGAGATAGTTGGATTTAATATTATCTTCTTAAATATTGAAATATTTAATTTCAAAATAATTAATTCTATTTCAATATTATTCATATTATATGTTTATTTATATGGATTTAAATTTATTATAAAGAAAATTTTATGTCTACATTGAATTTCATGCAATGGTTTTCAAAATTGAATATTTTTACATGTTTTAATAAGGATGTTCTAAAAATTGAAAAATGGATTTTCTATTCTTAACATACATAGTGACAATGATATTTTCCAATTTCATATCCATTATTTGATTTATGGATTCCTTTGAAAGATATTGTTATTCAATGAAACTTATATTTATATTTTATTGATTATTTCAGTATTGAAAATCATTTGTAATAGAATTTTTTTTCATAGAATGTGTTTTTCATATGATTTTAAAATTTCTTTTTAAAAGGGTTTTATAAGGAATGTGTTTTATTCATGAAATTTTATTGGTTAATTTTATAAAATAAGTGATACAAATACAGATTTTATGAAGTGTTTATCCCGATTATAGCTCATGTTAAATAGGTAATCCTAGTATAGATTATATGAAGGGTTGAGACCCATTATAGCTTATGAGAAATTAGTGAGGCCAATATAGCTTATATGAGGTTTTTATCCCCATTATATCTCACAAGTGAGCCCGATATAGGAAATATGAATGGTGATCCCCTTAATAGATATAAAATTCATAGGGTAATGATAACAATGGAAGTAAATCAGATGGTTATTCCAAGTAAATGAGTTTTGAAATTATTTTATGAATATGTTTATCTAAGAGTCCTAAATAATTTTTAATTTCATTCTATGGGTTTTAATGATTTTTTTTGAGAAAAATTTGGGTTTCTTTTTTAGGATACATTTTTTTCTTTCATTCGCTCAAAGAAAATTTAAGATAATGGTAAAATTTATATGAATCTTCATGTTTTCACTAGAATAATTATTTTCCTTCTTATTTTATCCCTTTCATTGATTTTTTTGTCATCATGCATTTTAATTAATTTTATCAAGACTTAAGGATGGGTAAGGGAAATTAATATTTCTTATAAAAATTCATGGATATTTTATATGAAAATAAATAATTTTTTATTTTAAAAGTTTTATATTATGGGAAACATGGATACTAATCGAAAGTGTCCACTTTTTATTTTATTATTTTTTATGTTTGATTTATGGCACATTTCTCTAAAAATATAAACCTAAAAATATCCAAAATAGAAAGATAATTAATTCTTAAATTAAAACTCTAGATTATATCATGTTTAAGGTCATGAAATTATATTTTGTATCAAAGGATAGTTTTTATAACTTTATAGGTTATGATAATGATAATATCATTCCCATGGGAGATTTTACATTATGTTTTGGTTAAAATGTTAAAGCATGTGAGGATTACATATTGATTCTTCTAAATTATGTCTATTTAGAAGGGTTTTTTATAGTAGAAATAGGGAAGATGTAGTGTGAAGGAACTGTTTGGAATCTTTTTAAATCAACATCTTGAGATAATTTGAATTGTAATAGAATAGTTTTTTGTTGTGATGAATCAGTTGAAACAAGTTATAAATGTTGGTGGTATCCATGCCAGACAGGAACCCGATCTTCCATGAAGGAAATTTTCTTTAGTAGATCACTTCGTGAGGAAACATCAACCATAATTCAATATAAAATATGATCTAGTTATAGTTTAATGATGGATCAATGCCTTAGAGATAATATTTATAGCTAAGGAATTTTTGTAACATCCAAAGTTAACTCTTTTTGGCTATCATTTTGAATTTGAAGTTGATCGATAGTGGTCTTTGGTTAATAACAACATAGTGAAATGTCGTCGTTATTATATAACTTTAAACAAATTTATAAATATTTTCCTTTAGAAAAATTTCAGAACATTTTTTTGTCATTGGATAGAGAAACAATTCATGGAATTGAGTAAAAAATAATGATTCTATAGTGGCATATCATAAAAAATTGATAATATTTGAAGGGTTTGTTCTAGAATTTATTCAACAAAATGATAGTAAAATTTATATATATTAACCATGATTAAAACCAAGAATACATTGATAATTAGTCGCATGTGAATTTAAAATTTATGATAATGGTTTTCATTGTGCTGAGAAAGTTAATATGGAGTTAGTGGACACTTATGTGCCATGATATGACAATACTAAGAAATGGTTAAGGTGGACGAAAAAAGAGAAGAAACCAACTAAAAGGTCTTATGGTAAGCCCAAAAATGTTCCAAGTCTTGTAAAAAATATTTTTGTGCTATGTATGTTAATATCTGGAATGTGTTACCAGTGTGGTAATTTTGGCCATAAGGTTCATGACTACAAATAAAAGAGTCTTAAACAATCTAGGAATGAGATTATAGATTGAAAGTCAACAGAATAATTCAATATTTGTAATGGTTTTGGATGTTATGAAAACATGTTTCTGAAGATAATTACATAGTTTGGAAATCATCATGATCAGATGAAATAATGGGAGGAATAATAGTTTTCTATTTCTATAATCGATGTTGGTCTATTGGTGATGTGGTGACGACTCCTATAAGCTCGGTATATTTGAATGTTTCTCAATATCCCAATGTATTAGTAACTACTCTTTTAATGTTTCAAATAATGAAAATACCTTGTGAGACATTTGTTGAGTTTTTATAGATTCCTCATGTATATGATTAAAAGTTATTTACGAAGAAAAACATTACTTTTATAGACATAAGTTTAATTGTATTGGAGTCTATTTGGATTATATATTTATGGAATGATTTAGTTGTAATGTTGGGTATTATAATTGAACTATAGAGATTAATGTAATATCTCATCACATGAATGTTTGATAGTTTTTTGAGTAATCTTAATAAATTCTGACCATTTTTTATTTGGTGAATTTCTAGAGATATGAGAAATATTTTTGTCATGACCCATCCCTTGGGGCCCGTGCCGTGACTACCCCAAGCCCACCTTCCATAGTCCAAGGGATGGCGACTAGCACCAAAGGTGTAATTCCCTAAAACTAGGAAGTCATTGACTTTATAAACTGTAAACAAACACAACAGAGCACACAGTTAGATACGAAACACTGAGTAAAACTGTATAAAAAAAGAGTACTGAAAGTAAAAGGGGCCAGAAATACAAGCCCAACTGTAAAGTACAAGAAACTGAAAGGTAAAAGTACAACTAAAGAAAAGAAAAATGGTTGATGGGTCATCCTCTGAGGTTCCTACCTAAAGGGTAGGTACAGATATCCTCCTCAGCACTCCACGTCCATCAGTCTTCTCTGTGAACAGACTCATCGTAAGGTCTACCTCCAGGTATCGTCCAGTCCTGGTACTCTCAGCCACAATCAGCGTTGTCCGTCATCTACATCCAACACAACAAGGTGCGGGCATAGCCCGTGCAGGGGTGAGTATAACGATACTCAGTAGGTACCCTGAGACCCTCAAGGTCTCACAAAATCCAACAAGGATAAACCAAAAAGTATGAAATCAACAGATAACCATACTTAGGTATATGAACATACATATACCTATGTCATCATGTAATCCATCTCAATCATGAGGTAAACAAAAAAGTTACTAACTCAGCTCAACCAAGATTTTTATTCACATTATCGAAACAACGGCTATGGTAAAACTCCTCCTATGTCGAGTACAGTGGGCATTCCGTGACACCAAGGCACTTCCCAATAACCTTGGACTGCTGAGGTACTCCTCCTGTTGAGTACCTTGGGTCTGATGCATCACCAAGGCACTCCCCACTGTGGGTCTGCTACCATAACTAGGCACTCCCCCTAATAGCCTATAGAGGTACTCCTTCTATTGAGTACCGTGAGTCTGCCACTACAACCAGACGCTCCTCCGTTGTGCATCTGCCACCTCAACCAGGCGGTCCCCATTGGGTTAGTTGAGTCACTCTGAGTCAATCGGTCAGCAGTCGTCAAGTCTCAACCAGCTACTAGGTCTTCGCACTCTGTCCACTCGTCTCTAGAATGATCTGCTCCATGAGCTACTGGTCAATACTCTAACTATAACGAAGTCCCATGAAGAAGTATCTCAATGTTCCACCATGTCATAGAGGTATCAACGCAATAGATAACGTGTCAATCGGACACCCAGTCTGAGAGTTATTTGAATTTTAGTCCCGAGGGCCTGGTTGGATTCGTGCGCGATTCAACCTGACTGTATCTCAACTATACCCCAAACTCTATTGGGGTATACTCAAAGAGACCGTCATGCTCCAAGATTACCAGGTCCTCTGATGGTTGGTCAAACGGATGAATGATGCCAAAGATATGGCCAAAAGAAAGTAAAGGGTAGTAGTGGGCCCGAATTCGATCTGACCTGGCTGGACCGACTCGGCCCAAGCTAGTCTGGGCCGACCCCTCTGGGTTGACCCGTCCTGACCCGTTGGGTATGGCTTGGCCAGTTAGGTGGACCAGCCTGTTAGGTTCGGCCTGGCCCGCTGGGCCTAGCCTAGCAGGCCACGAGGAGTCGCAGAGGGCCGCGAGAGCGCGAACCAGTCGCGAGGGTGCGGACCGGCCACGGTTCGGCATGAGGGCGGTTCGACCTAGAGGACGCTGCATGGGTGCGGGCCGGTTCGGCCGAAGCACTGTGAGGGGCGCGGGAGGCTGGATCGGCCGGGTTGCCACGAGGGGCGCAGGAGGCTGGCTCGGCAGAGCGCCGCAAGGGGCGCGGCTCGGGCGCGCCGGCCCGGGAGACCGAGGCCAGTTCGGCCAGTGGCGGCACAGGGCGCACGGAGTCGTGGGGTGCGCAGGGCACGTGGGGCGCACAGACAGCGGAGCCGTGGGGTGTGTCGGGCGCGCGGACGATAGAGAAATGGGGCGCGTGGTGCGCGCGGAGGCCGAGGGCCGGTTCAGCTGGGGCGCGGCGCGGCTCGGCCAGTTCGGCGTGGGGGGCGCGAACGGCGGGTGGCGCGGTTTGGCCCAGGGCATCGGACCATCGTGCTGGCAGCACAGGTTGTGAAGGTCGTGGGTAGCATGGCTGTTGCCTCCATCGCCTTCATCGTCTCGTCGCCTCATCACCATTCCGAAGAACGTCACAAACAAGAAGGAAGTTCTAAGAAAATAAGTCGAAGTCGAGGTCGTTCTTTGTAGTCGAAGGTGTTCCTTGTCTACGTTCTTCATTGGTGGAGCGTTCTTTGTGGAAGAACACGTTCTTCGTTGGAGAGCGAAAACCTCCAAGTGTTGGGTGTCATGTCACTTTACCAGTGCTTCGGCACTTGGTGAAACCATCCCAAATCCTCCTCCCAAGCTCCATATATATAGGAGAGGGGGAGGTAGGTAACGATCGTTGGAATTTATGATGGTTCATTTATTAGGAAGCTTCCTAAATTCCAACGATGCTATTACTTAATTTAAAAAGGGGCATGCCAATTAATTTATGTTGGCACAATGATGTGGTGCATTGGAAAGATTAATGGTATGTGTGTTGGCATAATTAAGGTGGAGGAGGTCAAGAGGCTCTCCCTCATTAATTATGGGAGTTGAGGATTTCTCCCAATTAAAGGGGTGTTTCATCCCGGGTGGTCCCCACCACCATAACCTCTCATGAGAGGTTATGGTTCAGATGGTCCCCACCACCTTAACCTATCATGGGAGGTTAAGGCCTGGTGGTCCTCAATTCCAACTTCCACCTGGAGGTTTAGTTCTGTGGACCCCACCTAAAATATCCACATGGAAGCTCAAAATAAAATAAAATGAATTTTATTTTATTTTATTATTTTCACGAAAAACCCAAAAACTAACTTTCACCATTGTCTATATAACATTGAGGTAAAAGTCTTCTTAAGAGAATACTGATACTGCGAGTTCAATGGTGCCCTTGGATTTCAATTCTGAGCACAGGTTCAAAAGTTACAAAACACCGCTCGCATGTTTACTGAACGTACCGAAAAAAAAAGTTCAGAAAAATATTATCAGTCACCCTCGACTCACGCCGGTCATGGTTAGGCTCTGCTTAGGTGAAACACGACCCAAAAAACCCAATGGTACTCTCAGATTTTTAATTAGAGTTACCATTTAGAAGTTATGAATTTTTACAATAAAATAATTGTCACTTAATTATTTTATTTGCGGCCAAAAACTAACTTTTTTTGGTGGCCCGTGCTGACCAAAGTTAGTATCTACTTAAATAAATAATACCCTCAAAAGTTTAGCGGTGGTCACAGATTTTTAATCCAAGTTGCTGTTTGTGAGTTATAAGCATTTGATAAATTAAATAATTTATTTAATTATTTTATTTAATATTATGCCATTTTTTGGGTTTTCTCATAGGACGCCCACACCGACTAATATTAAGTCGTTCCTAGGGTAAACCCACCATCCTAAGCGCAATGGTGCCCTCAGATTTCTGATCTGAGTAACCATTTAATAGTTATTTTAATTTTTTAGGAAAAATATTTACGCGTGTTAACTTAATCTTAACAAAACTTCGACTGATCATTTCGGGCACTCTGGGCCTCGGAATCGCGTTCTGTCAGATTTTGCGGACTCGTAAAATTACCATTTATTTAAAAAAACCATGTACATTCCAGGTATTTATATTCTCCCCACCTCAGGGTTCTATGTCCCTATAATGTCCCAGATTTTTCCATCTATTATTTTAATATTATATGGGAATTAATTCGAGACCAGGCTCTGAGACAGCATGTAGTTCTAAGGCCCGGTGAGCCCGAAACAAATTTTTGAATTTCATTAAATAATTAACTAACGTGCATGTGCGGTTTTCCTGAAAAAGTGGAATAACTCTCGAACGTGTGCTCGGATCAGAAATCTGAGGGCACCGTTGGGTTCAGAATAGCGATTTTGCCTTAGGCGAGGCCTAACACCGCCCGGCGCAGGTCGGTGGTGAAATCCAGCTTTTGGGACATAAGAGTAATAAAATATTTTAATAAAAATATTTTATTCTACAGCGAAATCTATTAAATATGCTGCAACAGATATCTCTTATATTTTTTTAATAAAGGTCTGCACAAGGGTCCATGGTTACAAACCTCATAACCCTGAAACCCTTGGCGGCTCTGGAGGCTCTGGAAAAAACCTCCCAACGTGGCGACAGTGTTCTTGACGAGCTTCACCGGAGATGACGACGCGACGACTGGATCTTCGCCAACGAATGCCACAGATACAGGTAGGATGTTTTTTTTTATTTTCTTCCCTGTTTTTGGATTCTACGATGAACGTAGACTAATCCACGAACATATTAGCCCATGGATTGATTGTTCCTGCAGAACGGGTTTTTGCGGGGATTTTGAAGTTGTTTGGTTTTGATCTAATAGCAACGAACCTGAATCGTCATGAAAAACAATCAAGGTTCATCCCTCTTGTTTGATTCTTGTATTTTTCTCCCTCACGTTCTTCATTGTGTTCTATGTGTTCTTGGAGGAAATTGATTGTTGCGCATTCGTTTGTTGGTGCAACGATCCGAGATTGAAAATCCAACCCTGGAGCGATGTTACGGAGGTGCAATGACGGTTTCGGCAGGCGATTGGGAGCGGATCGGGAGATACGAGTTTTCGAGCGTTTTTTTTTTATGGATCATTCGAGGTTTATGATCTGATTTAAGAGCTTAAAACACCCGTTACGATGTTTGTATGATGAAACAAACCCATCCCTGGAGTATCAGGAATGAATGGATGAGAAACTGAGGATCCTGAGGTTCATCCACGGCGCGAGGAAGAAGACGACGTTTCTGGAAAAATCCTGACTACACGCTGTGTAGTATGGGCTACACAGCATGTGTTCGTTGGCGGACCACCTGGCATGTACTCCGGGAGTACATGGACACTGGTTAGGTACACGAACAAGGACACGGCATGTATACCCTTCCTCGGCCAGACCCGGCTAGATACACGGGATACCCCGTATACTGGTATACGGGCAGGCGGCATGGACACGGGATGGGTACATGGCCAAGGACATGGCGTGTATACCCTTAACCAGCCAGACCCGGCCAGATACACGGGATACCCCATGTACTGGTACACGGGCAGGTGGCACGGACACAGGCATAGGTCATGTACGGGCACATGGCCAGCATACACGAAGCGAGCCCAGGTGCTCGGACACGATGTGTGACTCTTCTACACGCCGTGTAGTTTCTTTCTATCCGACAAGACAAATGACCCGGTCCTTTTACACAGGCAGTACCCAGAGTCAAGTAACACAGCGTGTGATTCCTCTACACACTGTGTAGTTTAGTTTTACACAGCTTGGATGGATGACATGGTCCATTTACACGAGCAGTACCTGGGGTCAAGGAACACAGCGTGTAACCATACTACACACCGTGTAACCAATTCTTCATGGATTGAGCCACTTGTATTCTATGTCTTGGACTAGTTTTCTTAGGGTTCGTACCCTTGATCTTTTCCCTGAAGGTTCTGGAATCATTTCCTTTATACAGGTTATGATCCCTTCAGCAAGACTTTCTGAATAGATTTGTTGGAATCCCCTCTGTGAGACTTAGAGCCGGATCCTCTATTCATTCTTGGAACCCTAGGTGGAGTTCTTGGTATCGACGTGACCAACCTTACCTGGGCACCAATCCTCTGCTTAGCGGATTAGCTCAGACTGGGTTGTTGGAATCACCCCATGACTTTTTTGTGATCCTCATCCGGGCATCATGTTCTCAAAGTACTTGTGGAGTGTGTTCTTCCGGAACGAGTACTTCGTATCTATCTCTTCAGACCTAGGAGTATGTTCTCCTTATTATGTGCTTAGTGGAAACTTCGAGCTGGATCCTAGTGGTGGTATCACGATGTTCGTTTGTGTATGAGTATATTTGGATATTCTTGTTATATGTTCTGTAGACATATACTGTGTGGAGCTGATTGTATCTTCCCTTTGTGGTATTTCTCTTGTTGTATTTACTTTGTGGTTTCGGGGTGTCCTATTGGGTATCGTTATACTTAACCATGCACGGGATTTTCCCACACATGTCGTGTCTTGTGCAGACGAGCGAGCCTTTGATCGGATTCTAGGTGGACCAAGACTGGACGATGCTCAGTGAGATCAGGTGGGCCGAGGTGTGTTCCTACGGCTACAGATTGCAGTCTCAGTACCTTTTCTTATAGGTTGGACTTTGTTATAGAATTTCTTTTGGTGGGATTGTACTTTTGGCCTAGGTTTTTACACTTGATGTACTTTACTTTCCTGTCATACTCTGTTGGTTGAGATTTTTAGTGTATTCATGCATTTCCATTTCTAGTAGTTTTACATTTTTCAGCTTTGTGGGCATGGAGATGTGTGTGTGTGTGTGTGTACAGGGTTATAGGCAATGCCTCCCATCTAAGTAGCATGCCTACTCGGTGCTAGTCACTAGCCCCTGGCCTATTGGAGGCGGGCCTGGGGAGTTTTGGCTCGGGCCCCACTGGGATGGGTCGTGACAGAGTGGTATCATAGGTGGTCGGTTCTACCTTGGGACCGAGAGTCTGTGAGTTGGTTGGGGAAATAGTGTTAAGTGTTTCGAGTTCGGATTTCAGGCTAGGATCCCAGTGTTGGTACAGGTGGCCGACGTATCCATACACCAGGGCTCTGATAACCTGCTTTTTGACTCAGAGCATGATAACATTAGTTGTAGGGGAAAATAATGGTACATGCATCATATAGGAATGGGTTGTGGTTTCCATGTCCTTCTTGATTCAACTCTCGAGATACACTCACTGACTGAGATACATATTGTTTCTTTAATAGGATGCCTTTGCGACGTGTACCCACTAGGATCCAGTAGCTCGATCATGAGGATGACCCCCTCAGAGATGAAGCTTCGATACAGGGACCAGATCCCCCAGTTTTACCATCGGGTGGTGTGCCAGTTATCCCGCCACCTGTGGAGCAGTGTTTAGTGCCTGCTGTACCAGTGGAGGAGGAGCGCAGACTGAATGCACTCCACGAGTTTCAGAGATAGAAACCCCTCAGGTTTCAAGGTGAGCCTGAACCTTAGGCAGCAGAATACTGGCTTGAGGCGGTGACCAGAGTATTCCATTTGGTCAGGACACCAGCAGACCAGATGGTGATCCTGGCAGTGAGCCTTATGTAGGGATTGGCAGGGTGATGGTGGGGTTTGGTTATCCAAACCCACGACGAGGTGACTCTTGCGTGGTCGGAGTTTGAGCGTCTCTTCAAAGAGGAGTTTTCACTGGTTACCCTGAGAGTAGTGTGTATACGGGAGCTTCTTCAGATCCAGTAGGGGACCATGTCAGTGGCTGACTACTCATCAAGGTTTACCGACCTCTCGTGGTACTCGATTGATATGGTCAGAGATCAGTACTTTAGATCTTGGACTTTTGAGTGGTGATTGCACAGAGATATCTGAGCTAGCATCATCCCTATGAGCATTCCTACTTATGTTGGGGTACTCGAGTGGGATTTGGTGGTCGAGAGATTCTTGGCATAGCAGAGACACCTGACAGTTGTCAGTAGTGGGTGAGCTGGAGCAGGGACCTTGGCAGCAAGGAGCCGACGTCAGGGACCCAGGCATAGGAGATGTTTTCAGAGGAGATCCCAGGATAGGGGATCCGCCGTACAGGGTTCGCAGGGCGCATCCAGTCAGCCTTGAGAGAGGCGATGCTACTCATGTGATTGCAGGGGACAACTCGCTCGAGATTGTCCGACCCGTCGTACTACTGACATGGGATCAGTGGATGGACCACCGAGGTAGAGGCAACGTGTGGATCAGATAGATCCGTGGGGTGGCGGATGTGGTAGAGGAGCTGGGAGAGAAGCTGGAGGTAGTCGGAATTTTGACCCTTTACCACCACCACCCCCAGGAGGTCCACCCCAGGCTTAGGGAGCTGGTGGACAGAGGTAGGGACAGCTGCAGGCGGCATAGGCTTATAACCCAGGTACTCCCGGAATGATTAGAGGTACAATCTATGTCTTTTCTACTTTGGTTGTCGTACGGATAGACATAGGTTCTAGTCATTCTTTCTGGCTGCTTATCTTGTTCGATACCTTGAGATTCTAGTTGAGCTGTTGAATCGACCCTTATGCTTAGAAACACCGACTAGAGAAGATTTAGTGATCACACACCTCTGTAGACAGTGTGACCTAACCCTTGGAGGCGAGATTTTCGGTTGGAACCTCTTGGTGGTAGCGTCAAGGCCTTACGATGTCATTCTTGGTATGGATTGACTATCCACAGTCCATTCCCAGATCGACTGTTTTAGGCAAAGGGTGTGCTGTGTCCGCAGTGATGGAACGAGGTTCTCTTTTATCGGTGAAAGAGAGACCCAGGCAGCACAGGATGGACTCGTGCATAGGAATGCACAGCTGATTTCACATCAGTTGGCTAGCCTAGCCCTTGGCGCATCAGATTATATGAGTTTCCAGTTTCCAGCAGTAGTGGATGAGTACAAGGACGTCGTTTCGGAGGATGTCCCCAGACTACCTCCCCGACGGGAGATAGATTTCTGTATTGAGTTACAACCTGGGACAACACCGATATCAGCATCAGCATATCAGATGGCTCTTGTAGAGCTTCGTGAGCTGAGAGTGCAGCTAGATTACTTGTAAGAGAAGGTCTTTGTGAGACCCAGTGTTTCACCCTGGGCGGCCCCAGTGCTGTTTGCCAAGAAGGAAGACGGGAGCTTAAGGCTATGTGTGGATTATCGGTGCTTGAATCAGGTGACCATGAAGAACCGGTATCCACTACCGAGGATCGATGACCTCTTCGACTAGTTGAGACGGGCACGATGGTTCTCAAAGGTTGATCTACGATCAGGCTATCACCAGTTGCGGGTACAGGATGAGGATATACCGAAGACAGCTTTCAGATGTCGCTACGGTCACTATGCGTACTTGGTGATGCCCTTCGGCGTGACGAACACCCCAGCAGTGTTAATGGGACTCATGAACCGAATCTTTTAGCCATATATAGATTGGTTCATAGTGGTCTTCATCGATGATATCCTTGTGTACTCTGCGTCCGAGGAGGAGCACGCGAGACACCTAAGGATGCTTCTGGACACACTCCGAGAGCACCAGTTGTATGGGAAACTCTCGAAGTGCCAGTTCTAGATATAGGAGGTCCACTTTCTAGGACACATTATCTTAGAAGATGGTGTAGTAGTGGACCCATCCAAGGTAGAGGTAGTACTATCATGGGAGCCACCCTAGAGCATGACGGAGGTGCGGAGCTTCCTTGGGTTAGCAGGCTACTATCGGAGATTCATTCTTGATTTCTCCAGGATTTCAGCACCCATGACAGCTTTGACCCAAAAGGGGCAGTCTTTCGTGTGGACCAAGAGATACCAGCAGGCCTTCTAGTAGTTGAGACAGAGTCTGATGAGCACCCCGATCTTGAGATTTCCAGAGGAGGGTGTCGAGTATGTAGTGTTCTACAATGCATCAGGAACTAGGCTTAGTTGTGTCCTGATGCAGAGGCAAGCAATGATTGCCTATGGCTCACGTCAGTTGAGGCCACACGAGCAGAACTATGTGATCCATGATCTTGAGTTGGAAGCGGTAGTCTTCGCGTTGAAGATGTGGTGACACTACCTGATGGGAAAGCGGTTTACCATCTACTCTGATCACAAGAGTCTCAGATACATCTTTTCTCAGAAAGATCTGAATTTGAGACAAAGACGATGGCTTGAGTTCCTCCAAGATTACGACTTTGAGATCATTTACACACCCGGGAAGGGGAACATTGTGTCAGATGCTCTCAGCAGGAAATCCAGTTCGTAGTTGCTGGATGAGGCGACAAGGCAGTTGGACTCTTTATAGTTATCCTTCGTGGATAGAGATGAGGGAGCTTACCTTCATTCTATGGTTGTTACCCCTCCACTCTTACAGCGAGTCAGGGAATCATAGTGCGAGTATGCTAGCTGTGAGACTCTACATGCTCAGATATCCACAAGTGTTGCGGCTAATGGATATTCAGAAGGTGAGGAGCATGTTGTTCATTTCAGAGGGTGTACAGTAGTACCAGTGATGTTAAGGGAGGAGGTTCTGAGGGAGTTCCATACATCCCCTTTGGAGGTGCATCCAGGCATGTAAAAGATGTATCAGGACCTCTGACGTCAGTTATGGTGGCCAGGAATGAAGAAGTGTGTGGTAGAGTTTGTTTCTCGGTGCCTTACTTGTCAGCAAGTAAAGGCTGAGCACCAGGTGCCAGAAGGCTTGACTCATCCCCTTGAGGTTCCAGAGTGTAAGTGGTATGGGATATCCATGGACTTCATTATGGGTTTACCACGTACGTCTAGGGGACACGATGTCATCTGGGTGATCATTGATCGACTCACCAAGTCGGCCCACTTCCTAGCCATACGAGAGCAGAGTTCAGTAGAGAGATTGGGACTCCTATATGTGTAGGAGGTAGTTCGACTTCATGGAGTTACATCCACGATCATCTCAGATCGTGATGCTCATTTCATATCCCGGTTGTGGAAGGGATTGCAAGAAGCTTTTGGGACTCAGTTACGCTTGAGCACAGTGTTTTATCCCCAGACTGATGGTCAGACAGAGTGGACCATCCAGGTCCTAGAGGATATGCTTCGAGCTTGCATACTTGACTTTGGTCATAGCTGGGAGGATCACCTACCACTGGTGGAATTTGATTATAACAACAGTTATCATTCCACTATTGGTATGGCACCATTCGAGGCTATGTACGGGCAACCTTACAGGTCACCGCTTTGCTGGAATGACCCAGCAGATTCAGCACTTATGGGCCCAGAGATGGTGAGAGCTACTACAGAGAAGGTGTAGGTCATCCAAGAGCGGATGAAGACTGCCCAAAGTCAGCAAAAGTCTTATGTTGACAGGAGGTGGAGGCCCTTGGAGTTCGATGAGGGAGACCATGTGTTCCTTCGAGTCTCACCTCAATGGGGATTGCGGAGATTTGGCCGAGGCGGCAAGCTATCTTTGAGGTTCATCGACCCTTTATAGATTCTGAGTATAGTTGGAAAGGTGGCGTATTGCTTGGCTCTACCTCCTCAGATGGACCGGGTACACAATGTCTTCCATGTATCGCAGCTGCGGAGGTACGTGCATGATCCATCGCACGTTATCGACTGGTGCGAGATGGACATTGATGATGGAGTGACCTTCGCTAAGTACCCAGTGGAGATCGAGGATCAGCAGGAGAAGATCCTTCATGGGTGATTTATTCCCTTATTTTGTGTCCGGTGGTAGCATGGGAATCTCCAGCAGAGCACGTGGGAGCGGGAGGCTCAGATTCACATGCAGTACCCACATCTTTTTGAGTAGCCTTTGTTTTGGCTTTTCAGGGACGTAAAATCCCTAAGGTGGGTGTGATGTAATGTCCCGGATTTTTCCATGTATTATTTTAATATTATATGGGAATTAATTCGAGACTAGGCTCTAAGATGGCATGAAGTTCCGAGGCCCAGTGATCCTAGAACAAATGTTTGAATTTAATTAAATAATTAAATAACGCGTGCGTGCGGTTTTCCTAGAAAAGTGGAATAACTCCCGAACATGTACTCAGATCAGAAATCTGAGGGCACAGTTGCATTAAAAATAGCTATTTTTCCTTAGGCGACGCCTAACATTGGTCGGCGCAGGTCGGTGGTGAAATCCAGCTTTTCAGACGTAAGAGTAATAAAATATTTTAATAAAAATATTTTATTCTACAGCGAAATATTTTAAATCTGCGGCAACAGATATCTCTTATCTTTTTTTTAATAAAGTCCTTCACATTGGTCCATGGTTACAAACCTCATAACCCTGAAACCCTTGCTGGCTCTGGAGGCTCTGCAGAAAACCTCCCAACGCGGAGACGGTGTTCTTGACGAGCTTCACCGGCGACGACAACGCGACGACCAGATCTTTTCCAATGAACGCCGCGGATCCAAGTAGGATGTTTGTTTTTGATTTCCTTCCCTATTTTTTGATTCCACGACAAACGTGGACTAATCCACAAACAGATTAGCCCATGGATCGATCATTCTTTCAGGACGGGTTTTTGTGGGGATTTTGAGGTTTTTTGGTTTTGATCTAATCGCGAAGAACCCGAATCATCACGAACAACGCTCGAGGTCCGTCCCTCTTGTTTGATTCTTGTATTTTTCTCCCTCGCATTCTTCGTTGTGTTCTACGCGTTCTTGGAGAAAATTGATCGTTGTGCATTCGTTTGTTGGCACAACGATCCGATATTGAAGATCCAACCCCGGAGTGATGTCACGGAGGTGCGACGACGGTTTCGGCAGGCAATTCGGATCGGATCAGGAGATACGAGTTTTTGGGAATTTTTCTTCAGATGGATCATTCGAGGTTTATGATCCGATTTAAGAGCCGAAAACACCTATTACGATGTTCGTATGAAAAAACAAACCCATACCTAGAGTATCAGGATGAACATACGAGAAACTGAGGATCTGGAGGTTCAGTCGCGGCGTGAGGAAGAAGACGGCGTTTCTAGAAAAAATCCCAACTACAAGCTGTGTAGTATGGGCTACACGGTGTGTGTTCATAGGCATACCACCTGGCATATACTCCGGGAGTACATGGACACGAGATGGGTACACGGCCAAGGACATGGCGTGTATACCCTTCCTCGGCCAGACCCGTCCAGGTACACAGGATACCCCATGTACTGGTACATGGGTAGGTGATACGGACACGGGATGGGTACAGGCCAAGGACATGGAATGTATACCCTTCCCCGGCCAGACCAGTCCAGATACACGGGATACCCCGTGTACTGGTACACAGGCAGAGGTCATGTACGAGCACATGGCCAACGTACATGGAGCGAGCACAGGTGCTCGGACACGGCGTGTGACTCTTCTACATGTCGTGTAGTTTCTTTCTATCCGACAAGCCAAATGACACAAGCCATTTACACAGGCAGTTCCCAGAGTCAAGGAACATAGCGTGTGATTCCTCTACACACCGTTTAGTTTAGTTTTACACAGCCTGGACAGATGACACGGGCCGTTTACACGGGTAGTACCCGGGTTCAAGGAACACGGCGTGTAACCATACTACATGTCGTGTAACCAATTATTCATGGCTTGAGACACTTGTCTTCTGTGACTTGGACTAGTTTTCTTATGGTTCGTACCCTTGATCTTTTCCCTAAAGGTTCTGGAATCATTTCCTTTATACAGAAGTATGATCCCTTTAGCAAGACTTCCTGAATAGAGTTGTTGGAATCCCCTCTGTGAGACTTAGAGTCGGATCCTATATTTATTCCTAGAACCCTAGGTAGAGTTCTTGTTATCGACGTGACCAACCTTACATGGGCGTCGATCCTCTTCTTAGCGGATTAGCTTAGACTGAGTTGTTGGAATCACCCCATGAATTGGTTGTGATCCTCATCTGGGCATTATGTTCTCAAAGTACTTGTGGAGTGTGTTCTCTCAGAACAAGTACTTCGTATCTCTCTCTTTAGACCTAGGAGTATGTTCTCCTTGTTACATGCTTAGTGGAATCTTTGATCTGGATCCTAGTGGCGGTATCGCGATGGTCGTTTGTGTATGAGTATATCTAGATATTCTTGTTATATGTTTTGTAGAAATATACTGTTTAGAGTTGACTGTATCTTCCCTTTGTGGTATTTCCCTTGTTGTATTTCCTTTGTGGTTTCGGGGTGTCCTAATAGGTATTTTTATACTCAACCCTGCATGGGATTTGACCGCACGTGTCGTGTCTTGTGTAGATGAGTGAGCCTTTGACAGAATTCTAGGTGGACCAAGACCGGATGGTGCTCAGTGAGATCAGGCAGGCCGAGGTGTGTTCCTACGGCTACATATTGCAGTCTCAGTACCTTTCCTTACAGGTTGGACTTTGTTACAAAATTTCTTTTGGTGGGCTTGTACTTTTGGCTCCGGTTTTTACACTTGTTGTACTTTACTTTCCTGTCATACTTTTTTAGTTGAGATTTTTAGTGTATGCATGCATTTCCATTTCTAGTAGTTTTACTTTTCTCAGCTTTGTGGTCTTGGAGATGTGTGTGTGTGTGTGTGTGTGTGTGTGTGTGTGTGTGTTTGTGTGTGTGTGTGTGTGTGTATAGGTTTATAGGCAATGCCTCCTATGTAAGTAGCATGCCTACTCGGTGCTAGTCACCAGCCCCTGGCCTATTGGAGGTGGGCTTGGGGAGTTGCGGCTCAGTCCCCACTGGGACGGGTCGTGACAGTCCCCATAATCCACAACTCAAACTAAGGAAAAAAATGGGGGTATTGTGAACACATCTGAGCCTCCCGCTCCTATGTGCTCTCCTGGAGGTTCATGTGCTACCAATGAACATGCACCAGAGGTATCGACCATCCATGAAGGACCCACTCCTATCGATCCTCAATCTCTACTGGAACCTCCGTAAAAGTCTCCCCATCGTCAACGTCCATCTCTCTATGTTCAATGCCATGAGAAGGGTTGTGCACGTATCTCCTCAGCTGGGATACATGGAATATGTTGTGAATCTGGTGAAACTGAGGTGGAAGAGATAAGCGGTAAGCCACCTCGCCAACTCTACTGAGGACTTGAAAAGATCTGATGAATCTCGGAGATAACTTGTCGCCTCGGCCAAATCTCTGTAGACCTCATAGGGGTGAGACCCGTAGGAAGATGTGGTCGCCATCCTCGAACTCAAGAGGTCTATGTATCCTGTCAGCATATGAATTCTGCCTTCTTTGTCCAATCTTCATCTACTCTTGGATGATCTGCACTTTCTCTGTGGTATCTTGTACCATCTCTGGTCCCACGAGTGCTGACTCCACTGAGTCAGTCCAACACAAAGGTGATCTGCTAAGTCACCCGTACAATGCCTCAAAAGGTTTCATTCCTACGGTGGAGTGATAGTTTTTGTTGTTTGTAAACTCCACCAAAGGTAAGTGATCCTCTCAACTGTGACTGAAGTCTAGGATAAAAGCATGCAGCATGTCCTTGAGGGTCTGAATGGTCTACTCAGTCTGACCATCTATCTAAGGATGGAAGGCGGTGCTCAAACAAATTTGCGTCCCGAAAGACACATGCAACCCCTTCCATAACCAGGGATTAAAAGGTTCATCATGATCAGAAACGATAATCGATGGTACTCCATGTAACCACACAATCTTCTGTACATAGAGGCGTCCCAAGCTCTCTACTGAACCCTATTCATTGATCAGTAGGAAGTGGGTCAACTTGGTGAGTCGGTCGACGATCACCCAAATCAAGTCATGACCCCTGGATGTACGTGGAATTCTTGTCACGAAGTCCATGGATATTACATCCCACTTCCACTCTGGGACCTCTGAAGGTTGAACCATGCCTGTTGGCACCTGATGATCTGCCTTCACTTGCTAACAAGTGAGGCACTGAGAGACAAACTCTGCACATACTTTCTTCATTCTCGGCCACCATTGCTGTCATCATAGGTCCTGGTACATCTTCACCACTCCTGGATGTACCGCTAGAGGGGATGTGTGGAACTCCCTCAACACTTCCTCCTGAAGTGACATTGGTACCATGGTACATCCCCTAAAGAGAATGACATGCTCCCCACCTTCAGAAAATCCATCAGGTGCCTACCCTGTGGATATCTGAGAACGTCGTGTCTCACAGTCATCAACCTCATGTTGTGCCTCCCTGAGTCGTTGATGAAGTGGGGGAGTGATTGTAAGAGACTGAAGGAAGGTTTCTCCATCTCTATCTATAAAGGATATCTATAAATAATCCAGCTACTTTGTCACCTCACTCAGCAGATGCAGGTCAGCCCTCCTACTGAGTGTGTCTGCTACCATGCTCCCCTTCCCAGGAGTATAGACTATCTCAAAGTCAACTTCTGCTACCACGAGGGTGAGTTGGCTGACTCACAAGTGATTGGATACACCCTCCTAAGCCTGATTTTATCTTGTTCTTTCTAGGTTTCCTTTTCCACCAACCAAGGAAAACCCCATCCCAACGCTGTAGATAAAACACAACCTCTTTGCCTAATACAGTAAATATGAGTGTGAACTGTGGATGTCAAGGTCAAACCCAAACTAACGTCGTAAGGCCTCGACGCTGCCACCAAGAGGTTCCAACTGAAACTCCCACCTCAAGGGATAGATCACACCATCGGAATAAGTGTGATTATCGAGTCTCCTCCCAAAGGTATCTCCAGACGTGAGGGTCAAGTCAACGGTTTAACTGGAAACTCTAGGTGCTGGACAAGATTCGTGGAAGGAAGGAATGATTGGTACCTATGTGTATTGATACAACAGCTAGTAGTAGAGATAGATCGTACCTCGAATCATTTTTAGAGCCCTTGGGTGGCATTCCTTGACCGCATGAAACTACTCTATACCCCTGTCCTCCAACTCCCTAAGCCTGGTGGGGTACACAAAAAAAAGGGCTGGTTGCAACATGTCTAAAAGTACACTAACTCGTGCTGCTCTCCTAACTCTGCTTCCATGTCTGTTGCCCTACAGACTCATCTGTCCCTAACACTTCTTCTTCCCAAAACATTTTACATGACCAAGTCTCTAAGACTAGTGTCGGTTTCCTGGTTTCCCACTACTAACATTCACTAGCTATATCTGTTCATCCAAAGAACATTCAACCAAAAAGGTTATCTCTAGCACCCTAGCATAAGTAGGAATGCATAGAGGAATGGTGTTGTCTTAGATATCCTTTAAACACACCTATCTCAGAAGTTAGATCCATAAAGCACTGATCTTATCATATTCATCAAGCACTAGTAAAGATCAGTATGCCTTGATGAATACTCAACTACCGACATGTCGTCCTGCCAAAGATGTAGAAGTTCTAGAGAACTCTCAGCCACCTCCTCAAGCTATTCCTCAGCCACCTGTGAGTCGGTCTCACCTCAGAACCTGAGGGGTATCTAATGCTGAAATAAGTGTAAGGCACTAAGCCTACTTGTGTCCTCTACCAGTACTGCCGGTTGTAACTGCTAACCAATGGGTAGTGATATAGCTGGCACACTACCCGAAGGTACTATCTAGGGAAACGGTCCATGTACCGAAGCCTCATCACTAATAGGACCATCCTCATGGTCACTCATTGAAATAGACTAGTAGCTAAGATCACCATCTGCTATACTGGTGTCTTAACTTGATAGGAAACTCTAGAAATTGCCTCCAGCTATACCTTAGCTGCGTGGAAATCTGTCTCACCTCGAAACCTCAGAGGCCTCTACTGTTCGAACTCGTGCAACATGATCAGTTGGAGTGCATTATCCGCCAGTGTGGCTGGTGGTATCTGCTACCCAATGGGTGGTGGTGATGTCGATACACCACCCGAAGGTGCCAACATAGTAATAGGGCCCTGCACCAGAGCCTCGTCGCTCGGTGGGCTATTAGTGCGTACAACTCTCATAACTCTAAATGGTTGTCTATGTGGAGGCATCCTAAAAGAAACATATGAGACACGATAAAAATATTATACCTGGTGAGCTGACTTAAGAAATCACAAAGAAAACACACACACAATCAGTTTTTTCGTGCACTGAGTCGGAAATCAGAAGTTAGGGTCCTGGTGTATGGATATGTCGGTCGTCGCACCAACACTGGACTCCCTGAATTGAAAACCACAATCACTAAACATAAAACTATTCCTTCACAAAAAAAATCATAGTCCTAAGTTATGCGGTATAACTGACTCCTCTGATTCCAATTTTTAACGACTCATCCCCCAGGGCTCGTGCCGTGACTAGCCCAAGCTTGCCTTCCATAGGCCAGGGGCTGGCAACTAGCACCAAAAGTGTAATTCCCTAAAAATGGGAAGGAATTTCCTTTATAAACTATAAATAAACACAATAGAGCACACAACTGGATAGGAAACACTAAGTAAAACTGTATAACAAAAGAGTGCTGAAAGTAAAAGGGGCTGGAAATACAAGCCAAACTATAAAGTACAAGAAACTGAAAGGTACAAGTACAAATGAAGAAAATAAAAACTATCGTTGGGTCGTCCTCCTAGGTTCCTACCTAAACGGTAGGTAAATATATCCTCCTCAGCACTCCACGTCCGTCAGTCTCCTCTATGTACCGACTTGTCGTAAGGTCCACCTCCGGGTACCGTCCAATCCTGGTACTCTCAGCCTCAATCAGCATTGTCCATCATCTATATCCAACACAACAAGGTGCGGGCATAGCCCGTGTAGGGGTGAGTATAACGATACTCAGTAGGGACCGCGAGACCCTCAAGGTCTCACAAAATCCAAAAAGGATAAACCACAAAGTATGAAATCAACAGATAACCTTACTTAGTAATATGCACATGCATATACCTAAGTTATCATGTAATTCTTCTCAATCATGAGGTAAACACAAAAGTTACTGAATCAGCTCAACTAGGATTTTTATTCACGTTATCGAAACCATAGATGCTGGAGAACTCCTCCTCTGTTGAGTACAGTGGGTCTTCCGCGACACCAAAGTTATTTCCACTAACCTTAGACTCCTGAGTTACTCCTCCTGTCGAGTATCATGTGTCTGATGTGTCACCAAGGTGCTCCCCACCATGGGTCTGCCGCCACAACTAGGCGCTCCCCCTAATAGCTTGCAGAGGTACTCCATCTATCGAGTACCGAGGGTCTGTCACCACAACTAGGTTCTCCTCCACTGTGGGTCTTCTACCACAACCAGGAGCTCCCCACTGGGCTATTCGAGTCACTCCGAGTCAATCGGTCAGCAGTCATCAAGTCTCAACCAGCTACTAGGTCTCTGCACTATGTCCACTCATCTCTGGAAGGATTCTCTCTACGATCAACTGCTTGATACTCCAACTGTAATTAAGTACCATGAAGAAGTATCTTAAAGGTCTGCCATGCCATAGAGGTCTCAATGCAATAGATGGCACGTCAATCGGACGCCCAGTCTTTGAGTTATTAGCCTTTTAGTCTCGGGGGCCCGGTTGGATTCATGCACGATCCAACCTGATCGTATCTCAACTATACCCCAAACTCTAGTGGGGTATACTCAAAGGGACCTTTGTACTCCAAGATTACCAAGATTGCTAACTGTTCATCAAACGAATGTCTGATGCCAAAGATATGGCCAAAAAAAGTAAAGGGTCGTAGTGGGCTCAGGTTCGGTCCGACCCAGTTGGACCAACCCGGCCCGACCCAGTCTGGGTCAACCCAGCCTGACCCGTTGGGTCTGGCCCAACCCATTAGGTGGGGCGGCCTGTTAGGTTCGGCCCAGCCTGCTGGGGGCCGCCTAGCAGGCTGTGAGGAGTCACAGAGGGACGCGAGAGCGCGAACTGGTCGCG
The DNA here is from genome assembly GCA_963277665.1 of Viscum album. NCBI lineage: Eukaryota > Viridiplantae > Streptophyta > Magnoliopsida > Santalales > Viscaceae > Viscum > Viscum album. Next base: position 1,718,359,145 of record OY728126.1, read on the forward strand.
AGGGCACGGACCGGCCGCGGTTCGGGGTGAGGGTGGTTCAGCCCGGAGGGCACCGCCTGGGCGCAGGCCGGTTCGGCCAAGGAACTGTGAGGGGCGCGGGAGGCTGGCTCGGCCGTGTCGCCGCGAGGGGTGCAGGAAGCCGGCTCGGCCGAGCGTCGCAAGGGGTGCGGCTTGGGTGGCTCAGCCCAGGAGGTTGGGGCCGGTTTGGGCAACAGCGGTGTGGGGCGTGCGGACGACGGAGCCGCGGGGTGCGCAGTGCACACGAAGGCTGGGGGCCGGTTCATCTAGGGCGCGGCGCGGCTCGGCTAGTTCGGCATGGGGGGTGCGGATGGCGGGCAGCGCGGTTCGGCCCGGGGCGCCGGAGCGTCGTGCGGGCGGTGCAGGTTGTGGAGGTCGTGGGTAGCGTGGTCGTTGCCTCCATCGCCTTCGTCATCTCATCGCCTCATCGCTATTCTGAAGAACATCACAAACAAGAAAAGTAGAGGGGTCGGGCCATGTTGGTTTGGCCCACACCCTCCGCATTTAGGGTGGTAGCAAGCGGTTCAATCTTTGTTGATTTTCAAAGAATTACCAAGAAGAATATATAAGAATAAAAGTCTATCAACACCCCGCATCTTCCCACAAAAAAACAATTCCCTACCCATAAGGAAAATCATCCACAACGATTATTTGCTTTAGAAGGGAATAATTAAAGGAATAAAATCAATCACAAAATTCTCCTACCTTTCTCATTGTTCGTCGATGTTGGCACGAGAAGGCGGATGTCGATTCGTTGTAGAAGAACGCGTACTATGTAGAAGGAAGTTTTGATAAAGGAAGTCGAAGTTGAGGTCGTTCTTCATAGTCGAAGGCATTCCTCGTCTGTGTTCTTCGTTGGTGGAGCATTCTTCGTGGAAGAACACGTTCTTCGTTGGAGAGTGAAAACCTCCAAGTGTTGGGCATGGCTTCACTTTACCAGCGCTTTGTCACTTGGTGAAGCCATACCAAATCCTCCTCCCAAGCTCCATATATATTTATGAACCTTCCTAAATTCCAACGACCCTGTTACTTAATTTAAAAAGGATAAATCCAATTAATTTATGTTGGTGAAATGATGCGGTGTGTTGGCAAGATTAATGGTATGTGCGTTGGAACAATTAAGGTGGAGGAGGTCAAGAGGCTCTCTCTCATTAATTGTGGTAGTTTAGGGTTTCTCATAATTAAAGGGGGTTTTATTCTGGGTGGTCCCCACCACCATAACCTCTAATGGGAGGTTATGGTTCGGGTGGTCCCCACCACCTTAACCTCTCATGGGAGGTTAGGGTCTGGTGGTCCCCACTTCCAACTTCCACCTGGAGGTTTAGTTCCGGTGGACCTCACCTGAAATATTCACATAGAAGCTCAAAATAAAATAAAATGAAGTTTATTTTATTTTATTATTTCCACAAAAAACCCAAAAACTAACATTTTCCCTCATCCATATACCGTTGAGTTGAAAGTATCCTTAATCGAATATCGGCATTGTGAGTTCAATGGTTCCCTTGTATTTCAATTCCGAGCACTGGTTCAAAATTTACAAAATTCCGCTCGCGCATTTACTGAACGTACCCGAAAAAAAGTTTGGAAAAATATTATCAGTCACCCTAGACCCGCGCTAGTCGAGGTTAGGCTCTACCTAGGTGAAACACACTCCAACGAACCCAACAGTACTCTCTAATTTTCAATCCGAGTTACCGTTTAGAATTTATGAATTGTTACAATATAATAATTATCACTTAATTATTTTATTTGTGGCCAAAAAATAAATTTTTCTGGTGGCCCGCACCGGCCAAAGTTAGTATCTTCTTAAATAAACCATACCCTCACGAGTTCAGTGGTGGTCTCGTATTTTTAATCTGAGTTACCATTTGTGAGTTATGAGCATTTGAGAAATAAAATAATTTATTTAATTATTTTATTTACCATTATTCCATTTTTGGGTTTTCACACAGGAGGCTCACGCCAACTAATATTAAGTCGCACATAGGGTAAACTCGCCTTCCTGATCGCAATGGTGCCCTTAGATTTCTGATTCGAGTAACCATTTAAGATTTATTACATTTTTCATGAAAACTATTTACGTGTGTTAACTTAAGCTTAACAAAACTTCGATGGATCATTCTAGGCACTTCGGACCTCGGAATCGCGCGCTGTTAGATTTCGAAGACTCCTAAAATTCCCATTTATTTTAAAAAAAAAAATCATGGACATTCCAGGTCTTTACAATTTTTTTATCCTTTTTGAGAATTATATGATCTGTTTCAAGATTTTTTTAATGTTTTAAGAATTAAAATTTCAACTTGAATACTCATTAGTTTGAAAAAAATATGATATTATATTGGAAATTGATTAAATGGTGAAATTATACTCATCAATTAAACATATTTCATTATTCCTTTACTATATATGGTAAGGTAATTTTTTTACTCTAAGAATATGACCTTGAAAAAAAATGTTCTCCCAGTACCTTTATTTCTAATGAACCAATGGTATTTTCACACATCATATATTTTTATATTTTAAGACCTTAAATATCCATTTATTACTAACTTATTTGAGATAAATGCCCTCAATCACTCTGTATAATTATTTAATATTTTCCTCCATGTATAAATTGTCATTTCCACCTATATTCTCCTATTTAGAAATATTGAACGTGTTATTTTAGATTACATTCATTTATTCTTTAATTTATTATAGATTGGTTATTTTATTAAAATTATTTATTTATTGGGATTATATGAAGTAAATATTAAAATTCTAAACATTGATAATCGAGGAAAATTTCATGGGTGAAATTCATTTTAAGCGGGGAAGGATGTACCGCAATGAGATTTTATGAAATACATATTTTTATGATTAATATAAATTATTCAAAAGATTTAGTTACTCACAAAACCATATTTATATTGAGTTACAGAAAACACAATTTTTATCTCGTGTTTCACTTAGCTTCTAGTTTCTTATATAATGTATGTTACATGCTAGGTCGAGTCATGCTAGACAACAATATACTATTTATATTATTATTTAAAATGGTAGTTTTCACCTAAAAATTGGAATAGTGAGAATAATATGATTAACTGAATTGTGAAAATATGGTTTACAAAATTATATATAATGAATTCACTGGTTATAATATAATTAGAGATGAAAATTAAAACCAATTTAATATAAAAAATTGCCTTTCCAAAAAAATTATTTTCATTCAGAAAAAGAAATTTTTTCATAATAAATTAAATTAATTAATATTATTTAGAGTTGTTAATGATAAATTTTATATTATATATAAAACAAAAAAATTTACATTCATCCAATATTTTTTATTCTCATAAAATAAGAGCAAAATCAATTTTAAGCTTGAAAAGCTTTATTTTTCTAAAAGGCGGTTTTAAAGCCTTTGAAAGGTGGTTGTGTTTTTAAAATTATTTTTAACACTTTTATAAATTTTATATGATAATAAAAACTTAATTTATTAATTTTTATCTTCATAATTATCATAGGGTGATTTTTTTATTTTTATGAGAATTATCATTTTTTGATTAAAAGTGAAAAATATTCAATTTTAACTGAAAACTGACTATTCTTATATAATCATTACAATGTAATTTTTATTTTTAATTATTTTAGCGTACAAATATCTCCATTACATATCTATTAATTCAAATTACGTCATGATAATAATTTTTATATTGAATTATTACATAAAAACAATGTAAACATTTGAATATTTTCACATCAAAACCATGTTTTCTCATTCTATTTATGGGATTAATTTTAAATTAAAATCCTTCTATTTTGTGAATTTAATTTTTAAAAATAGGTTAAATATATTTAAAAATATTAATTTATAATTTCTAGTAATTTCAAATTAGTTTTTTTGAAAAAAAACTAATTGTCAAATAAATTTAAAATATTTACTGGGATTATTGTAAAAACGAGTTACTTAGTTGTTAGACTTTAATCGTAATGGGGGGGGATGTATTAGATACATTTCCAAAAAAAATTGTATGACCATATTTAAAACATATACCCTCTTTTAATTATTATTATTTGTTATTTTAGTCACATTATTTAAGGGAAATTTTCCAATAGTGTTTTCATTTTAGTCTTTACATGAATGACACTACTCCTCTACTATATAAAGGCACTCACTCTCCCCTCTTCTTCAAAGATATCAAGATTTTTTTTCTCATGAAAAAAATTCCCAAATGACCTCAAAACATCCCTATAAAAATAATATAATATTTTTTTATATAAATTTTCCCAAGGATTTTGGTACAAACAACAAGGAGTTATCCGAAGAAGTGGTAATATTCATCAACATGTTTTTTTGATTTTTTTTATTCTCCATAAAATTAAATTACTATTATTACATGAATATATAATAACATTAGTATCCTAAATATACTAATAATTTTTTTTATTACCAATAAAAACCCACAATTCCATTAAATGTGTTATAAAATCATCATTTGTGTGTATGACAGACTTCTCCCTCACAGAACGATGTTGTTCATTTTTTATTCACCATATATCATGTTTAGAAAGTATGATGTAAATACATGTATTAATATTATATTTATGATATATATGATATTATATAACCTCTTATATAATTATATCATGTACAATATTTTTTTCATTTCATACTGTAGGGGATATGATAACGGCGCACATGTGTACGATGGAATAAAACCTCACAAAACGATGTAAAGAATTTTTCACTAATGTGTTTAATGGAAGGTAATAAGGGTATCTATAATGAATAAATATGATATAAATGAAATATTTTTGATATTCAGAACATAATTTTATTTCTAAATATATAATATATAATTTTACCCTTACATTTTCTTAAAGTAAAAAAGTGATAAGGTTTACCGTGGATGTGTGGACTATAGCCTCCCTGAAGTTATGTGACTCTTCTTTATTTAATCAACACATAAAAATAATTATATATATAAGTATATATAATTTTATAATATGTTATTTATGATATAATTATAATTCATAAAAGATAAATGTTACTTAACTTCTTTTCATAATGACCATTGAAAAATGGGACCATTACTCATTTGTATGAACAACCTACTGTCTCCATGTTGGGTATTAAAATAATAATTTTTATATAAATATTTTGTTTATTTTATGATTTTTATTCTGGAATTTTTAAATGATGACCTCATAGATCTTATTCTACATAGAAAAGTTAATTTTGATATAAAAGATGAATATTTTCAAAGGACCCAACATAATAATAATTAATTATGTAATTATATATAACATGTTAAAAATTAAAAAAAAATCTATTAATAAACTTGTAACTTCTTCTTATGAATATAAATAAATAACATAAATTCATTATTATACATTAATAACACACATATAATAGGTCATAATCATGGTAAGGTACTCTGTCTTAATTTACTTCTATTTAGGCACATTTTGATGTTATACTACCACCTTCTTTTATGAGTTTTATATATAGATTCTTTGAAATATCATATAATGAATTTATTTATAATCATGTTATTTAAATATTTTTTAAGTTTTATCCCTTAGTGGGGCATATGATTCAATGTTTTTAATATGGTATGGGACAATTTAATTTATAAAAATATTCATATATGTTGAATAATTTAATTTAAACATTTTCTTTTCCATGTCAATATTATTGATATTTTATGATTATTTATATAGATATAAATGAATTATAAATTAAACTTTAATTCTATTTGGAATTTAATTCAATAGTTTTAAAAAAGGAATATGTTTAAATGTTTTATATAGGATGTTTAGAAAAATGACTGAAGGGATGTTTTATTCTTAACATACACGGTTTTAATGAATTTTCTAACATCATTGTCAATATTTGATTTCTATATTCTTTAAAAAATTTCATGTTTTATTTAATTAGAACCATATTTATCCTTTTTTTAGTATTTTGGTATTGAGAATAATTTTTTTTAAAAAAAATAATTTTTTCAAAAGTGGTATTCAAATGAGTTTTAAAGACATTTTCAAAGGGTTTTATGATGAAAGCATTTTATTCGTGAAATGGTACATGAAAATTATATGAAATGGTTGAGCCCAATAAATATTATACAAACGTTTAGGGCACATTATACCTCATGATAAAAGAGTGATCCATATATATATATTATAATAAGGTTTGACCTCATTTTAGCTCATGAGAAATGGGTGAGGCTGATATAGATAATAAAAAGTTGATCCCAATTATACCTTATGGGTGAGCCTACAATAGCTTATAGAAATAGTGATCCACATTATTATTATCCAATTTATTGGGTAATTGTAACATTGGAACTCCTTCATATGGTATTTCTAATTAAAACATTTCTAGAAGGGTCTTTATGAATATGATCCTCTATGTCTCCTAAATGATTATGAAATTCTTTATTTGGTTTTTAATAAAATATTTTTAGGAAAATATGGGTTTTTTATTCAAAAATTTCTTATTTGATATTCTAAAATAAATTTGATGGTGAATTTAAATATTATATGAGTTTTCATATAGTCACTAAACTAATGGTATTTCTTCTTTTTGTATCCCTTATTAATATATGTTACTCATCCAACATTTTTAATGGATTTTATCTAGATTTTTTTATGGGAAATGGAAAGGAATAAGTCATATTGAAATTTACAGATAATTTCCACGAAAATAAATCATTCTATGATCTTGATATTTTATATTATTGGAAAAAAATATACTAATTAAAAGTTTCATGATGTATTTTATTGTTTTTTTATGTTTGAATTATGGCCTAATTCTATTAAACTCTAAACTTGAAAAGATCCTCAAATGTAAGAGAATTAATTATTGACTTAAAACTCAATATAATGTAATTTTTAAGGGTAGGTAATTATATTGAAGGTATTGATACTTGGTTCATGAAACATATCATTCAATCATAATAAAGGTTGATATTCATATCATTTATCGCCTTATTTTATAGCTCTAGATCATTATTTTTTCCCACTTTAATCTTCATAAGGATAAATGGTTGAACAATAATTTCAGAAATCTAGGATTTCTTCCATTCAATTAATTTTTCTAGGTCCATAATTTTAAAATATAGAAATATTTGATCCCTTTTTATCATTATTGTAGAAAATATAGCATGGTATTTTCAACTCAAGGAATATTTAACATTTTTATCTTTCCAGAGGTTTCAATGTACTGTGTAGCCATAATTTTTAATCAACTCCAATCATATTTTCAGAAGAATATTCTAATATTTTCTTAGGAATATATATATTAATCTATTATAATCAATATAATGTTACACCATTATCCATGAAGATAATAACACCATATATTTAATGAAACTATTATCACTACTAACTAAAAGTCATGAGTAAATAAGTTTTTCTTGTGAACCATCAGCTGGAGAAAGGCATAAGATATCAATATATAATTCTTCATAAGAACACATCCCAGTCCCTTTATTAACACATAACTATAAATCATGAACCCATCTCCATTGTAGTATACTATGAACATTGGCGAAATAAACAACCTTCTATTTTGTTCCTTGAAATTTTCATCGTATTCATATGTGAAAATGATGTTGGATCCATTCTGAGTTAAAATAGTGAACAGATTAGATTGAAATAAGAAATCCTTCACATATAATTGATGATATCAATCAAATCCAAGAAAACTATGGATCCCAATCATATCAGTTGGTTTATGATAATGGTCAATAACTACTTTATTTTATATATCCACTGATATACCATTGATTACGATTATATGACCCTATAATGAAATTTTCATATAAACAAAATTCTCATGTATTAAATTTTTCATACGTTTATCCTTCCATAGGGTCATTAGTACAATACTCCATATATCTTTATGATTTTGCTTGATCTTTGATTATATAATAACATCTTCTACATAGACTAAAAAAACTAATCAAAGCAATATCTAAATAGTATGTTCATTAAATCTATGAAGATAGTTGTGGAATTAATAAGACCAAATGACATCAAAATAAAATATTAGAATGCACACCTCAAATGTAATGTTGTTCTAGGTATGTCTTCCCATTTGACCCTCAAATTATAGTGTATATATTGATGATAATTCTAGGAAATATATTTGGCTCCATATAATTGATAAAAAAATCATCAATAAGGGGTATAGGATACATGTTATTGATATTTACATTCTTAGGTTTCCTAAAATCACTATAGAAACACATTGATCTATCATTTTTTTACAAAAATAACATATAAACCTCATGGTGGTCTACTTATATGAATGGAAACCTTATCAATATTCTTATGGTTTTGCTTATTCATTTCATGAAACACATTTAGATACATTAAATAAAAAGTATTTAAAATATTAGTATCAGTTTGTATGAGTTCTACCAAAATTAAACTTAATGAAATGGAGTAACACAGTGATGATATTCTATAAATACATTAAAAAATCCTATAAAATAAGAATATATTTTATACGAAGTTTCTCCCCAACCAATTGAAATAAATAACCCTTATGAATATAAATTATGGCCTATAAAATGGATGTAACTTCCTTAGGAAAAACATGTTCATCCTCACAACTATGGAGAATCATAGGTTTATTAAAAATATAAAATTGGTTTCCCTTATTCTAGAAATTTAAAGGAGATATATACTATGAGAGAGAATAAATTCTCAAAGTTGCAAAAAAATACACTAAAATATGAATAATAGTATTATACAAGTCACTCTCTTATAAAATTAAATATGAAATCCCCAACAATATAGTGTAGGATTGGTGTTATTTAACCATCATGATCAACATAAATGGTTAAAATAGGATTTTCCATTCCATGGTATAAGAGTTATCCCCTGTATAATAGCATTAACACTGATAATTCTGAAGATCACCACATTTAATTCATTAAACTATAAATGGTTTTTTATGATATAATTTATTTCTCTCCATCAAACTCTTCAATTTTCCTCATCAATTACTTTATTTTTTCCCTTGTTTTCCACACATAAAACATCATAATATTCATTTGATACTTTTTACTAGGGATCACATACCACATTTTAGACATGTATTAAGTTGAATATTATTCCCCAAATGGTCAATATCACCTAAAAATTCATAAATCTTCATTATTCTCTAATTAGTTGTGTCGGTAAATTCAACCATGTTATGTTTTTTAATAACATATTGATATATACAGTTAGGCATAATCATAAGGTTTTGTATTCCAACTCTAATTTAATTTGTTTCACATGAGTAAAATCATTACATTGTTTATATCATTTATCATTAATATAGTTCCTTATTCTTACATCAATTGATTAAAACCAAAAAACATTGTGTAATCAAGAGTTATCATAGTGACAAAAGAAAACTAATTCATAGGATGTCTAAATTTTGACACCTTATTTTAATTCAATAACACATTAGGTTTAACATAGGTCATTCATATTCATCATCAATTCACATCATTCATAATGGATCATAAATCATTTTTAAATTATCCCAAGAATATCCCACAAGAGTTTCTAGAAAGATGTGAATATTTAGTCTCATAAATAATACATTTGTGATGATAAAGTTAATACTCAATACACCCCATCTTGATTTGTTACCCCTAATTGAATCTATTCCACTACCCAATCCACTTAATACTATATATATAGTGATTTATTTTCAAGGGAAATTGCACCTATTTATTTACCATAACATAATTGTTCTCCTACACTTAGGATTATCTTAAAGGATCTCACAAAATTTTTCTCTTCTTAGTTACTAATAATAACAAAATATATCTCTAATATAAACTATAGAGACTTAAACTTCACAGTCATGAATATTACATCATAATATATTAATTTTCATTACATATAATTATGATCCATGCTGAAAATGTAAAGGTTTAGTGTTATTGGAAACATAGATACATAAAAAAATCATACATAAAATATTTACATCATCTCTCATTATGTTCTTCACAATTAGAACCCTTCATAAACATATCACACTAAAAACAATTCTCCTCATCCTTGAAAAAAGTAAACATAACAAAGCGTGAGATATGATTCTTAGTAAGTAAAATAATAGAGATATAACTAAATGGTAATTTTTAATAATAATTTGAGAATATTTCTATGAGAACATGGTCGTATTATTTGAAAATAATTTCCACCAATTCATTAGTTAAAATCATGAGACATTAAATAAGTCATGGTAGTTCATTAGATAAGAATCATAAATGAATCAATGAACATGAGACATTATATCATAACTTGGGTGTAAGATTATTTGATAAAATAATTGAATAAATCATGTTATAAACATAATAATTGAAATATAATATCGAGGAAACACACCATGATATACATTACATGTTAGACATGGGATTACAACCTTTCCACCTTATTTGGGATTGAGATAACCTCTCTTGTACCCATATCAGTTTTGGTATAACAACATGTGCACCATATATGGGCTTGGGATAACATAAAATATACCTTTTCCACTTGTAAAAATTAATCACTACCAAATTCATTAGATCTATATAATAAATCCTCCCATCACATTATCACAATCTATTAATATGTACGCCATAAATTCATGAAAACATTTATCACTACATAAAATCTTAACCCATTAAAAGTAGAATCAATATCATCAATAATTCATCGTTGTAATAATAAACCATATAGAGAATGAGTAAATATGGTAAAAATGAATAATATTCTAATTAATTAATAAAAATTATAAAATGATGTTGTTAAAAATGAAAATATTGTTTAAATATCATAGGACCTTCTCTTGAGGAAAATAAATGTTTCATTTTGAAATCATATATTAGAAATCTTAAAATTTAAAAAATATTAATGAAAAATTTTATTCAAAAATAATCATGGAAAATTTAACATTAATATTCAATGTTAATATTATTTATGATTTTATCAAAATTAATCCATTCGATGTACATTAATCTAATGATATTGTTCACAACTTTTGTAAAAAGTACCTCATTCATAAAATACGAAGAATGTTAATTTTAAACATTTGAATAGAAATTGAATAATGTGTAAAAATTAATTAATACAATTATATTGAATTTTAAAAATAATTCTCTAATACATTTTAAATAAAATATAGATATATAAGTAAAATACTCTCAATCGAAGAGAAAAATAAAGTCAATTTTCCTTAAAAACATTGTTTCAGTCTCTTGAGTACATAATGTGGGACCAATAAAAATAAAACATGTAATATCTAAAATTAACCAGTTAAAAGTAATTTAAATATTATTTTTGAGACATATATAATAAAATATCATCGTCATAAATATAATCATAAACTATCCTATAAAAAATAATATTGTAATGTAAAACCATTACTGGATGTCTATCTTGCATCATAAGAACTCTATATTCTAGTATAAAAAACTAAATTTATTATAATTATATGAAATAAATATATTAATATCAATAATACCTTATATGGAACATTAATAACATTTCAACACACATTTATTAATATTTCAATATTGAAATCACTATTTCGTATGGTAACTTTTTCGTTTGTTATGAATGTTTTGATTCATATGTTATGGTCCATGAATCTTGATCATGATTATATAATATCAAGAATGTTAATAATGATATATATATATATATCATATATATTCATTATTTACATAATTATAACCATACATAAAGTATATATATATATAAATGAATTATATTGTTCCTAGAGATAGTAATACAAACGTACACATGGACATTGTTTTCATTTTCAAATATAAAGAACAATAGGAAGAAAAATATTATTTTATCATTAAAGAATAATAATTATATCATAAATAACATATATTTTTACTAAATTTAGTATTATAACCATCCTTGAATTATGGTGATGGGAAATGAATCATATTACTACAAGGAGGTTGTTGTCCACACATACACACAAGCAATACTTTAATTTCACATTTTATGCAAAAAAAGGTTGTAAATGGTTGTTAAATAATCCTAATAATATATAATTATATTAATGATACTGGTTCAATAATGTTTAAATTGATAAAAAGGTTTATCAGAGATGATAGAATATAAAAAATTAAAATATCCTATTTTAGATTTATACCTCTTCATTGAAAGACCTGCTCTTACGTACACCTTAATCCTTGATAAATTGGGCTTAAGAGAAGATAAAGGGGTATAGGATGAAGGAAATTAATATAAAATGTTTTTATTTTAGGTTTTTGAAAATATAAAAATAAAAACATTATTAAATAATTGAGGAAATAATTTCTCATTTATAATCTAGAGGAGGGACACAAACGGAATTACTTAATTGATTTCAATAATACAAGGTCATGTTCATGAGAAAGTGAAAAAATAGCTACTGATTAAATTTTATTGTTAGAAAAGTTTTAAATAATTTAAAATAATAATAATTATACATGTTTATTTAGCATTCCTACCCATACCTCTTATTTTAACCCCCCACCCTAGTAAAACCATTTTATCCTTATGTGTGGAAACATGATTTTATTGTTTTTACTATTAATTATGACCAAAATATTATGTTGAACATATGAGATTATATAAATTATTATGATTAAAAATATGGAATTCATTTTAATAGATTAAATTTCTACAATTTAAATAATTTCATTTTAAATAAGTGTACAAAACACAACCAAAACATGGTTTTTATGAAAAATGTATTTTAAATAAAAAAACTGAATATACTTCCATTGATAACATTTTAAAAATCATAAAATTAATGTTACATTTTTTTATTGAACATATAATATATGTATTTATTTTAAAAATTAATTATTAATTATTAATTTAATTTATTAATATAAAAACACATTGCACGCCTAAAAATATTTTTTTTTAAATGTGGTTTTAATCCCAACAATTAGATTTTACCTAAATCATGTATAACAATTATTAATATGTAATTAATTAAATTTTATCAAATTAAAGGATAATTATATCACTTTAATACATAGTTATACTTCTAAATTTATTTATCTAAAAAACTAAAATGATAATTTTATGAAAAATTGTTATTTTTCAATGTTCTTTGAAAAATAGACCTTTTTAGAAAAATTCTAAAAACTCGCCATAAGATAATATTGACTTATTTATTTATAAATTTATATTAATTTAATCTAATAAAAAAATATTTTAAAAAATAATTATAATTTCCATAAGTAAAATGAATTAAAAACAATTTATTAACAAAACATATTTTTGAAATAGAAAATGAATTTATCGAAAATTGAGTACTTTTTTATACATTAATTAAAAAAATCATTATTTAAGAAAAATTTATATTTTTTATAATGTGATTATTACTTAATATACCTTATAATTTAAACGTAATGTTATAATGTATTTCTATATCTTTGTTAATTTGGACTCAATTTTTCATGTAATGTAATCCATCGAATACCTAATTTTTATTTTTAAGGACGTACATATAAAATATTGGGTTTCTATCATAAACCACATTATCATAGTATAAAATTATACATAATAGTCCATAGGGATACAATACTCCTACTTTAAATGTTCACATGGCTATATTACTCACTATATGTATCACTAGTCAACTCCACCATAGTTCATAAAATCAACTATTGTAATATTTGTCAGACTAGTGTTCAATTCAAACATTGAAAATTAAAATAATGTTGTTAATTATGGGGTTGTATAACTATTTATAGAATCATATAATGGATTAATTTCTACTAATTAAATACTATCAATATTGGATATTATTCTAATAACCTCGAATTCATCTATACATATTGATTAGAAACTTACTAAATCTGAGTTCCTCCTCCTATTCACTCAATAATGAGAACTTTCCCATTATATATTCAATCTCAAGAATACAATTAATGAAATAAAATTATATTTCCATTTAAATAAAAAAATTTAAACACATAATTCATGAAATAACAACCATTTTGCCTTTTATTCGCCCACAATGTGCTTATATATTCTTCTTATCAACCTATATTCATCAATGATGACCCTCAAAGGAAAAATAGTGTTTCAAATTCTCTAACACCAACACTTTCATTAATATATAATTTAGATTTTTGGTTCCTTAAATATTTTACAATGTCAAAATTTCATCTTGTACTAAGACTATATTAAATTATAACAACAAATAAATATGGTTTTTCTAAGCATGAAACACTGGTCTATTTGAAATATATATAACACTCTGGAAATTATAGTGAAATACAATTTCCTCATAATTATTTCCTTATCCTATAATAAATTATTTATCAAAACCATATCCTTCCCAAATTATATTATAATAATGTACACTACATCTGTGGTGTATATAACAACCACATACAAAACCAAATATATCTATCTTACTATAGTTACCCCACAAGTAAAAACATAACTTATGGTAGCTGTCCTATTTTCCACACCACCTTCATGGTCTACATCCATGCATGCCTATAAATAATTTCCTTTCCAAAAATAATAGATATACATTCACACCTTCATCAAAATACCACATTATCTACTTCACACATTCACAATGTTTTTCCTTGTATATCCATGTGATTAGTTTCAATTACAACTATATGAGAAATATTATATTCGATAAAAAACATGACATACTTCAATAATTTAATAGCTCAATTATAAGGAAACATTTCAATATACTAATCCTCATATTTTTCCTTTGGTTATTTATCCTTTGAAATCATAAAATGAAATTCCATGGGAAAATAAATTTCCTGTTCATATATCATACTAAATTTCCTCAAAAAGTTTCAAGTAAATTAATCTTGTGATAATATCAATGTTCCAGCTACAATGTTTTAGGATTAAAGAAATCATTACCAATGATTATCATCCAATGTTTTAAAATTAAAAAAAAAACTGACACACAAAACACTTAACTACTATGTATTATAGGAATTTAAACCCATGACATTAAACCCATAAGGATGAGGTGGAACACAATAATTTAATAATTATGACAAAAAATTATAGGGAATTTTAATGTGTAATACTGAGAGAAGTAATAAAAAACAACATAACTATTTTATAATTTCATGCTTCATATACTAGTATTATGAACATAGATTATTTACACTTTTTTGTGATTGATATTAATTAGAATATACCCCCTTGGTCTAGGGGACCAATATCAAACCAATTAACATCCATTTTCTTGTGGTCACGTACTTCAGTATTTTCTAAGAGTTATAAAATAAAACCATATTTAAATGTATAACCTATTCTAATGAACCAACCCACAATACCATCCAAATAGACATTTGAACTTATCTCCATTATCCCAATGGGAATTCCTAATCTTCATTCACCAGTGAAAATTTCATCATTTCCAAGAAATATTGTTTGGGAATGATTTCTCTAAATAGATGATGAAAACGTAAAATATTATAATATAAATATATATATTACAAAATATAACAAAAAATTATCCTAGATAAATCCGATTTAAAAGATATAAACACCCTAGAGATATAAAAATAAATCGCATCCCCACCACTCATTTCATGGTGGTCCTTGACCACCTACCATGTCCCAATTAAGATTCCTTCATCCAACTAAGAACAAACCAACAAAATAATATGAATAGATACTAAGTACCTACAATAGAAACGTAAATCATGAAAACCCTAAATTATAGATGTAGTGTGTTGTATATTAGATCCCATAATGATACAATTATATATTCAACATAATATCTCTACCCAAAATGTATATTATGGTAGTTTGAAAAATTGGATTACAAAAATTGGGGTTTTCTTCATAAAAAATGGTAAAACTTGCCACAATTTTAAAATGGAAAATAGATTTCCATTTAGTAACCATAAGAGGTGAAACATAATACAATATTTATAAGACAATGCCTCAAATAGATTTCCATTTATTTTAAAATAATAATTATAAAATATTTGAAAGTATTATCACAAGAAAATGTTCATAATTAATATTAAAGATATCATTCACCATTGTATATCAAAAAATAATGAAACATATCAGGGGTAATTCATGGATAAATATAGTCCATTGTAGAAACAATTGAATATTATAGGAGAATTAAAATTAAAAAAACTCCAATGTTGAGTAACTAACAATAAATTAGAGTCATATATCTAGTATAGATGTTAAGTGTTAAGGTCATATGTCATGGGAGTTTCCTAGACACATTAGTGACTCCACCAATGATAATAAAACAAACCATGATTTATTACATTAAATTTTATTTTATATAAATTACATAATCTTACCATCTCAGCGCATACCCACTACCTCATAGCACATTCCTATCATAAATCCACATTCTCTAGGGAGTTTTTATAAAGAGTGTATGTTCCAAAAATGATAACATAAATTTATGTACACTAATATAGCTTCATGAGTTTTTCATGACAAGTCATAGTGGTGATAGATAAAATCATCAATAAGGATAAAAATTATGATCCATCATGTAATCAACATTACCAATCAAAATTACATCACATATAAAGTTAAAAAAAGATTTTTATCCAAATTATTACTAAAATAGTACATTCCTTGTTATAACACCCATCATTATATGATTCAAGCATTATTGAGCAAGGAAAAAATAAAACATGGGTTTATCAAGAAATACTGAACAAAATAATTAACATTTTAATATTCTAAAGGGTCATTTTAAGAAAAACATATTGATCAAACAATTCTCTATCAATTTAAAAAACATCATTTTAACTCATCCATTGAAAATTCCCATACATACATATTTCCTTTAAAATCCAATTTAATGTTCCAAAAGGGACTTTGACCACAAAACACAAGGAATAAATTCATTCAATTTAATGTTTTAAAATATCCTTTAAACAGTATTTTCAAAAAATACATCACATGATATCCTTTAAATCATTCCAAAATACATTTCATGGATGAAATACTCATTTTATTCAATTTGGATCAATCATAATGAATCAAAACATTTTTTGTTAAAATAAGGCAGTATATTTTACAAATCCAACCCACCATAGTAAATAAAAAAATTCATTTCAAAACAAAAAAAATAATTCATAATATGAAATTCACCATTCCAAATACAATTTTCACCAAAAATATTCATTTTTTGATTCAATGAATATTAATCCATGATTAAACAATTTTATATAGAAAAGTCATTAATTCAAGAAAATAATGAATTAAAATATGAATAAAGGGAATAGAAACACCAAATTAGAATATCTATAATAAACCCACCATGAATCTATTTTGTGTCACCTCTGATGGAGATCACTGGATCAAGAATGATAGATATAGATAGAAACATGAAGAGATTAAAAAATATTTAATCCAAAACAATCAATCTATATCCAATGAATCTCATGGTTTCTATAGGAAACTTGGATAAATGAATCAAGAGATGAAGGGAGATACAATGACAAGAAGACAAAGTCATAATGAAAGTCCTTCCCCACTCTGATTAACACATCGACCTTCCAATTAATGGGTTTTGGATATATATATATATATATATGTGTGTGTGTGTGTGTGTGTGTGTCAAGATGAATCCGATGGTTTTTTTGTTTTATTTAATATCGATGGAGAAGGAATTGTAAATAAAATAATGGTTTTCGTGTGTAATTACACAACTTCCCCTATAATAAGTCATGACTAGAGAGACCATCTATTGGATGGGGGAGTTCAACCGAATGTCCAGTGGCCCTTACCTACTCATCGATGGACCACCTACAACATTAAAATATATATGTCAAGGTCTTCACATCATATAAGGCTTTATGCTAACCTCATACCGCACTATCCCCTTTGTGATGAACACAATGATTGATATCTTTATAAATTGGATTCTATGATGTTACAATTCTCTCCACCATGTTTTGTTCTATCCCCAAAAAAATTTACTCTGAATAAGGAAAATACATGATAAAATGAATGCCCACACCCAACTAATGATGTGGAAGGTTCAAGAATTAGAGGAAAACTCCCCCCAAAAAATGAAAACTAGGAACAACTATAAATGAATCGATAACCAATCATCCAAATATTTTGTAACGTAGATCTTCCTTGATCATTACACTCCTCCATAAAAAACACCAATGTTGTTGATAAGAGAGATTATCCCGTGAAATATTAGAGACAAATATTAATTTTCCCAAAATTTTAATTATTCATGGAAATTGTGGAACATGTAAAGGACATCTATCAACACATGTCTATTCAAACCAATGAAGAAACCCTAATCACTCCCAATAAAGAACCAATAAGAGTAGATATTGCAACATAAAATGAAGGAACGCCCTAAAAATTCAAAAAATTTCAAATGAAACATTCAAATAATGACTCAAAAACAATGAAATCACACACAATAAATGCATAAAACCAAAAATAACTTATACATTAAAAAAATATTTATAAAAACATAGGTTTTTCAACCTATAACCTCACCAATAAAAGAGATCACTAGAAAAAACATAGATGTCTGTGAGTTCCCAATTCAACCAGAATCCTTATAGCAATACTTACCCATCTATATTCCCATGTAATTACCAATTCCATCAAGAAATATGTTGATATATAAAGGTTAGCTCACAAATTGGGCACAACAATATCTCAAAAAGGTTGATTAACTAATACCCAAAAAATTATCTTTAACCAAAAGGCACGAATGAGAGGATATATAAGGAACCAAAAAAACCCAAATAGTATCTAACACACACAAAAGGAAGACATATATGGATGAATTAAAATGGAATTTGAATGATTGTATACTAAAATATCCAATGGTTTATAGAACTATATTTTTTTCTATCCACAAAATAATAACACACCTCACATGTTTTAAACCATTATAAAAAATGAAAAAAACACAAACTTATGAAAAAATATCCTCCAATTCATGAGAATTATTCACTATGATGCATATGGGTGGATCATTTTTGTATTTATGATTTTGTGATGATGTAGTTACATTAGGGCCTAATGGTCCCTCATATTGATGATAAATTAAAACCATTAAAGATAAAAACAAAAAACATTTGATATGGAACATAAATAAATATAAAATAAAGATATATCATGGAAATGTCTCTATATACATTAGTAAAACTAAAATATAGCACCATATGTGATCCATAATATTAAAACAATTGAGAACCCAAAATAATCCATAAAAAATCCCTAGAATAAAGAAACCGTAAAACTAATTACAACCAAAACTCCCCCTTCATGTATCTCATCATAAAAACCCATTAAAATGACTGGTATATATTTTAAAAATAGAATATAAGAATAATTAGGTGCACCAAAATATAACCACATAAGATACCTCTTCCATTACATTTAATATTTTACCTTATAGACTATATAAGATGATCTACAAAAGTAAACATCTTCACATAAACCAAAAAATGATCTAGCCACCACTTCATATCACCTTTTTAACACCAATTCAATAGAAAATTGCCTTTCAAGAACCATATGATAGAGATTTATAGATATTTATCATATATGACTCTATTTTCTAGGTAGATAACTTCTTTAAAATAGATATTCTTAAGGTATTCAACACTGACAATGTCAAGTGAGAAACACACCAAACATGAAAATTTATTATCATATACATTAACTAAACACTTAACAAGACTGAGGCTCATGATCATGGAAACTATATACTCCTTCAATTCCATGGGAAAATTCCATTGAATGAATACTAAAATAAATAATTCCTAATATGTTCACTCATCAGGCGGGGAGGAAACATGAATTCCCACCACTCTGAGCTATGTCCCATAAATAAAGAATTTATAAGAGCGACCTTAAGATTTTTAGGAGTCTTGATAGAAACAAATATCCTGTCAACATCATCAAGAAACCTCATTTATTCAAGATAACCCCTTCCACCATCGAAAAAATGTGGATAAAAATCAAAGAAAATCATGATGGGGTCTAAAAAAGGAATGAATCTTGTCGAATAATTAAATTTTGAGTCTAGTTAGAGTCATAAACATGAGACACCACTTTTAAAAAAAATAAAATGTTCTACTTCAAGACAGGATCAATTAACTTACTTTATATCTTTCTTGTAAACATTTTGTGTAGACATTATTGAACATCATTAAATAAGGGACCATCAGTAAAGGCATAAGGAAGAGTCATTGAAAAAACACACCAAAAAAGTGTTTAAATGAAACCCCAACACACATTTTCTTAATTATAATATTTCATAAATAGAAAATATTTTACAATTTATAAAACATTAAAATTTCTTTCCAATATATATAATATTGATATAAAACCATCACAATTATAAAATCATTTACTAGATTATGGTAATTCTCCGATGTTCTATAAAAAATAATAAAAAATTAAAATTTTTGAACCTATTCTTTTTTAAATAAATTAAAACCCCAAAATTTTCACTTAAAATTTTACTTTATTACAGCATATAAGATTACTTAAAAATGTGTTTTTCAAGGAAAGTTTTTTAAAAAAAACAACCTTTAGGAAATTAAAATAAATTTTCAAAAAAATAAAAAGAAACATTATTTATTAAAAAAAATTAGTTTCTATAATGATTTAAAATCACCAAAAATGAAAATAAACAAAAAAAATAAAATCACATATATTATCATCAATTAAAAATAAGAACTATCCAACCCAATATCATATAAGTGAAGTCATTTCAAAAGAAAATAGAAATGGTTTATCTTGGGTATAGGGTAAAACTAAACATGGATTAGTTATATGGTCCAGCAAACCACAGACCAAACTAATAATTGTTCCTAGATTTATTTAGAGGTCAAGCACAATAATTCTTCATGGTTTTCAAGAATTTGAAGAAACTATACAGCCCTAGTCATCTTTATGATCCAACATACAAACCATAATATATTCCCAAAATAATTGATAATCTGAAATTGAATATAATTCTCATTAACATAATACAATGAATAAATAAAAATAATGTCTCTAGTCATGACATTCCCTAGTGAATGAAGACTTGCCTTAATAGGTGTTGATCAAGCATGCATTTAAGAATAACTTCTTGATTTCTAATATGTACCTAATTTATTTTATTCTATTACACAACCAAGAAAAATAACATAATGTCTATCAAATATATACTTATTTTGTAAAAAACCCCCAATTTGATATAAATTGTAATGACTTGACCAGAAATAAAATATAAGAAATCATCCAAAATGATCACCATAGGCTTATGGTCATTCCAGACCCCCCTCAGTCAGTGAATAGTGTCCATGCACCATGAAAGATCCTTTGGTAATGATATCTCCCAAAAATAATATAACAAAATCAAATAATATAATAGATATATTTGTAATAATACCTAGTAACCAAGATACCTAGATATAACAAATTAAAATATAAAAACAACCTATATAGATAAAAAGAAAACATAACCACAATCATCCATCTCCAAGTGGTCCTCGACCACCACCCATGTCCTAAGTCACATTTTGTCAACCAATCAATCATGAAAAAACAATGGAACATTAAGAGATCATGACTACATATTAAATAATCACAAACAATGAAAAAACCAAACAATAGAGTAAGGGTGTGAACTAATAGATCACAATATGAAATCAAAATATATTTTATTCAATTTATCTACCAATTAAATTAGATATAATATTTTGAAACACATGAATAGGAAAAAAGTTTTTTCCACAATAAATATCGATGGTAAAACTTGGTACATTTTTAAATGTAAAAGAAGAAATTAATTTAAGAACCATAAGAGGATAAAATGAAAAATCCATTTATAAAAAAATAACTAAATCAATTTTTTGGTATTTTTTTAAAATAATATCACAAGATATATTAAAAATGAATAATAGAGCTTATCTCTAAAAACATGTTTCAAAAAACACTACAATAAACTAATGGGAAACAATAATAATTATAGTACCTCATAGAAATAATTGAATATAATTGATAAATTATTCCATTGAAACTCAAGTTTTGTGCAATGATTGAGTGATAAAAGTTATATTTATTATTTCAATATCAATTTTTGAGGTAATAAGTAATGGTAAATTCCAAGATAAATTATTCATTTCACTAATGAAAAGATAACAATCCATGACCGGATTCATTCAATTTTTCTGCCTATCAAGTAAACAATCTTACCAACTCAGTGAACACCCACCTTCTTATAGAAAATCATTACACTGAATGAATATTATCTAGTTAGATTCTAGTTGATGTGTGTGTCCAAAGAATAATTGCATAAATCTGAGGATTATCATCTAGATACCCTGGTTTCCCATCACTTTTTAAATAGGTGAGTGAGATACCATGGAATAAGTACTACATTGGAGTCCCCTCCAAAATCAACATTGAAAATATACATTCCATCACATATTAAGATCACATATCACCCTCACCCAAATTATCCATCAATGATTAAAAACAATGATTCAATGCATGTCATCGTGTGATTTGAGAACCATTAACCAAGGAAGGACATACATAAGTGGTTGATTAGAAATTAAACAACAATGGAATTTACTTCATAAATTATCAGGTATGCATTTAAGTAAAACCAAATTTATAAAACAATACTTTTTTAATTTTATAAAACATTATATTTCAAAATCCATTTGAAATTTCATTACATATCTGCTTCCTTTAAGATCCACTTTAATGTTGTGAAAATTCCATTGATAAAACAACACAAGGAAATCATTGTATCATATTAATGTTTTGAAATATCTTTTTAAACAAAATTTTCAAAAACAAGAATAACATGATATTATTTAAATCATTCCTAAATAAATTTCATGGGATAAATACACATTTTATTATATTTAGAGAAATAATAATTAATTAGAACATTTTTATGAAAATATGTATCTACATTTCATCAATACAAACCACTATGATCAACGATATGCCAAATTTAATTTAAAAAATGGATTAATTATTAATATAAAACTAGATATTTAAATTATCATTCTCACCAAAAAGGGTAATTTATGAGTCATATAATATAATTCCTCTATTAACTAAATTTAAAATTTAAAAAAATGAATTCAAATAACTAATTAAGCTCAATAATAAAAAAATATCAATCAAACATATGCCTAGAGTATAATAAATCAAACCACTAAAAATATGATATGTGTCTCCTCTAATAATTATAACTTAATCAATGATGACTGTTATAAAGTAATGTAAGAATAATTCATAGAATCATTAATACACAATTATAATTATATATCCAATGAATCAAAAATATTCTTTATCCTCTAGTAAAAATGAATCAAGAGAATAAGATAGATTTAATTCCAGGAAATGAGATACATATAGGAAGAGGACCACCACCTCGATTGACATATTTATCCAACAAGAGATGAGGTTGGTAGATACATTGATATCAAAGAGGGATCCAATGGTTATCATGGGTCGATATAGGATCAAGGGAGAAGGATGATTAAATTAAATGAAGTTTTTATGATGTAATTACCAAAAAAACCCATACCAAAATTTTTGTTTAGTGAAACCAATAACTAGCCTATGGAGTCTCACTGGTGAGCCGATGGCTACTCAAACAATACATTATCCACTTTCCATCCCACTAGCTAGACAGTGTCCTTCACTAATGAGGTGTGGAACAACATCTTTTTAAAAATCATTGGGATATTTTCTACACCTTCTATGAGAATACAGGTCATCCTCTGACCCGTCAATCCACTCATAAAAAAATGAGTGGTCCATTTATGAAATAAATACTAGTATGTTAAAATTCTCCCCACAATATTTCTTTCTAAAAAAATATTCTAATAAAATGATATAAACAATAATATTAAATGAACTCGCACAAAAAATTCATGACATTAATGGGTCATGAAATTAAAGAATAATCAATAAAAGAAGAGATCCACTTGGAATTACTCCAAATGAATAGAGAATAAAAAATACAAATAATAATTAAATATGATCTTACATGTTCACTACACATATATATACAACACACCAACATCACTAAGAATATATAAAATTATGATAATGAATGAAAACCTAGAATAAGTATCACACCATGACCTGAAACTCCTCTATTATTTTATTAATTTTTTTCTAGGTTTTTTTCATAGTATTTCCATGTATTTTCTCTAAAAATTGGATCTTTTGGAAAGACAAGAGGGTGGTGCATAATTGGAATAAATTTATTAAAACCCTTGGGACAACCCCTAGAAAACTATGCATCCCCAAAGGAATCATTGAGTGGCCCACGTATTTAGTTGCAAGGGGTTGTGGATTCCTCCATTTTGCTAAAAAAAATCCTCCCCTATTGGATAGAGGCCATTGCATGGTTGGAAAATGGTGTAGTAAATATTGTATCCAAAATTTTTGTCCTTACTGGGTTCTTAAAAATAATAATAATATAAAATAATATTATTTTTAAAACCACTAAAATGTGTATGTCCCTTACCCTCCCATATTTAATACTTGAAGCATCATACCTAGGAGGATCTCCCCAAATATAAACCCTCATACCTTGTTCATCTAATTCATTAATTATTTCATTATTGATTCCAAATGAGATTATCTATAGTAGGTTTTCCTCCTCTTTCAATGACTTATTCTTCCTTTTTTCTTTATGATTTTCCTCTTATTACATGCGGTTCACAATACCCATCCAAGTTGTAACCGAATTTGGATATTTATTTTGGTTATTTCTTGGTTCATATGGTTTATGAGGACTGATCTAAGTCATGTTATTATTGATTTCATCAAAGGATATTTTTTGTGGCTCCTTTAATGTGAGTTACACACATGCACAAATATTTTCGTATATATATATATATCCTCCTTGTGCATATTCACTAATGTTGGTGTGAATTTGTACATTTGGAAAATAGGTGATTATATATATATATATATGTATAGAATCATATGTTTTTAAGTGAAAATGGATGTTTTTCAATTCTATAGTTCTTCTTGGTATCTCTTTCTTCTTTAGACAAAATTGATGTCGAGTATAGTGATTATCATCAATGAAAACATATTTTGAAGTAGGTTAAAAATGTACATTTCTTTGAATTTAATTACTTGATTTCTTATGTTAATTATTATCTAATATGTATAAGATATATGAAATGGTTGTGGTCTATGAAAAGTGGCTTTGGTTGTTTTTAATACTCTATATAATCTTCTGACATGGGTTTTTCTTGATTAAGAACATTTTTATCCTTGTTTTGAAAATTATGTAAATTTAAATGACCAATTTGTTTTCTTAATGTTTCCTTTCTTAAAAAATAGTGATTCCCAAAGGTTTTTTTGATTTTTACCAAATTTATAAAATATATAAATGTATTAGTTTGATTTTATAGGAACCCCTGATAGGATTCCTAAACTAGTGACTTGTTTAATGTGACTTAAATAAATATACAAATATTAGAAGATATATAGGTTCATCCATGGATCATATTCAATAATGTAGAGTGGAATGTGTAAATAGGGATAAAGTGTCCCTATATATAAATCTAGTTTTATATATTGTAGGAGTGAAATTTTGTATTGAAACTCAAAGTATTTGGAAAAAAGTTAATTTTAATGTGAATGTTCTTCCTTTAATTTGATGATTTTTTCTTAGAAATTTGAAAAGATTTGTCTAAAATGTAAACCTCATCTTAAGGAATGACCCTTGAAATTGAAATGTGATTAATGTGAATGATAGGATTTGTTATATGTTCCTGGTGAATAGGATTGTGCTTAGTTTGTGTAAATTGGAAAGGGGATTCAAATTAAGAGGGAGATCAAAGGTGAGAATTTAGATGGGTTTTGATTATGAATTTAACATGAATTTATAAGCTAACATGATAAAAACTAACATAAATTTATTATTCATATGAATAATTGGGTAGTTGGGTGGGAGACTTAGGTACAAAAGTTTCCCTTATTGTGATTGTGCATTGGCCAATGTCTCGGAGTAGATAACCCCACTACCATGGGATGTGCCCCTCGATCCAGATAATGAGTGTATCATAAAGTATTTGGGTAGTTCTTGATGATGTTAAATTATGGTATAGATTGATTATGAGTGATTTATTATATTTTTTTTGTTGGGATTTATCGACTAACACCCTATATGCAATGAAACCTATTATTCATGTACATTATTTATTATTTTTACTAGTTTCATTATAAAATTATATCTCTTTATTTATTTCATAATAATACACTCGTTTGAGCACTATTTACCATTTAAAAGCTCTTTTCCTAAAAGTTATTTTATTTTTTGGAAATAGTTTCAATCAAATATAATGGAAATTATTTTTTCTCAAAAGGGTTTATTGTTACATTTTTTTCTTTGAAGTGTATAAAACACTAATTTTATGTTGTATTTTCAAAATAGAAAGCTTTGGATTTCATATTAAAAGGAATTAATATGGATTTTTTTATCTTTTTAATTATTACATTTTGTTTTTATGGTCATGCTAATATTCTCCATAATTTTTTAGTTCTAGGTTATTCCCATGTTTTTGCAACACATGAAGTGATAATAGTTATATGGATAGCGATGACCTGTGAGGTCACATAGTGGTATGTCTAGTATTATTTCGTTCAGTTACCATGTTTTACGATATTATTATTTTTTATATTTATTTGACTATAATTAATTGGATAAATCATTTTTAATTTTGTAACAGTTGATTACAAGAAACTAGTTTCTTGTAGGAGAGGATCAGTAACATATCTTGGGCTTAGTTGTAGGCCATCTTAGGCAACTAGTTTGGCACCGACTGAGGTTGGATCATGAAAAAATTGTATCATTGAAATTATACCTTATGATTTTGGAATTTATTATAGTGTGGGTATAGTATTTTTAGAAAAAAAGTTCAAATTCATGGGTAGGTTATTGATAACCACCTATTTAGAAAGAAACATTAATTTCTTGGGTGGTCTTGGATGATTTGTCATCAAAATATTTTCCTAGATTTTCGTTGTTTTTTAGGTTTTTGTTTTCATTCGATTATTTTATATTGGATTTAAAATTGGTGGTTTTATTTAGAAACTCTAATGCATGTATTATATTATAGGATATATTTAGAGGATTCATTGATACTATTAAAAGTATCAAAAATAGTGCATAAACTATATGTCGAGCTCTGTTATCACCCAATGAGTTTCAAACAGTTTGTGCATAGTCTACCAAACCATCAAGTAAAATTGTATGAGTAGTTTTTGTTCTAAATTTTTCATATTTTTTTCTTTGAGTTTTTATTTGTTTCCTTAGACTCTTGTTATTAGTTTAACTTTAGTTTTAAAAATTTTTATCTAGTTTCAAAATAATATTTAGTTTATCAAAATTGGATTTCTAATTTTAAATCTTTGAACCATTTAGAAATAAACTGAAAATAGTTTTGAAAATTGATGGAAAAATGTGATAAATTTTGAATGGATTTTTTAAATGTGTAATGATAAATAAATTGATAACTTATAAATTGTTGGTTTAGATTATAAATATAAGATTCCAAAATAGGTTTTGTTATTTCAAGAATGATTCGGAATGTAATCATATTTATTTTATTTGAACTTTTTAAATTCCTATGAATAGTAATCTATATATAAATGTATGTATGTGGGGAATTGGATGGTTATTGGTATGGGTGTATGGGTTATTGATATGGGAAAATAATTTATATATGTGTGCATTCTTGAAATACCATTGTTACATGCCAAACTTTTTAAGATATTTTTTTCTTTTTTCTAATATTTTTAAAGAATGGGTTGTGATGCTTTGATAAATGTGAGTTGTTTTATTCTATCCTGTGGTTTTTGGGATTTACATTTTTTTTATTCTAGGAGAGTTTTGGTAGATACATTTTGATTTTTTGTTATTAAATAATGATTGAAATGGGGTGTTTTTTTATGTGTTTTGGTTTTGTTTTGGTCTTTTTTAGAGTATTAACTATAACAATCTCGGTAATGAATGGATGGTTAGTCGTTAGGGTTTTTTATTTTTTAATCTAGGAAAATATAGGTTTTGTAAATTTTTTATGGTTTAAATTTAGTTGGGGAGATAGATTATATCTATATACTAAACCACACCTATGTCTCCTTGAGTTTTCTTACAGCTTTTCTATTTGAAAATTTGGGGAATAATTTATTCATAATTTTATTATAATAAGTTGTTCCATTCAATGGTCCCCATGAGTTAAAAAAGTGGGGAAAATATTCATGGGGAAAAAAGGGGATTTTTTGTACTTCTAGTATGGTAGACATATAAATTCGATGAATTATTTTTAAAATATTTGAATGTTTGTAAATTTCATGGAAACAAGGGTTACTTGACGTAGTTTTATGTTTTGAAATCAAACATTAATATAAATTAAAT
Source organism: Viscum album (assembly GCA_963277665.1). Lineage (NCBI taxonomy): Eukaryota > Viridiplantae > Streptophyta > Magnoliopsida > Santalales > Viscaceae > Viscum > Viscum album. Next base: position 1,718,387,580 of record OY728126.1, read on the forward strand.
CTATATAAATTATTTATAACCATGCAAATTGTCTATTAAATGATACTTATAGGTGATAACCATGTTTTTGTGGACCATGGATCTTATAGGAATGAAAATAAGTCCACGGTTATAACCACGGCTTTGAAAGGTGGCTATTTGTATATAAACTAGGTTTAAACCATTGACATAGATTATACAACTGTATTATATATTTATTATTAAAAACCATGGTTATATCCCTATTTCCATGGTTGTAAACCATGGAAAATATATCCTCTAGTTTCTAGAGTAAAAACACCAATCTATTATCATAGTTTACAACCATATATATATCCTTAAGTTTCTAGAACACAAATAACTAGTATGCACCCTTCTCTCTACTAATACTCATATAAAACAGGAAAAAAATCACCTAAATGTCATAAAATCACTTCCCGAACATATTCATACATTATGATCATAAGTGGGACATCAACCATAGAATCAAAACATTTTAATAAAAACAATTCCAATTAATTTAAATCCTCGCATTAAAATTACATAATGATAATGATAAGTTCTCTTCATAGACCTATAGAAAAACCCATAAACAATAAGGTCTCATCCATCTGATCCATTGAAATTAAAACATCAAATATGAAATTCAACATACATCCTATAGTGTTCAGCTGTATATTTTACATTGAAAAATCTAGGGTTTCCAGATCTGATGTCGTATAGGTTGTATGTTGTTCCATCATCAAATTCTGTGGGTGTCATGCCTGATATAATGTCTATAGATCAAGGAAAATATCTCCTGGAAATGATAAAGGAAAGATTTTTTAATAATATATATTCCACCAAGGTTATCTCTACAGGATAATTTTCTAGGTACCCCATTTTCAGAGTTGAGATCAATGAATATTCAAATAGTCAAATATCAATAGTTTAGGATTTATCAGAAAACATAAAAAAAATATTCAAATCAATATATCATGTTCTAAAAAATATATTTCATGTGATTTTATTTAAAAATTACCTATGATTTTGATCTTTTATAAACATGAAACATTACAAAATTATTTTAAAACATTCCATCAAGTGATAATTTCAGAAAACAAAATGAAAAAAAAAAGAAATTTGTTGAAAAAAGTGTGTGTAATTTAAAAATAATGTATCTATACCATACAAATATTTCATACACCTAAGCACAAACTTCATACAATTTATGCTTATTTTAATTTCACATAGAGTGAATCTGTAAAAGGTATGTGAGTTATATATATAATTTTTAAGAATGTTACCATTGTATAAGTGAATGGAATATAAAAAAGGTATATATGAGATATTTGTATCCATTATTTATGGGAAAGGAATATTAAATTATAATTCATGAATTATTTATGTAAAATAAAGAAAATTAATGTAATAGAGAACATAGAAGTGTACCATAGAATAATCTTACAATAATAATAAAATATATGCATAACATTTGTTTATTGAATACACCTATGACATGGTTCATTTAATATCAATATAAAAGGATTGAATTAATAAAAATATAACTTTGTATTGGAAAATTAAAATCATAAAATAGTGAACATAGAGAATTAGTCAAAACATAAGATGTTAAAAAATCAAAATATATCAGGTTCGAAGAATGTAGTGGCATAAAATGTACATTATATAATTTGAACCATCCACAAAACATTAAATATTTTTAATGTTAGTTATTAAATATTTTAGATAGAATATTTTTAAAACATATCATTTAACTATATAAATTCAATGAGAAAAAAAGAATTAATACAAACATAGAATAGTATATAATGATTATAAAATTCTACAAGTCTCTTTGATAATAGAAACTTATAAACAATAATCTATTGAAAAGTATTTCATTGGTGTGAATACCATAGATAGGCATACATATTAAATATAAAACACATATAATTGTTACTGTATAGTCACCTTTTTCCACCTAATGAATTGAATTTCATTAATTATAAGGATTTTATCATCTATCGTGTTTAATAATTCCAATATCATAGAATACTAAAATCCATTTTACATTTAATTACAATATTTAAGGTCATAATTAACAAAAAAAATCGGTGCTACAAAATTACAATCCTACATTAGTGAAAACAAAGAGAAATATTTTAACCTTAATATTTTAACAAATTAAAAATATATAATATCATAAGAATGAATTGGTACTGAATTTCCTTGATATAATTAGATATATAAAATAAACCTAAATTTATTGTAATATAAGTTATTAAATATTGAATATAACATATATTTAATTTATATCAATGAACACTAAACAATAAAAAAACAAAGAATTAATATATACATGGTGTAATATAAAACCTTTCTAAAATTTTGAAATGTATAATTGATAATAGACATTTGAAGACATTAATCTGGTGAAAATTGTGTTATAAAAAATGGTGATAAAATTAAAATTGAATATTTATTTAGATTTAGTTGAAACAGATAAAAATAATAATTTCCAAAGTTTTAAAAAATTCAATTAGAATACCTGTATGAATAAAGGTCACTACAACATGATTTCATAACTATATAGTGGGATTTGGGAAACAATATCTAGAAGAAATGTTTTTTGAAAATTAAAAATAATTAATTTAAACAAAAATAACATGAATGAGAATATTTTTCCAAACATGTTACCTCAAACATCCAATATAATAAAATAAAATAATCACCTGCATGCCACATAATATGTTATATTTCAATCTTTCCCTAATTAAATTTTAATTACAATACAAACATAAGGAGAATTCCAAATTTAAGAATTCATTAAGAATTAGATGTTTTTGTAAAACATAAATATAAGTGAACAAAAAATAACATGGAATATAATAAGTGCATCATTAAATAACTCTAAACATCTAATAGAAGCCATAGAAAATATAACATGCTATCAAAGTGAGATTTCAAGTGTCTTACATTCTATGAAAGGATATGAATTCAAAGAAACATAGTATTAGAATCCCCAAAAATAATTCATTGTAAAATGTTTTTGGAGAAATTATTATAAGATAAGTGAACAAAAAATAACATGCAAGAGAATAATTGAACAATTTATCTCTAAACATTTTATTGCATACATTAAATTATTACCCTATATGCCAAACAAATCAAGATATTTCCATTTCCTAACCAAATGTGAATTCCAAGACATATATCATGAGAATTACAAACCTCTATCTATCATTGTATAATGATATTATGTTTGTCAAGAATTGTCATGTAATTCCTGGTTAATAAAATACTAAACTAAAAACTTGTTAAATTTTTTATAGTTAAATTATAATGGTGGTAATCGATTGTTAAATATATTGAACCTTCATCCTATTGAGATATTATGGATTTCATTTTATTTAAAATCATTAAACAGCCCCAAAATAACATATGTTCACTCATAAACTATGATAGTTTCAATTTATAAATTACATATCAACATTCATCCATGAATAAAATATATAATTTATATAGAAAAATTATAAATTAGAAAAGCATTTGTTTTTACAGGTAATTTTATAATTTAAATATATCAATAGCTCAAAAAAATATTTATGAATAATGTTGATGCATATCACATATTCTATGATTGTTTAGAGAATAGTTAATTTTCAGTACATAAAGAATTAAATGCCTTATTTGTATGTAATATGAACTAAAATGTTTAGAAAAAAATTGAAATTTTCATATTAATAGTGATTTTTCAATTTAATTTAAATATTTTAATTTTTAAAAAGAATAATGTTTTTAAAAAACAAAACACATATGAAAAATGAGAAGAATAATTTTAGAGAACATCAAAAAATAAAGTTGCACCAGGAAATCACCAAAAAAAATGAAGAGTTTTTATATAATGTCATATTGTCTATATGATAAATAACCATTCACATGAATAAGTATCATTGAATTATAAAATCAATTAATATCTTATATAATGATACCTTGTTAGTCTGAAAATTCAGCAGGACCAATACGGACTCCTACTTCAACTCCAACACAAGAAGTTACCTTATACACTCTACAAGATTGTGTATATTTTCATGCATTTAACTATCTTTAGATATATATAATATGTTCATTCAAAATGGAAACATTTACTTTATAAAATATGTCGAATGAAAAATAATTACATCATGAATTTCACATGCATGTTCATATAAAAAATATAATTTTATCTAAATTACCTCTCCAAAATTTCTAATCTTTAAATAACTACAAGATACAACATTTACAAAATTCTAAACTCACAAAAACTAAAACTCAATGGAAATAGAGAAGAAAAACTACATGAAAAAAAACATAAAAGTTGTTCAGCATAACCATATTTATATTTTTTGTCATGACCCGTCCCCCGGGGCCTGTATCGTGACGACCCCAAGTCCGCCTTCCATAGGCCAGGGGTTGGCGCCTAGCACCAAAGGCGTAATTCCCTAAAACTAGGAAGGAATTTCTTTTATAAATCATAAACACAGACAACCAGAGTACAAGCGGAAGCAAACACAAAGTAAAATATGTATAACAAGTATACTGAAAGTAAAGGGGTCAGAAATACAAGCCCAGTAGTAAAGTACAAGGAAAGGAAAAATAGGTACAACTAAAAAGACAAATAGCTGGAAGGTGTCTAGCATCTCATAGATCGTCCACCATGGATCCTACCTGAAGGGTAGGTACAGATAGCCTCCTCAGTGATCCACGTCCATTCGTCTCCTCTGAGTACCAACTTGTCATGAGGTCCACCTCCGGGTATCGTCCAGTCCTTGTACACTCCACCTCGGTCAGTGTTGTCCGTCGTCTGCATCCTACAAAACGAAGTGCGGGCATAGCTCGTGCATGGGTGAGTATAATGATACTAGGGACCCCAAGACCCTCAAGGTCTCACAAAATCCAACAAGTATAAACCACAAAGTATGAAATCAATGGATAACCATTACTTAGGTATATTCCCATACATATACCTAAGTTATCAAGTAACTCATCTCAATCATGAGAAAAACACAATGGTCATTGACTCAGCTTAAACCAGGATTTTTCATTATCGAAACAACGGCTGCTGGAGAACTCCTCCACTATTGAGAACAGTGGGCCTGTTGTGACACCAAGGCTCTTCTCACTAACCTTAGACTGCTAAGGTACTCCTCTTATCGAGTATCACGGGTCTGTTTCCAACTACCAGGTGCTCCGTCCGCTGTGGGTCTGCCGCCAAATAACGGGAGCTCCCCCTAATATCCTATAGAGGTACTCCTCATTTCCTGTACCGAGGGTATAATTATAACTACTAGGTGCTCCATCCTCTATGGTTCTGTCGCCAAATACCGGGCGCTCCCCACTGGGCTAGTCGAATCACTCTGAGTCGAATCGGTCAAGTAGTCGTCAGGTCTGTCAGCTACTAGGTCTCTGCACTCTGTACGCTTGTCTCCGGGAGGATCTGATCCATGAGCTACTGTTTGATACTCCAATTGTCACGAAGTCTCATGTGGAAGTATCTCAAAGGACTGCCAAGTCATATGGTCTCAACACAACAGACGGCGCCTCAATCGGATGCCCGGTCTGTGAGTTATTGGCATTTCCGTCTGAGGGGCCCAGTTGGTTTTTAGGTTCAAACCAACTCGATCATACTCCAACTATGTCCAAAACTCAAGTGGGATAAACCAAATTAATCTTCTAACTCTAAGATTTTTTTCACCGCAGACGGTTCATTGATCGGACGCTCGTAGCCCAAGTTATGGGCATAAAGGTGCTTTCGGGTCTGACGGGTCTAGACTGGGGTCTGACCCGGTCCGCGGGTTCGACCAGACCCGAAGGTGGCCTGGACCGAAGGCGGCCCGGCCCGAAAGCGGCGGCCCGGCCAATGGGTGTGGCCCGGCCCATGGGCGCAACCTGGCTGGCGATCCGCGTGGCCCGACTAGCTGGTCGTGTGGTCCAACTGGCTTTTCATGGCCCAGCTGACTGGCTGCGTGGCCCGGATGGCTGGTCCTGTCGCCCGGTCGGCTTGCCGAGTAGCTCGGCGGGCTAGCCTGGTGTCCCTTCCAACTGGCCACATGGCCCGGATAGCCATGCGTGGGAAGGGGGGGTGTCGCTCTCCCTATTTCCCGTTCAGAACCGGTGCTAGGCACCGATTCGGTTTTCCCCTGTCGGACCCGAGGGGTCCCACCTTGTCTGGATGGGTGAGCGGCCAGCCAGTTACCGCGCCACCGGGGCGACACAACGGTGTTGGGAACCCTCTTTTGTGGCCTGACCTGGACACGGTTTTGCTCCACTAGCACAGCGTGACGGCACCGTGCTTCCTCCGCCGCGGCTCGGCCTGGTCGTGGCCCTCGGTTCCTCTGTGCGGCATGATGATGCAGCGCCTTTCTGGCGACCCGACGGCCTTGCACCGCTGGTTTCTTCATGGTCGGCTTGACATCGGCCACTGTTTTTGTTCCGTCTCCATCTTCAATAAAGATAATTAACAAAGGGAGATAGTCAGGCCGTGTTCGTGCGGCACGATCCTTCCACATTATAGCGATAACAAATGGAAAATTAAAAACCAAGATCAAACGATGAAGAACGGAAATGAGAATCAAACTTAAATCCCCTACTTGATTGATGATTTTTCATTGACGAAGTCATGGTAAAAAGGCGTCATTGTTTCATTGATTTCGGGAATCGTCCAGGGTAGAAGACCGAGGAAGAAGTTTTGTTGGCGTTCTTCGCGGTCGGATCCGTCTCCTTAGGTTCAGTCGAAGAAGGAAGAAGAAGTTCTACGACATTCTTCACATTCTTCACGTTATTCATTGGAATGATGGTTCTCCATTGAGATATTTTTCTAAAAATATCACAGGAAAAGAAAATATAACCCCAAATAAAATAATTGTCTGCCTATTATTTTAAGTGTTGGAACATAATTCAAAAGGGTGAATTAATAACCCGGCTCCACCCAATTAAATTGCCAACCAACATAATGGGTTAAGGAAACCCATTATTTAATTTTTGGCAAAAGAATTCAAAAATATTTGAATTAAATGAAACTATTCACTTAATTAAAGGGTGGATATTTGTAAATTAAATGGTGGATAAGTTTAAGGGTTTCACACTTAATTGGGGTGTTTAAAGGAGGTTTAAAGCTCTTGTGGGACCCACCTAATAATCCTCCTAAGGGAGGTTATGTGAAGGTGAGAAATATATTCGAGAACCATCGTGCTCCATTGAGATGATCAAAGAGGTCATCAATCCTCGGGAGTGGGTACTTGTTCTTCACGGTCACCTGGTACAGGCGACGGTAGTCGACACAGAGGCTCAAGCTCACGTCCACCTTCTTGGCAAACAGAATCGGGGCTGCCCAGGTAGAAACACTGGGTTGGATAAATCCCTTCCCCTACAAGTCCTTCAGTTGTACCCTCAACTTGCGAAACTCAGCGGGAGCCATCCAATATGCTGGAGTGGATGTCGGTGTCGTCCCGGGGTATAGGTCAATGTAGAAGTCCACCTCTCTGTGAGGAGGTAGTCCTAGGACATCATCAGGGAAAACATCTGTGTACTGGTCCACCACAATAGGATAAGTCGACCTCTCCACATCAACTACTCCGAGGGTGAGGTAATCCAACTGGTGAATGATCAGCTGCACCCTCCTCCGAGTAAGTTTGTCCTGCGCTGAAAAGGTTCCCTTCTCGCTGGTGAAGGTGAAACTGGTCCCGTCCATGCGGAAACACCACACTTTGTGCCTAATACAGTCGATCTGAGCATGGGTTGTAGATAACTAGTCCATACCCAAGATGATGTCGTAAGGCCTCGATGTTGCTACTAGGATATCCCAGCTGAAGCTCTCGCCTCCTAGAGTAAGCTCGCACTACCGGCACCAGTGCGTAATCGTCGAATCTTCTCCCGTAGGAGTCTCTAACCATAAGGATCAAACCAACAGATCCTTCATAATATCCAATCTCTGAACAAGGGAAGTGTAAATGAAAGAGTGACTGGCACCCATGTCTATAAGAACTGCAGCTAAGGTGGAATAGACACAGATCATACCTAGAATCATCTCGAGAGCGTCGTTATCGTAGGCCTCATCTTCCTGAAGCTGTGCTCTACCCTATCCACCCACTCCTTATGGTCGGGGTGGACCTCCTGGTGGTGGTGGCGGTAGCACCTCATAACCTCATCCACCGCCAGCTGCACGGCCAGCTCCTCTGCCACGTCCGCCTGCGCCCTGCAGACCGCCTCGATCGAACCTCTACCTCCTCCTGGGAGGTCCTTCAATTGTCTGCTAATCATCAGAGTGGCGGGTCGGATAGTCACGAGTCATGTGACCAAGCCTGCCATAGGAGTAACACTGTTCGCTCCTGGCATGACTGGCTCTACCTTCACTCTGGGTACCCCGCACAACCGATCCTGAGTCGTGAAGTCGACCACCTGTGGGTCTGGTTCTCTTGGACCTCTGCGTCATTTGTCTACTACCAACTGCAGAGGACTCCACTGCAAGTTGACTAGTGGTGGGTCTCACTACTGGAGACTACTCAGCAAGGAAAATCTTCACTAGGAGGGCTCGCTCCAACACCCCCATCTGCGTCGGGATGCTGTGGGAGATAACTGAAGCTCTGATCACTCGCTTGAGTCCCTTCTCAAAGGTTCGGGCCCTGAAGAACGGGCCTCATACCATATCAGTGGAGTAGCATGAGAGGTCAGTGAACCTCACTGATTACTATGCTACTATCATGCTGCCCTTCTGTAGATGAAGTTACTTTTGTATCTGCATAGCTCGTAGAGTCACTGGAAAAAACTCTACCCGGAACAGGATCTCGAAGTCTGCCCATAGAAGTGTTGCCTCATTATGGACCTAGAGCATCAGGCTCCACCATTTCCCTGCTGCTTTCTGAAGGAGGCTGGAAGCAAGGATCACAATGAAGTCTACTGGTGTCCCTACTAGCCTGAAGACTCTTTCCACAGCCTCCAGCCAATCCTCATCCTCCTGTGGGTCCATCTCTCCCCAAAACCTAGGTGGCCTCTGGCGCTAGAACTCGTGAAATACGCTCAAGCGGCATGCATCGTCAGCTGCTGGGGCCGGTGGCATCGGTGGCCCAATGGGTGGTGGTACCGCTGGTACCTCCACTAGAAAGGGGCACTGCACCGAAGCCTCATCGCTCGGCGGGCTGTTAGTGCGTACAACTCTCGGGGCTCTAACTGGTCATTCATGGGGAGGCATCCTGAAAGAAACAGATGCGACATGGTCAAAAGACTATACTTGGTGAGATGAACTAGTTTGAGATGACTTAAAGAAAACTGTTAAAAACACACATGCAATCAGTTTTTTCATGTACTAAGCCGGAAATCAGTAGTCAGGGTCCTGGTGTATGGATAGGTTGGCTGCCGCACCAATAATGGACTCCCTAAACTGAAAACCACACTCAGTACCCTTAACACTATTGCTTCACAAAAAAGAAATATCAAAGTCCTAAGTTTTGTGGTAGAACCTACTCCTCTGATACCAATTTGTCACTACCTATCCCCCAGGGCCCGTATCATGACTACCCCAAGCCCGCCTTCCATAGGCCAGGGGCTGGAGACTAGCACTAAAGGCGTAATTCCCTAAAACTGGTAAGGCATTGCCTTTATAAATCGTAAACACACGCAACCAGAGTACAAGCGGAAGCAAACACTAAGTAAAATCTGTATAACAAGTGTACTGAAAGTAAAGAGGCTGGAAATACAAGCCCAATAGTAAAGTACAAGGAAAGGACAAACAGATACAACTAAAAATCCAAACAGCTGGAAGGTGTCTAGAATCTCCTGGATTGTCCACCACAGATCCTACCTGAAGGGTAGGTATAGATAGCCTCCTCAGTGCTCCACGTCCGTCTGTCTCCTCCAGGTATCAACTCGTCATGAGGTCCACCTCCAGGTACCGTCCAGTCCTCGTACACTCCACCTTAGTCAGCGATGTTTGTCGTCTATATCCAACACAATGAGGTGCGGGCATAGCCCGTGTAGGGGTGAGTATAACGATACTCAGTAGGGACCCCGAGACCCTAAAGGTCTCAAAAAATCCAACAAGGATAAACCAAAAAGTATGAAATCAACGTATAACCATTACTTGGGTATATGCCCATACATATACCTAAGTTATTAAGTAACCCATCTCAATCATGAGAAAAACAAAAAGGTCATTGACTCAGCTCAAACCAGGATTTTGCATTATCAAAACCACAACTACTAGAGAACTCCTCCTCTATCGAGAATAGTGGGCCTATCGCAACACCAAGGCACTTCTCACTAACCTTAGACTGCTGAGGTACTCCTCTTGTTGAGTATCGCGGGTCTACTGCCAACTACCAGGCGCTCCGTCCGCTGTGGGTCTGCCACCAAATACCAGGCGCTCCCCCTAATAGCCTACAGAGGTACTCCTCCTGTCGAGAACCATTGTTTTTCTTCCAAATACCAGGCACTCCGTCCGCCATGGGTCTGCTGCCAAATACCGGGCTCCCCCACTGGGTTAGTCGAATCACTCCGAGTCGAATCAGTCAAGCAGTCGTCAGGTCTGTCAGCTACTAGGTCTCTGCACTATGTATGCTCATCTCTGGGAGGATCCGCTCCACGAGCTATTGGTAGATACTCCAAGTTTCATGAAGTCTCACGTGGAAGTATCTCCAAGGAACACCACATCATAGGGGTCTCAACACAACAGACGACACGTCAATCGGATGCCCGGTCTGTGAGTTATTGGCATTTCCATCCCAGGGGCCCGATTGGTTTTTAGGTTCAAACAAACCTGACCATACACCAAGTGTGTCCAAAAATTAAGTTGGATATTCCAAAGGAATCTTCTCACTCTAAGCTTTCCATCGCCGTAGACTGTTCGTTGATCGGACGCCCGTAGCCCAAGTTAGGGGCGTTAAGGTGTTTTTGGGTCTGACGGGTCCAGACTGGGGTCCGACCTTGTCTGCGGGTCTGACCTGGCCCGAAGGCGGCCCAACGTGAAGGCAGCCCAGCCCAAAGGTGGCCCAGCCCAAAAACGGTAGCCCAGCTCGTGGGCGCAGCCCGGCCCGTGGGCGCGGCCCGACTTGAAGGCTCGGCCCGGCTGGTGGGCCGTGTGGCCCGGCCGGCTGGCCGTGTGGCCCGGTCGGCTGGCCGCGGGGCCCGGCGCGCTGGCCGCGTGGCCCGGCGTGCTGGCCGCAGGGCCCGGCGTGCTGGCCGCAGGGCCTGAAGGGCTGGCCACGTGGCCCGGCGGGCCACGGTTGGGAAGGGGGTGTCGCGCCCCCTGTTTCCCGTTAGGAACCGGCGTTAGGCGCCGGTTTGGTTTTCCCCCACGGGACCCGAGGGGTCCCGCCTTGTCCAACTGGCCGAGCGGCCATCCGGTTCCCACACCACCGACACGGCGCGACGGTGTCGCGCCCCTCTATCGCGGCCTGCCCTAGTCGCGGCCCTTGGTTCCTCCACGCGGCATGATGATGTTGCGCCTTTCCAGAGACCCGGCGGCCTTGCGATGTCGGTTTCTTCACGGTCGGCCCGACGCCAGCCACCGTTGTTGTTCTGCCTCCATCATCAACAAACGTAAATAACAAAGGGAGAGGTTCGGTCCGTGTTCATACGGCCCGATCCTTCCACGTTATAGCAATAACAAATGAAAAATTAAAAACCAAGATTGAAAGACGAAGAACGAAAACGATAATCAAACTTAAATCACCTAATTTCTTGACAATTGTTCGTTGACAAAGTCTTGGGAAAAAGGTGGCATCATTTCATTGACTTCGGGAAGCATCCAGGGTATAAAACCGAGGAAGAACGTCATTGGAGTTCTTCGTGGTTGGCTCCTTCTCCTTAGGTTCGGTCGAAGAAGGAAGAAGAAGTTCATCGACGTTCTTCGCATTCTTCGCGTTCTTCGTTGGAAGAACAGTTCTCCGTTGATATCTTTTTCCAACAATCTCACAGGAAGAGAAAAGATAACCCCAAATAAAATAATAGTCTGCCTATTATTTTAAGTGTTGACGCGTAATTCAAAAGGGTGAATTAATAACCCGGCTCCACCCAATTAAATTGACAACCAACATAATGGGTTAAGCCAACCCATTATTTAATTGTTGGAAAAAGAATTTAAAAAGATTTGAATTAAATTAAACCATTCACTTAATTAATGGGTGAAGAGTTGGAAATTAAATGGGGTGGAAGTTCAAGGGTTTCACACTTAATTGGGGTGTTTAGAGGAGGTTTAAAGCTCGAGTGGGACCCACCTAATAATCCTCCCAAGGGAGGTTATGTGCGGGTGTGACCCACCACCATAACCTCTCATGGGAGGTTATGGTGTGGTGGCCTCAACCAATAAACTCCCCTTAGAGTTTTTAACCTCCATAGAATAAAAAAAATTTAACACTTATTTTTATTCAATTTAACTAAAACCTCAAAATCTAACTTCTATTCTCATCAGAACGCAACTGCAGTGAAGGTCTCACTAAGAAATCACTAACGCTGCGAGTTCAACAGTGCCCTCGAATTTCAATTCCGAGCACCGGTTCAAAAGTTATAGAATTCCGAACGTACTTTTACTGAACGTACCCAAACAAAACTTCAAAAATTAATTCCAGGAACACCGGGCCTCGGAATCAAGCTTTGTCAGAAACTACGGACTCATAAAATTCCCATGTATTTTAAAAAAAATCGATGGGAATTCTGGGTCTTTACATTTTTCACCTTAATTAATAATTTTTTTTTATTCCCCTCAATAACTATCAAAACATAAAGTAGGTTGGACCAATAACCCTCACACTTCTGGGTCACACAATTCAGCTTAGGAATAAACTCTTGGATTTTATTGCCAAAATAATTCTATGAAAATGGTTTCTTAGGATATCAATATGATTCAATCTAATTATAATAAATTTTGAAAATTATTAATCCACACTACTAGAAATAGAAATAATAAATCCAATATATATACACACACTAATTCATATAAACAAAACCCAATATAAAAAAATTCCATTCAGATAAATATGTACATGACTCCCTCAAATATAAATTTTCACATCTAAAATACATTCAAACATAATTTGAATCATTGGAAATCACTATGAATAAAAAAATCAGTGAAAATATTGGGCAGTGGAATATGTGCCACTGAGTAAAAAAAATCGTTGGTTTTATTATAGAAAGAAATTTCTATGAACATGCATCGTATGAAACAACCTGAAATGAAAAAATGGGAAAAATAAGTGGGATATAAGGACTTATTATATGTATGTGATCAATGTGTCAAATGTGAATGATTAATGACACATGACTCAATAGCCAACAATGAACAAAGAATATTCATATTGATTTGTATAGTGGGTTTAGTTTGTAAACAATCTATAACATGTTTATTGGAGGTTCACAGAAAAATATAAAATTTATATGAATACCACCCCAAGATAAATATTATAATAATTATCCCAATCCCCATGGACAAAATCAATGTCATACACAAAAAATTCTCGCGTACTGAAATAAGGATTAAAATGATCTCTAATAACAACCCAACCTTTATAAGTTGTTTTGAAGCTCAAGTGGAGATACTTTGTCACGACCCGTCCTCGGGGCCCGTGCCGTGACTACCCCAAGCCCTCCTTCCATAGGTCAGGGGCTCGCGACTAGCACCAAAGGCGTAAATCCTGATAAAAAGGGAAGGCATTGCCTTTATGAAACGCAAACAAACACACAACCAGAGTACAATCAGAAGAAAACACTAAGTAAAGCAATAAGACAAGTGTGCTGAAAGTACAAAGGGGGCCGGAAATACAAGCCCAACAGTAAAGTACAAAGAAAAGACAAAATAGCAGGAAGGTTTCAAGCTGCTCCTGCATCATACTCCGGAGTTCCTACCTGAAGGGTAGGTACAGATGGCCACCACAGCTCTCCATGTCCTTCTGTCACCTTCGGGTACCGTCTCGTCATGAAGTCCACCTCTGGGTACCATCTCGTCGTGAATTCCACCTCCGGGTACTGTCCAGTTCTGCAAGCCTCAACCACGATCAGTGTTGTCCGTCGTCTGCATCCAACACAATAAGGTGTGGGCATAGCCCGTGCAGGGGTGAGTATAACGATACTCAGTAGGGAACCCGAAACCCTCAAGGTCTCACTAAATCCAACAAGGATAAACCACAAAGAAATATCTCAGCAGATAACCTTTACTTAGGTATATGCCCATGCATATACCTAAGTTATCAAGTAACCCTTCTCAATCATGAGGAAAGCACAAAGGTCCTTGACTCAGCTCAAACTAGGATTTAAATCATGATGTCGAAACCATAGTTGTTGGGGAACTCCCCCTCTATCGAGTATAGGGGTACTTCCTCTGCAACCAAGAGCTTCCCACTAACCTTGGACTGTTGTAGTACTCCACCTATCAAGTACTGTGGGCCTGCTGCTACAACCAATCGCTTCCCACCACGGGTCTGCTGCTACAACCAAGCGCTCCCCCTCATAGCCTACACAGGTACTCCTTCTGTTGAGTACCGCGGGTATGCCGCTACAACCAAGCGCTCCTCCGCCGTGGGTCTTCCGCTACAACCAAGCGCTCCCCACTGGGATATTTGAAACACTCTGAGTCGATTGATCAGCAGTCGTCAATTCTCAGCCAGCTCTAGGTTTCCTGCTCACAACACACTCATTTCCAGGAGGGTCCGATCCATGATCCATGGGGGGGTCGATACATCAACTGACATATAGTCCGGAGTTGATGTATCCCAAAGTTCCGTCTCGACAAAAGGAACTCAACGCGACAGATGACGCGTCAATTGGATGCCCGGTCTGAGAGTTATTGGCTTATTCGTTCGAGGGGCCCGGTTGGTTTTTAAGTCAAAACCAACCCGACCGTACTCCAACTGCATCCAAACCTTGAGTGGAGTAATCCAAAAGAACCGTCTCACTGAGAGGAATCCAACAAAGTCGACGGCACGTCAATCGGACGTCCGGATCTCAAGTTATAATCTTTTCCGCTCTGAGGGCCCGGTTGGTTTCGAGTTCGAACCAACCCGACCGTACCCAAAGTTCTTCGAAACCTTGAGTGTAATTTACCAAAACGACTGTATCGATCCAAGGATCGCATCACAACTGACGGTGCATCTATCGGAGGTCCGTATCCCAAGTTACGGGCATTTAAACAACCTGTCCGGTTTTAGGGGGTTTTGGGCCCGGACCGACCTGGGCCGAGACCCCCCTGGGTCGGCCCGAACTGGGTCGACCCGACCTCGGTTTGGGTCTGGCCCACTAGGGCGCGGCCCGGCCAGCCTGGCGCGGCCCAGTCCAGCTGGCACGGCCTGGCCCGACGCGGTCGGTCCCAGCCGGTACGGGCGCCACGCGCCGCATGAGCACGGAAGGGGGGGAACCGCCACCCCCTTCGACGAAATGGTGGACCCGCGGGGGGTCCGCCCAGCTGTGCTGATCGGGGGTCAAACCCTCGGTCTTTCTGGATCTGGTCAGCCGTAACGGCCAGACAGCGCACCACGCGGGACCGGTTGGTCCCGCCTTCCAGAGCATCGGTGGTCGGCAGCTCCGGTCGCCCTCCCTTATTCCGCCATGGCCAAAGGCCACGGCCATGGTTCGACTGGCGCCGCGCCCCTTCACCGCGGCCCGACTCCGACCGCGACTTCTTTCTGCCTTAATGGCGCGGCGCGACGGCGCCACGCTTCTTCACCGCTTTCATCTTTATTTCCATGTGGTGTCGTTGCACCACGATGCCTTTGTTCGTGCCGCAACAAGTACAACATCAAAGGGGGAGGAGGGTCGGTCGTGTTCATGCGGTCCGACCTCCTCCTATTATAACGATAACATGTGGCCCAGAATAAAATAACTTCGACAAAGCATGCACAAATTTAATCCATTAAATTTAAACTCAAACCCCTACCTTGATGAAGTCGTCGAACGAGGTTCATCGTAGGAAAAGGACATCGCAGAAGACGGCGTCGCGGAAGACGGCGTTGTATACATCATCGGTGTTCACCCGAAAAAGGATGTGGCGCGTCGTCATTCTCTGAAGAAGGCGTCTCTTACTGGCTATGGAGAGGAGAGGAGACGGCATGGCGATTCCCTTGCGGTGACGGAGTTCTTCGTCATAGACTCGGCGTTATTCGTGTTCTTCGACGAGGAAGAAGATGTTCTTCAGAGCACAAGAGTCCTCTCCTTCTTTCTGCACAACGAATCAACCCCCAATAAAATAAGACATTGTCTTATTTTATTAACACAAACGCATGCCAACATTAAATTTGAAAATTAAAAAGATCTCATTCAATTAATTAAATTAATTAAAGAGCCTTTAACAGTCCATTAAATTGGGAGAGTTGAACTCTCATTAAAAGGGGGGTGCGGGTGTGTTACACAATTAAATTGCGAGAGGGAGGTTAAATGGAAAAGAAGGGGTAGGGCTCGTGTGGGCCCCACTTCACTACTATATTACCTAGGGAAGTTAGGAATTAGTGGGCTCCACTCCAACATCCAAGCATAGGTTAAAACTACTTAGAATAGAAAATAAAAATTGTGGTACAAATTTTTATTTCATTATTTCGTTAACCCATTTATTTAATAACCTCACCCGAGAAAATGAAACTCCAGAAAAGGTGTTCCTGAGTAATTATCAGTGTTGCGATTCCATCGGTGCCCTCGGATTTCGATTCCGAGAACCTGTTCAAAAGTTAGCAAAACTCTCTCGTTCGTTCACTGAACGTACCTAAGCTAAACTTCGGAAATTGATTCCGAGCACACCGGGCCTCGGAATCAGGTGCCGTCAGAAACCGCATACTTGTAAAATCCCAAGGAAAATTAAGAAAAAAAATTCCTTGAAATTTACAGGTCTTTACATTACTCCCACCTCTGGGATTTACGTCCCCGTAAAGCTATAACACAAACTAGGGAAACAAAAGAGGGTACTGAGCACGCATCTGAGTCTCCCGCTCCCAAGTGCTCTCTTGGAGGTTTCTGTGTTGCCACCCGAGGTGCATTAGAGTAATCGACCATCCACGTAGGACCCGCTCCTATCGATCCTCGATCTCCACCGGGACCTCCACAAAATTCACCCCATCGTCAAAGATATGAGTAGGGTCACGCATGTATCTCCTCAGTTGAGATACGTGGAATTCGTCGTGCACCTGGTGCAACTGAGGTGGATGGGTCAAGTGGTAAACCACCTCTCCTACCCTTTTGAGGACCTAGAAGGGTCCGATGAAGCACAGAGATATCTTGCCGCCCTGGCCAAATCTCCATAATCCACATCAAGGTGAGACCCGTAAGAAAACGTGGTTTCCATCCTCAAACTCTAGTGGTCCCCGCCTCCAGTCAGAAAAATACTTTTGTCGGCTCTGAGCTGTCCTCATACACTCTTGGATGACCTGGACCTTCTCTGGTCCTACAAGAGCTGCTAAGATTTCTTCTTTGCCGATAAGAGAAATCTAGTCTCATCCCCAGGATGAACCACGTTCTTTTCCTAATACAGTCAATACTGGCATGGATGATACTAATCAATACCAAGGATGGAGTCATAAGGCCTCGGTACTACTACCAAGAGATCCAACCGTTAATCTCGCCTCCAAGGGTTGAGTCACACTGTTGGAATCAGTGTGTGGCCACTGGGTCTCCTCCAGTAGGTATCTCAAAAGTGAGGGTCAAGTCAACGGTCTTTAAATCAGAACCTCTTAGTACACAAAAAGAGAGGAAGAAAACGTCACAAGGAAAAGTGTCTTTTATTATTACAGCTCAAGTACAAAGACACACAACAAAGACAACAAGAAAACTAGAAGCACCAAGATCAAAGGTCTCATGCCTGGAACTAGTCCCAATCCTGTCCATCTTCTCCCAGAGCTTCATGTTCGTAAGCCTCAGCTTACTGAAGCTGAGCTCTCCCATGTCCACTTGTTCCCTGTGGTCGGGGTGGACCTGCTGGTGGTGGTGGTGGCAACTCCTCGAAGCGTCGTCCACCTCCAGCTGCACGGCCAGCTCCCCTGCCTCGGTCTCCTGCTCCTTTTGGTCTGCCTCGATCAAACCTCTACCTCTGCCTAGGAGGTCCTTCGTTTATCTTCTGATCATCTGTATGGCGGGTCGGACAGTCACGTGCCATGTGACCAACCCCGCCGCAGGAGTAACATTGTCCACTCATGGTAAGTCGTTCTCTACCCTGGGTGTCTCACACACACAATCCTGTGTCATGCGGTCGACCACCTGTAGGTATGGTCCTCTTGGACCTCTGCGTTATTTGTCTACTACCCCCTACAGAAGACTCTACCACATGCCGGCTAGTGGTGGGTCCTACTGCTAGAGACTGCTCATCCAGGAAACTCTCTACTAAGAGGGCTCACTCCAACACCCCTGTCTATGTCGGGATACTGTGAGAAACAACTGAAGCTCTGATCTCTCGCCTGATCCCCTGCTCTAAGGTTTGGGCGCTGAATAATGGGTCTCATACCATGTCTGTGGAGTAGCACGAGAGATCGGTGAACCTTGCTGAATATTGTGCCACCGACATGCTACCCTTCTGAAGATGAAGCAGCTCATGTATGTGCACCGCTCGAAGGGTGGCTAGTACAAACTATGCCCGGAAAAGGCTCTCGAAGTCTGCCCACAGAAGTGATGCCTCGTCGTGCACCTAGAGCATCAAGCTCCACCATCTGCCTGCTGGTGCCTGAAGGAGGCTGGTAGCAAGGATCACCATGAATTCTGTTGGCGTCCCTACCAATCTAAAAACTCAAACAACAGCCTCTAGCTAATCCTCGGTTGCCTGAGGGTACATCTCCCCACGGAACCTGGGTGGTCTCTGATGCTGAAACTCGTGAAGTGCACTAAGGCGATGTGCACTCTCAGCGGATGGGGCTGGTGGCATCGGTGGCTCGGAGGGTAGAGGTACTGCTGGTGCCTCCACTGTAAAAGGGCCCTGCACTGAGGCCTCATCGCTCAGTGGGTTGTCGTCTCGCACAAAGCTCGGAACTCTAGCTGGCTGCCGTCATGGGGCCATCCTGAAAAGAAACAGGTGTGCCACGGTCAATATAGTATACCTGGTGAGCTGACATAAAGTAATCACAAAGAAAACTTTTGAAACACACATGTAATCAATGTTTTCATGTACTGAGTCAGAAATCAGAAGTCAGGGTCCTGGTGTATGGATACGTCGGTCGCCGCACCAATACTAGACTCCCTAGACTGATAACCACACTCAATACCCTTAACACTATTGCTTCACACAGAAGAAAGATCAGAGTCCTGAGTTCTGTGGTAAAATCGAACTCCTCTGATACCAATTTGTCATGACCCGTCCTCGGGGCCTGTGTCGTGACTACACCAAGCCCGCCTTCCATAGGCCAAGGGCTGGTGACTAGCACCAAAGGCGTAAATCCCGATAAAAAGGGAAGGAATTACCTTTATGAAATGAAAACAAACACACAACCAGAGTACAAGCATAAGAAAACACTAAGTAAAGCAATAAGACAAGTGTGATGAAAGTACAAAGGGGGCCGGAAATACAATCCCAACAGTAAAGTACAAGGAAAAGACAAAATAGCAGGAAGGTGTCAAGCTTCTCCTGGATCGTCCTCTGGAGTTCCTACCTGAAGGGTAGGTACATATGGCCACCATATCTCTCCACGTCCGTCTGTCACCTTCGGGTACTGTCTCGTCATGAAGTTTACCTCCGGGTACCGTCTCGTCATGAAGTCCACCTCCGGGTACCGTCTCGTCGTGAAGTCTACCTCCGGGTACCGTCCAGTTCTACAAGCCTCAATCATGATCAGTATTGTCCATCGTCTGTATCCCACACAACAAGGTGCAGGCATAGCCCGTGCAGGGGTGAGTATAACGATACTCAGCAGGGACCCCGAGACCCTGAAGGTCTCACTAAATCCAACAAGGATAAACCACAAAGAAAGAACTCAGCAGATAAACTTTACTTAGGTATATGCCCATACATATACCTAAGTTATCAAGTAACCCATCTCAATCATGAGGAAAGCACAAAGGTCATTGACTCAGCTCAAACCAGGATTTAAATCATGATGTCGAAACCATAGTTGTTGGGGAACTCCCCCTCTATCAAGTACAGGGGGTCTGCCGCTGCAACCAAGCGCTTCCCACTAACCTTGGACTGCTGTAGTACTCCACCTGTCGAGTACTGTGGGCCTACTGCTACAACCAAGCGCTTCCCACCATGGGTCTGCCGCTACAACCAAGCGCTCCCCCTTATAGCCTACAGAGGTACACCTTCTGTTGAGTACCGTGGGTCTGCCGCTACAACCAAACGCTCCTCCGCCGTGGGTCTACCTCTAAAACCAAGCGCTCCCCACTGGGCTATCCGAAACACTCCGAGTCGATCGATCAGCAATCGTCACGTCTCAGCCAACTCTAGGGTTCCTGCTCACAGCACGCTCATTTCTGGGAGGGTCTGCTCCACGAACCAAGGGGGGTTCGATACATCAACTGACACGTAGTCCGGAGTTGATGTATCCCAAAGTTCCATCTCAACAAAAGGAACTCAACGCGACAGACGGCGCGTTAATTGGACGCACGGTCTGAGAGTTATTGGCTTTTTAATTCCAGGGGCCCGGTTGGTTTTTAAGTCAAAACCAACCCGACTGTACTCCAACTACGTCCAAACCTCGAGTGTAGTAAGACAAAAGAGCCTTCTCACTGAGAGGAATCCAACAAAGTCGACGGCCCGTCAATCGGACGTCTGGAGCTCAAGTTGAAAGCTTTTCCGCTCCGAAGGCCCGGTTGGTTTCGTGTTCGAACCAACCCGGCCATACCCAAAGTTCTCCGAAACCTTGAGTTTAATATACTGAAAGGACCGTCTCATTCCAAGGATCACATCACAACTGACAGTGCGTCGATCATAGGTCTTTATCCCAAGTTACAGGCATTTAAACAAACCTGCCCGGTTTTAGGGGGTTTTGGGCCCGGACCGACCCGGCCCGAGACCCCCCTGGGTCGGCCCGAACCAGGTCGACCTAACCCGGGTCTGGTTCCGGCCCGCTAGGGCGCATCCCGGCCCGGCTGGCGCGGCCTGGCCCAGTGTGGGCGGTCCAGGCCAGCATGAGCGTCACGCGCCGCGTGAGCGCGGAAGGGGGGGGGAACCGCCACCCCCTTCGATGAAACGGCGGACCTGTGGGGGGTCCGCCCAGCTGCGCTAATTGGGGGCCAAACCCCCGGTCATTCCATATCTGGCCGGTCGTAATGGCCGGCCAGCGCACCATGCGGGACCGGTTGGTCCCGCCCTCCCGAGCACCGGCGTCTGGCGGCTCCGGCCGCCCTCCCTTGCTTCGCCGCGGCCAAAGGTCGCGGCCTTGGTTCGACCGACGTCGCGCGATGGCGTCGCGCCCCTCCACTGCAGCCCTGCTCCAGTCGCGGCCTCCTCGAGGTTCTCCGCCACAGTGTTACGGTGCCGCGGCCCGACTCCAATCGCGGCTTCTTTCGGCCTCAATGGCGCGGCGCGACGGCACCGCGCTTCTTCACCGCATTCCTCTTTTTTTCCATGCGGTGTCGTTGCACCGCACTGCCTTTGTTCGTGCCGCAACAAGTACAACATCAAAGGGGGAGGAGGGTCGGCCGTGTTCGTGCGGTCCGACCTCCTCCCGTTATAACGATAACAGGCGGCTCAAAATAAAATAACTTCGACAAAGAATGCACAAATTTAATCCATTAAATTAGAACTCAAACCCCTACCTTGATGAAGTTGTCGAACGAGGTTTGTTGCAGGAAATGGACGTCGAGGAAGACGGCGTCGCAGAAGACGGTGTCGCAGAAGATGGCGTCTCAGAAGACGGCGTCGCGAAAGACGGCGTCGCAGAAGACGGCTTCGCAGAATACGGCGCCATATACATCATCGGTGTTCGCCCGAAGAAGGATGCGGCACATCGTCGTTCTCCGAAGAAGGTGTCTCTTACCAGCTGTGGAGAGGATAGGAGATGGCACGATGATTCCCTTGCGATGATGGAGTTCTTCATCGTAGACTCGGAATTCTTCGTGTTCTTCGACGAGGAAGAAGATGTTCTTCAGAGCACAAGATTCCTCTCCTTCTTTCCACACAAAGAATCAACCCCTAATAAAATAAGACATTGTCTTATTTTATTAACACACACGCATGCCAACATTAAATTTGAAAATTAAAAAGATCCCATTCAATTAATTAAATTAATTGAAGATCCTTTAACAGTCCATTAAATTGGGAGAGTTGACCTGTCATTAAAAGGGGTGTGCGGGTGTGTTACACAATTAAATTATGAGAGGGAGGTTAAATGGAAAAGAAGGGGTGGGGATCGTGTGGGCCCCACTTCACTAATATCCTACCTAGTGGAGTTAGGAAGTAGTGGGCTCCACTCCAACATCCAAGCATAGGTTAAAACTACTTAGAATAGAAAATAAAAATTT
Organism: Viscum album; assembly: GCA_963277665.1. Classification (NCBI taxonomy): domain Eukaryota; kingdom Viridiplantae; phylum Streptophyta; class Magnoliopsida; order Santalales; family Viscaceae; genus Viscum; species Viscum album. The sequence continues at coordinate 1,718,409,933 of OY728126.1, forward strand.
TGGCACAAATTTTTATTTCATTCTTTAGTTAACCCATTTATTTAATAACCTCACCCGAGAAAACGTAACTCCATAAAAGGTGTTCCTAAGCAATTATCGGCGTTGTGATTCCATCGGTGCCCTCGGATTTCGATTCCGAGCACCGGTTCAAAAGTTAGAAAAACTCGCTCGTTCGTTCACTGAACGTACCTGAGCTAAACTTTGGAAACTGATTCCGGGCACATCGGGCCTCGGAATCAGGTGCCATCAGAAACTGCGTACTCGTAAAATCCCAAAGAAAATTAAGAAAAAATTTGCCTTGAAATTTACGGGTCTTTACATACTTATGAAATGAAATTTTTAAAGTGGGAAATAATTTATGTCACTATTATCTAAAACCCATCTTATGGAGTGTTTCATAGAAATCAAAACAATTAGTGGTAGGGATATTGAAATTGGAATTCCACTGGATCGTGATTATGAGATTTTTCAGATGAAGAACTCACTAAAGCATCTGAAATAAATTCATCTACACATGGAAAAGTTTTAAATAAATTAAATCCATAATTACTCCATGGTAATATATTTTTTATAGGAAAAAAACATTTGGTAAATTATTCATTGAAGAATAAATTAAGGAAATGAATAATGAATTTACACATTTGGAACGAACTAGTATTGGAGAATATAATGACGAATGAGGGGTAAAAATTATATAACTGATGAACTAATCTACAATTAAATTTTGAGAAGGGATAATATATAAAAACAAAGTAAAAAAGTTGTTGGAATGTAGTATAAATCATAATAACGAGATGGAATATTTTATACCCTTGTTCATATACTTCAATAGATCTTAATAGTGTATCAATTAGTGTGCACTATAATTATAATAAAATTAACAGCTAAAAATGTAGCCAAAATATTTGTGAATAATTGGGAAATAATACCCAAAAAATTGGAAGGAGGAGGAGACTCAATCTTATGAAGATGTACAAAATCCAAGGTTCATAGAACACTATTTTTTATATGAAATGATAGTGAAAACAAAAAAAATCATGTTTATAATTCTTTGAAAATTGGTCGTCTATGGAATATGTTAAAATAGAATGTGGGTAGATTAAAGAGAAAATATATATAATTTAAGAGGTTATATATGAGGAAAACATTATGATTGAAAGAAGAGTTTTAGAGTAAATTATATGTATAAAAAAATAAGATTATATAAATTCTAAAGGTGAAACTATTAATAATGATTTAGAGTTTCAATGGATTAATAATGTTATCCATAACCTTTATTAAAACATATAAATAAATTAAAATATGTTAATGGAAATTTTTATTAATGTTGTAACTTTTCAATTTAAAAAACTTAATTTATTAATAATATTACATGCTAATGTAATCCAGTTATTTAATAATAGGTCAATAATGATTATGAATTGTGGTAAATATACAATTTCATGCATTTAACATACCTATAAAAATATGATGAAAATGGTTAATATGTTAAAAATAAATTAATCTAATAGGTAACATGTAGTGAATATTAATCATCAAATTCTAGCAAAAATATATGTGCAACAAAAAAATATTGTCATTAATTGATAATACCTAATTATTATGCACCAATTATTCATATAATAATATAATAGTGGATGTTTAATAAAAAAATATCTATATTTTCCATATTTATAAAGTTGATATATGTTTAATTGAATTAAAGTACGAGAAACTAAAATATAATAAATCTCAAAATCATAACTTTATAGAAGGATGATAAAATTTATATTCATATATGTGAATATAAAATAAATTACATAGAAAGGAATAAAAATATATGAGAATATTGTGTTTCTATAAATGAAGATACACAAAAGAGGTAATATTATTGAAAAATAAATTTCATATATTGATGTAAATATGTTATGAGAATTTTTTTAAATAAATGAATGTACCATGAAGCCCTGCTTCATACCACAGGTATACTATCTAAATGGAATTATAATATGTGTAAGACCATAATAGGATAAAAATAATTATGTCATGATTTATGTTCATATTGACACACAAAGCTTCACAACATTCTTTTTTGATTCTCTACATGGGGTTTACTAATTGTTTTTTGAATATTCTTGACAAAGTATATTTTTTAAAATCATAATCACTAAAATCTAGATGATATTGTTATTCCCTATTTATGGTGATCATAAATTATTTTCTTAGGCCATTATATTTTAAAAATTCATTTTGTCTCCCATTTTCTAATGAAACAACCATTGCCTTATATTTTACTATAAAATTAAGCAGTATTCTATTCAATATTACTATTCATAATAACCGTTTCATTGTCACAATCTCATATGCACCTATCACAAGTTGGTTTTTGAAAATACATGTTATATGTGACTCATCATAATTACATTGGATTTTATTTTTAAGGTAAAATATTCTACTTTAGTTTTTTTAATAACTCAACATTAAATTTAGTAAATCCTCCAAACAAGACTTTCTAATCTCTAAATAAAACAATATCATGATATGTAATATAATAATTAATATGAAACATAGGTTTACATTAAATAAGGAAATAATAATTAATTAACACTATATATTTATAGCACTTTCATTTAGACATTTTCATCAACCATTCATCCATATTAAAATAATATCATTATAACTTTTGATTTCTACCATTTTCCTATTTAAAATCGCTCAACATTATCTTATTTAACAAATCCTAAATTCTCACCTATAAAAAACATGAACATTAATCATTTAGTATCATTCCCAATTTTCATGATTATAAATGAGAATCAAAAACATCAATTTCATTTTCCATAATATTCCCCTTAAATACACTCTATATCATTGATTAATACATCCACAACTCCATATCTTATGCATTACCCAGCACCATAATTTCAAGTAATCATATCATACACTTGAATGAAATCAAAATATAATGTTTACATAATAATATTTTATAATAATATGTGGTTTCAATTTTAGATTTATGATAATGATACCTTCAATATTCATTTCGTGTTCCCATAACATGATCAACCCGAGTTATCTTGAATAAAAAACATTATTTAAATGGATATTTATATGTTTAAATGATCTATAATTAATCATTTGATTTAATAGTTATATATCATTTTACATGATATTATAATTAATCATTTATTTTTCATTGTGTGAATGTGATGTGTGAATTTGTCTCAATAACATATTACCATTAAAAATTTCCATTTTTCGGCACACATTAGATTACAACAGTATAACATCAAATGGAAATATCATCCAACATACATGTCATCATTTTATTCATCCTATAAAATCATAACATTGAGATTATTCATAATTTTATATCTATTTTATTTCTAAATCCCTTCATATTCAAATATTCTGCTCACCTCTTATGAGTTAATCATATGATAGAATCTTTTAGATAACTTAAAATTTAGTATCCCAGATATCATGGGTTATGCTCCTTCAAAACTAATCATTTATAATTTTAACTTGAAACATCTTAACATTCATTACCATTAAACTATTATTTAACTCTATTAAATATTTCATCCTGGTAAATAATAATATCCATATATAGACTCATTTGATCACAACATCCTTGTGTGAATTCTTAACATATATTTTTTAATAATTATAAAAACATGGATGGATTCTTTCAATCAATAAATATAATATATAATTAAAGTTTTCTTTTTTAAAACACCTATTGATATCATATATTCACAGGAAGTATCATCATATCACTTTTATAAATACATAAACAATCATGTAATGTTTATATTATTGGAATTTATCTTCTATAAGAAATCAAGAAACTAAGGAAATATTATATTAAAAATATTATCAATTCATAATTCTATAACAAATTATATTCTTTATAAAAATAATGAAAAATAACTAATCATTAACATGAACATTATTTATATTGTTATTTCCCCAACATTAATCACAATTAATATGCTACCAAATATTCCTAACTAAAAAGTAATTATATATGTTTGTTATTTCCAATGATGATATATCATTTAATTCCCATATTAATGATAATAATATTCTTCTCCCCCATATTAAAATATGAATTTACCTTTATTATAATGTCTAATAGAAGGAAAAATTACTAAAAGTGATCAATATTAACTCCAACTTATATCTCATCATCTTTATGCATAGGGAATATCCTCCTTCACCAAATGACATACTGTTAACCAACTACCTTATTAAAATCCAATATAGTCCTCAAAATCCATTATATTTATTAATCCCCCCATTTTTATTTTTATCTATTACCTATAAGAAACTATTATAAGTCACTTATCAAAATATAATCATATTCTCAAATTACATTCCCCCAATATTTCTAAATGATGGGATGATTGTTTTACCAATTTGTTATGAAATTTTATGAGTAATATAAATTTACCCCCATCTAATATAACATTTAAATATCATATTCTCCCCAATAGTAATATCAAATGCATTTTATATATTGATTGAATAACATTTGTATAATCAATGAGTCATAAAATAATTGATTCAATGTATAAATGATAAATATTAGTGTAGAAAATTTGAGTAATTATCCTAAACACAAGGCTATCAATAATATATTAAGCATGTCATAATGACTTAGAAATTATATTCCCAGAGTTTTTCAAATTATATATATCCAAATATTTGAAATCATCCATCCTAACAAGTATAAAAATACTTAAAAAGAAATATATTCCATACCTTTCATGTTACTAAAATCATATCATAAAATATTCATTCTCTCAGGATAAATATTAGAGGTGATTTTTAATATAAGGATATAAGAATATAATCAACTTATAACAGTAATGATAATCTCTAGATTTATAATTTACCAGAATTATATTGTTTATTTAAGATATATTTGTATTTAATATTTCAATTAAATTGTCCCTTAATGGTAAATATACATTTATTTTCTTAATCTATGTTTATATAAATTTAATTAAACATTAATTGTATCCTTATTATTACACATAATTTTTTGTGATATTTTTCATGGATATGGTAAGGGAATTCAATGAATGATATGTATTTATATTGTATGATTATCATAGCATTAATTATTTTATATATTTCTCTATAAATATGAATAAACATAAATTCCCTCCATAAAATAATTTAAAATAGAAACATGTGAATTAGGTCGATACTTATATTCTTCTTAATAAGAAAAATATAGAAGAGAGTTTCTTATCATCCCAGAAACCCTTTCAATCATAGCTATAGTTTTCTTCACGATTTCACCCATGATATTTATATCACTAATTTACAAGGAAAGGATATTATTCTTTATATTTTCAATTTTATTATTAATCACAATATAGATTTTTACATCATATTCCAAAATACATTCAATTTTTTCTTCATCAATTTTTTAATATTTTATACTATTTCTAGATATATGAACATGTATTCCTTAAAACATTATTTAAATTCTTCCATTATGTGGACTCTAGTTTCACAAAATCATTATAATATCATTATGTCGTTATAATTTATAATTAAATTCTATCATATTATAACACATTTCAAGTATTTTATAGGAATATTACAATCCTATTTTCACTATTCATAGATCTTATATGTAACCTTTATGCTTCTATCCGTAGTTAAATTATATAACTTTTTATATTATATTTTCCACTTACCTAATAATTTAATTTCATTATTTTATTGTTTATTTCATTGATTATGTCATTATTATTTCACATTATTATTAATGGTATCCTTATAAATGTTCATGTTGTTTTATTTTACACCACAATAGAGGAATCCAATCGTTGGTATAGAATCATGTTTTTCATATGTATTGGTATTGATTTACTTTTTGTATTTCCCCAATTATAATACTCCTATGATAGAGTCAACTCTATTTTTTTGTTTTCTGATAAATATATTTAATGAGAAAAAATGTAAAAAATATATACGTGATTTTCAATATTATAAAATATTCTTCATTAAAAAAATAATATTCAGAGAAAATTATTTAAAAATGTAACTTTTTTCAAATATATGAAAAATAACTATATTAAACATGATTAGGTTAAACATAACAATAAAAAAACATTTAATTTTATGAAAAAAAATATATAATATTAGACTTTACAATATGTAATGTAAAATATTTCATATATTTCATATTATATATAATAATGTTTTCATACCAAATTGATTAATAAAAAATAACATCATAAGAAATATTATGGATTAAAATAATATTGATGAGCAGATTTATATGATGTCTAATTTTATGATTGCCTTAATCTTTGATAGGTGGTTTATATACACATGTAGAAAAAATTGTGTAAAATTTTATAACCATTATATAATGAAGAATAATTGATTAGAAGGTATAAAAAACAATATTGTACAAATTCATAAGGAATTGGAAATAAAACATCAGTATAGATGAATAGGATATAATATTGGAATTAGGCCTGTGTAATTGGAATTTGATTACAATTTTTCATCAAAATTGTAGAAATAAATTATTATACACTAAATAAATTAATAGGTTTTTAAATTTAAAAGATGAATTAGAGAAAATTGGTTCGAATCACAAGTCATACGAATAAAAAATATTTAATTCTCAAGTAATTTGGGTAACTTTTGAATCAGCACATTAAAAAAATCATTAAAAAGGATAAGTTAATATTAGTATAAGATAGTTTAGATAATTTAAAAAATAATTGTTAATTCTTATAATTTTGAATATATGCATGTTGAAAATTAATATATTAAACAATAAAAAGTAAATATGTAAACAAAAAATATATGGTGAACAATATAGAGAGTGAATATTATAACAACATGTAGTCAACTTATACAAAAGATAAATTTCATAAAGTGAACCCACTATTCTTATTGTCTGAAATCATAGGCACTAATGTTATGATCAAACCCAATGAAAATGGGGAAAAATTAACAACATCATACCTAATACAATATGAAAACAATAAACCCTACCCAAGAAAAATATGACAATTAAGAAGAAAATAACTAAAAATAATAATTTTTAAACAGTAAAAATTAGAAAGGATAAGGATCTAAAATCAAAGAAACCCTTCTCGGTGGCTGAAATCTAAATAAATATTAAGAAGTAGAACCATATTGGTTTATATATTTTTGGATTAATCGTGATTATGTGGTGTTGTATTAAAGAAAATCAAAGTTATTAGAAACCAAAATAGAATAATTATAACAGATATTTGAGAAAGTAAAACAATTTTCATTCAAAAAAACCCTATATCAGACTAATCATAAGTTGTGAGTCATAAGGTGTTGACCAGAGAGATGTGGAGTAGTGCCTAAAAATTCATAAGACTATGGAGACATTATATATTAATTCTAGTAGGAGGTTATCGTGAAGGTTGAGTCAGAGTTGTAGGTAGACTTTGGTGTGATGATAGAGGAAAATCTACATTGGAGCCACGTCGTAGGAGTTTGATTGTGTGGGTGTGGGTTTTTTTGTTGGGGGTGCATAATAGGAATAGGTGGAAAGTACTCCTTGAAGATGTTTTGGTGGGGAGGTGGAGTGGTTGAATCTGTAGAAGAGGATCACCCCAAGGTTGGGTGGCCAAGTTTTCTAAATGTTGGGTGGTAACATTGTTATATGTGTATGGTGGGAGGTTAGGTGGTAGAATTAGTTGAGGAGGTTTGAGGGGATGAGATATTGTAAGTATGGAAGAAATGGGGGGTATCGTGATTTGGGGGTTGGAGGACTTCCACATGTATTTTTATGAATAGTGTAATTATGTTAGCATATAGACATTTTTTATACCATGGATATATATATATATATATGTATCTATAAATAGAATTTATAGTAGTTAAATGAGGAAGTTTGGGTCAAGGATTATCATCTCCTCACTGTAGAGTATAAATTGCTTCATGATATCAGGGATCCATCTTTAGACCATGGATTTATTATTTTCAAAAATTTATGGTGCTAATGAATGAGGATTATGTGGAACAAATTGGTTATTTATGATATCAAAGTGGAAACTATATGGGTTTTCACTTACAATAGTTCTCTATTTTTGGAAGCATTTTTGTTTCAACGATCTTTGTGCCTTGTTTTTTGGATCTTTGTAGATGATTTTTTATGAACATCATTTTTGATCATGATGATGGTTTCATCATCTTGAGATCTCGATGTCCTTGACTCATGTGTATGGACTCATAAATGTATTTCCTTTATTTTGAATATTTTTGGTTACTTGAGTCATCTTGTTTTATAGGTCTTTAATCATTGGGAGTTGTTTTGAGGATTGATGGATATTAGTGGTTTCTATAAGGAGCTTTCAATTTTTTTTTGGCTTCTTAACCTTTGGTTTTTTTATCAGTTCTCCATATAAATATTATATATAAGTGAAATATTTCTCTACTCTATTTGAATTCCTTTTTTATTCCTTTTTTTATTAATCCTAGTTTCAATGGATGTACCTTTTTAGAGATTTTAGAATATTTTGGTTGTGATATTGTGGTATTAGTCAATATATGCATACTTTATTATCTCTTTTATCTATTTTAAGTAATCATGATTCATTCTATATTGGGGGAAACAATGTTCAACCATAATCTTCTTATGGTGGGGTGGCCACCATAGAAAGAGATTGGGGTGTTCTTGGTCATCAAGTTTCATTGATAGGGTAATTATTTATTCTCACTCTGTCTAACACTGATCAATGTGGTTTGGTTTGAAAAGAACATGGGTCATGTTAAACATGATCATGACAATATTTAATATACCACAATTGGTTTCCTTGATGATTTCTATGTTATGTATTAGGGTGTTATGGGTTTTGATAGTTCACTTCTAGATGTGAATTTCTCACCATGACTCTTTTAGTATTTCAGTTCAAATACTTTTGGGATATCAAGCTACTTCCACAGGGATGGTCAAGTAATATTATTTTGGTTATTGATGTTTTGGGTACTATATGGGAATTTAATTTATAGTTTTCAGTACTCATATTTAAATGGTTTCATTTTGGGTATTTTGTATTCCTCTCTCCATTTCTAGGTCAACTAAATCTTTTGGACATAATTTGGATAGAACGTGTTAATTTTCAGGATAAATGTTACACCTCAACCCATCTATACTCTAATATTTTATTCATTTTTTGTGTTAATTTATTTTCATGGTCTCCTTATGTGATTAAACCATATAATTTAGGTTTATGTAATGAAATTACTGTGGAACCTGGTTGGAACACTTTTAGGGGATTTCATGCACCAACACACTAAAAAATAAGTGGCACAATTAGGAGCATTGGGTGGCCAAAAATATTATGCTCATAGGCTTGTGGCCTCCACCAGTAGACCATGCAGCCTCCTCCATTATTATAAAAAGGCCACCATATTTATAGTGCTTGGTCTTGTATAATATCCTTCCAAACCATGTGTCCTCCCCATGTTCTTAACAAATATTAAATTAAATTAAATTAATAAAAACAATGAAAACCCAAAAGGGGGTATCTCCCTCACTATATTATCATTTTTTTTCTCAATTCACCTTACTAGGGTGATCTCCATGGTCATGATACCTCCCCCTATCCCTTTTTTGTGGCCTATTTCATTTTTGAGTCCTTGTTTAATAATCTCAAATAGGGTTTTCTCCTCCTCTATTACCTTCATCTTCCATTTTATATTAAATTTTTTTCATCCTCCATGGGGTGTGCATGTCCCATCCAAAACCTAAATTTATTTGGGTGTTTATTTTGTTTTTTATTTATTTCTAGGTTTAATGATGGCCATGCTAAGTCCCGGCCTCATAGAATACATTGAAGTTGATAACTTGTGGCTCCTTGAATGTATCCCCCACACACACACACATATATATGAATATATATATAACCTCTTTATAAATATTTACTAATAGAACTATGAATATGTACATTGGGGGAAAGGGTTATAGTGTGTGTGTGTGTGTGTGTTTGAGAGAGAGAGAGAGAGATAGTGTGTGTGTGTGTGTGTGTGTGTGTTTGTACATATAGGTTCATATCTAGGTAATTGTAAAAGGTGGGTTTTTCTTTGCTAAGTTTCTTCATGGTGTCTCTTTATTTTTTGAACCACTATAATGTGTATATGAGTGTCAGTCATCCAAGGTGACATATTTTGATGTTAGTTCCTTATATCAAAACCTTTAAATTGAATACTTTTATTTTTTATGTGTTTTAAAAAGTTTTTTCATTAATTTATAAAATCTATATACTATATCAAATTGCTTTTTCCATTGAAATTGGGTTTTCATGTTTTTGATAATTTAACTAAGCTTCTAAAATGGTTTTTCCTGTTTTAAGCATGTTTTAAACCTTTTTATAAAATGTAAGGAATTATAAATGATCATTGGATATCAAAATTGTTTATATAATAAAAAAAGGATAATAAAAAATGAGTCTTAGTCTTTTTACCTAACATTATAAAGGCTTACAATGGATTGGTTTGGTTTCTAGGGTCCATTGAGAGGATTCCTAAACCATAGACTTATTGATTTTGAATTTATAAACATAAAAGTATATGGATTTATATATAAGTTTATCCTTTTCAAATATTCACTCAACATGAGTGGAATATGTGCATTTTTATAATTGGTGACTATATATAATTACAAGTGTATTTTTGTTAATTGTGAACTATGGTTTTGAAAGTAAAAATACTAAGTAAAAATTGTTTTCTAAAGTGAAAGTGTATCCTTTAAAGTGATGAGGCATGTATATAAATTTGGAATGTTTTCTATAAATTGTAAAACCCCATATAATTCCTGCCACGTTAAGTTTAAATGTGATGAATATGAAAGGTGTGATTTTTGATATGTTCCTAGTGAAGAGGTTTGTGCTCGGTTGGTATGAATTGTAAAGGGGATTTTCATAAGGATGGATATCAGTGGTGATAAGGTGGATGGGTTTTGAGTAAGAATTTAATATTTATATATATTGTATATTGATTAAAAATCAGCCCCATTTATTCCACAAAAAATGAATTTTTTATTAGTTTGGTGCCTTGGGTTCACATTCTACACTATTTGACATTACATAATAGCAAGTAGACATAATTAGATAACACAAATGCCCATGTGATGTTTCCCTCATTCAAGCCAGTTAGTTTGTGACTGAGTGTTTATGAAATGATTAATGATGTCTAGAGCCAATAGATATTTATAATATGGGTTGTAATGTATCTTTTTCTCAGGCCATTTCAACCATCACCCTAGATCCCATGACACCTATTTTTGAGGTACACCAATGTAATCCATTTTATAATATTAATATAATGTGGAAACTCTTATTTTCATTAATAATGAGGAAATTGTTTTAGAATTATTTATCTTTTAAAATAAATTTACTGAAATTTCATTAATGATTTTGAATTTTTTTAAATCTTCTTGAATGTAGTTTTTCTCAAAAATGGAATCTTGTTACTTATATTTCATAAAAGTGATAAAACCCCTGTGTTTTGATCTCTTATTCTCAAAAAATAATGATTTGGGATTATATGTAAAGGTAAGGTATGAGGAATTTTTTATCCTTGGAATCACGAGAAGGCCTGTTAATTCTCAACCCTATATTATCTATCATTTTTTAGTGTCAAGTTCACCCCTAGTTTTGGTTCCTCGTAGAGAGAGAATATTTCTATGGTGTGTGGTGAACCACATGATTACATAGAGGTATGTATAGTTTTATTTCAACCCATGTACAATTTTTATTTTATTAATTTTTTCATGTTTATTTTAATTTCATTTATGGGTTAAATCATTCCCAGTTAAGATATATTTGATTCCTTGTAGTAGTTGTCAATCAGGGAGGATAGCAATGCCTCTCGCGCCTTATTGTTGGTTGACTCGAGCTATGTGTTTATGGTCTTTTGGGGTGGGGTTATGAAAAAATTATCCCCAATATTTATAGACAATACAAAATGGTAGAATATCATAAGTACATCCTTTAACACACATCCCTTAAACACAGATAAGAGACCTTGATCACTCACCCCAAGGAACCAACATGAACATAAATTTAATCATCAATGTAATGGGACACCCAAAACATTACAATGGTTCTAAAATAAACCAAACCCTCAAGATTAAAAAATGATTAAACCATCAACCAACATAGGATAAAATGTATAATTATTTATATATCAATAAATTACTTATTATAAATATAGGGTTTAAAACACAAAGCCTCGCCCCTTGATCAGATCACTAGGAAAAAATTTTAAACATATGAGTTCCCAATCCAATAAAAATCCATATAGTTCTAGTCACCTATGTAAATTCCTAATGAATATAAAAGTAAAAAAAATAGAGCATGAAACATCAAGGTAATAAAAAAAATAGATCACAAAAATATATCAAAAAAAGGATATCACCCCACACATAAAAGTTTATCTCTCACCAGATCGTATGAAGTATAGGATACAAAAGGAAAAACAAACAACCAAAATGGAATTTTACACCTAAAAAACAATGACACCCATTAATTTAAAAAAAATAGACTTCCAAATATAGAATCCCAAAACATCCATAGGTTTACAATAGTAGATTTAATTCCAACCACAAGATCAAAAATATCCTAAGGGGGTCTACCTAAATTTATATAAGGAACAAAAAAAATAATAAAACATGCATCTCCACTATGTGAAAATTATTCACTCTAAGTTATATGACTATAATATTATATTATTTAATCCTAAGTTGAACCAAAGTTACCATAGGAACTGATTTTCCATATTATTGATGAGATATTAAAAGCATTAAATAAGAACGCCAAAAATATTTGGGAGAGAAATTCAATAAATAGAAACTAAATTGATATCATGTAAACATTACCACATCAGTATAAAACCCAAAAACAATAAAATATAAGTTCCACAAGAGGGAAACCAAAAAAATCCCATAATAAGACATAATAGATCCCCAGAATAAGAATCCCACCCTAAAACCAATTACACCAAAAACCACCCTTTCGGTAACAAAACATAAAAATCCTATTATGATTACCCAAGAGGCCACATGTATCAAAAAAATATCAGAAGTTTCAAAAATATCCCCATAGAATGAACATGTTTTCCAAACTAGATGAACATAAGATGCATCTTTTTTTAGATGACCTTCCATACTCAACCAACATTCATGATCCACCTGGAAAAAATATCAACACAAGATCAAGATTAAAACAAGGTATTAACAATTTTATGTCACATTTATATCTCCTATTAAATTTATATATCCATTTCAAGCACCTTTTCACATGTGGTCATACATACTATTGGTATGACAGATTAGAAGTCTGAGTGAAGATCTCTTTTAAAACAAAGAGACTGAACAATTCCACTCTTAATATGATTATGTGAGAAACATTGTAAACATGAAAATATTTTATTGTATTCCTCAATCTAATTTTGACCATCTCAACTAGAAAAATGGGTATTTTTTATGGTTAATTTGCGATAGTGATAGACCCTTCAAAAATTGTTCCATGGAAATTTTTATTTCTGACATAAATGTTTTTCCATTGAAAATACGTGTTATTTTTTATGTCAAATTTATCCCATTGAAAATACCATTAGAACTCATGTGGTACATTTCATTAGAAATATTATTTATGATGGATGATAGGGATATATTTTTTTATTTGTTTCTTTTACCCATCTATCTAAGACCTTTTGTGACAGATAATGAAATCCAATACATAAGGTTCTTGAAAATTACCTTTAATGAGGGAAGTAATTTCAAAACTAATAACCTATCATAATTAAAAATTTATTAAAAAAAATTAGTGACCTTTCTCTTTACCACCTCCTCATTTCATCAATTCACCCATAGTTTATTGTGCAACCCTTGAATTCCCCCCAACTAAAATCATCCACTGCACATGATATCTTACAAATTTTGGTTCGAATCCCCCATGTATGGACTTTTTTCCCTCTTATTTTATTTTTTGTGATTTACCATTCAATGTTGTATAAATTAGTTTGGTCAAACCTTAGGTAAAATAAATTACCCAATTTTTATGGTTTATTTGATATTTAGGGTTACTAAAAGTTTATTATTCCTTATTTGGGTGTTCATCACCTCTACATGAGTTTAGTTCAATTGATTTGATATATTTTAATAAATTATTAACCTTTAATATTTAATATATATTATATTTGGTATTTAGGGTTACTAAAAATTTATTATTTTATGTTATTGATGAAAATATGATTACTTTGAAAATTATTTATCTGGATGTATGATATTGGCAATGTTTACATAAATATATTTAATTAGTCCATTGTATTTTATTCTTATGGTGATATAATTTTTGATGAATTATGATAATGCATGGTTTGTGACCGCGGTGTTAAACCATGTTTGGTTTTATATAATGATTTGTTTTCATTTATTTAAAACATGTGAATATAATTTTTTAAATGTTTGTATATATATATATATTAACATGTCAATATACTTACAAAAGAATTTTAAAAAAATGCATATGTTTTTTTATATAAACCTTGTGATATATATATATTTATATTAACATGTGAAAATGTATATATTGTTATTCAAAAAAGTTTAAGGCTTTTGATACATATGTCTATATGTATATATATTATTTGATTTGGATATTTGATTAAAAATGCGTAAAAATTTATTTGATGTAATTATATTTGAATATGAAATCATGTAATATATATGTACATATTAACATGTGAATGTACATATATAAAAATTTTAGAAAAGCATATATGTTTTTTGATATGTATATATATATTTTTTTTTATATGTATATTTTTTTAAAGAAATTTAAAAATATTATATATGTATATGTATATATATAGTTAAGGAATTATCTAATATATCTGTTTATATATAACATATGAAATAAATAGGTAATGATTGTTTCATTAAAATGATGAGAAAACCAATTTGGTGATAACATTTTAACAAGCTATTTTTTATAATATTTTTTATAAAAAAAATGATCTAAAAACTATTTTAATAAAAAATAGTAACATTTAAAAAATAATATTTTTTAAAAACATATAAATTAATATTTTGTAAAACATTTGTAATCCATTAAAAAAACTAAAATTATTAAAATTTTATAAAAATTGGTAGTTGGTAAAAATTTAAGAAAAATTTAAATAATTGGTAATAATCATTAAATAATTTGTAATAAATAGTAATTAATTCATCAATATTAGTAATAATTAGTAAATGATAGTGTTAATTACTAAATATTAGTAACAATTTTTAAATTTGGGAAAATTATGATAATTTGAAATAAATTGAAAAGGAAAATATATTAAATACTATTAATTATTAAAAAATAGAAACTTTTATTAAAACTTTAGTTATAATTAATATAAATTTTTTATTTTATAATAAAAAATAATATTAAATAGTAGAAACTAAAAAAATATTATTAATAATTACTAAAAAACTAACCCCTTATAAGAAATACATAACAGTTGCTAAAGATTCATATTAACTAGTATAAATGTATTGTTAATTTATATAATTTTAAATATTAATTAAATAATTTGTAATAATTAATAAATAATTATTCAATTTTATTAATTAGTAGTAAAATTTATAATAAATTAAAAAATATTATTAATAATTTTTAGATATTAACTAATTGTGATAATTTGTAATAATTTACATAAAAATATATTTGGAATAATAATTAAACATATTTAAAATATAATAATAATATGTAATTATTCTGAATGATTAATAATTGTTCTTATTTATGTTGTTTTTATAGATAATTATGGACTTAGAAAGTAGATAAAAGATTTTATTACACAATCATGATAGGATGAATCATCGAAAAAATAACAATAGATCTGGTATAAATCCTATCTAAATTGAGGGTGTTAAAAAATTTATTTAATTTCATCATAAAATTATGATTTTTTTTTTGTTAATTAATAAATAAATATACCTGTAAAAAATGTGATATTCGGATTTTTAAAAAAAATTAAAATTTTTGACCTCATATAATTAATTTTGGGTTTATAAAAGAGAATATTTTTTTATTAACATTTTGAATGTATTTCAGTCAAAAATATAGATTGCTTTGTACTAGATCAATCATTTCAAAATTTGGTACATTTGGCTGATGGCCCATCTTCAGGAAACAAAAACCCAGGATGATATTCCAAATGCTAAATCAAATTCTTATCAATTTTATAATTTATTTAAATATACTAAGGTGGTCATATATCTAGAATTCTAGACAATAAAAATTTAAGTGGTTGGAAAATTTATGATTATTAAATTATATATTTTTACATGAAATAGTTTCTTTGATAAAATATTTTCTTTGTTTAAATCATTGTTTCCGGAAGTAAATTTGTTACCTTCTTGTTTCAATGGATGTAGTATGATGGTATATAATTTGGTTCTTGGTTATAATAATATTTATTCATTTTGAAATGAATACATCTTCTATTATAGTGACTACAAATAATTAATTAATTTCCAATATATTTAATATCAAAGTATATATAGGAAAAATAAGGAAATTATATATTTCCTTCAAAATAGTTGATTAATTTTCAAATTATATACCATTTAAAACATTTATTTATGTCTCACAACATAGTAGTATTGATGAAATAGAATAAATAATATATTTTCTTCAGTAAAAGCTTAGACCATCCATGTGATGGGGATTCAAGGAAATAGTTTGATCAGATGTTTCATTCATTTGATTCAAAACCTCATAATATAAAGTTGTTTCTTTCTACTGATATTTTTTCCCTCTTGTAGTTTTCGATAGCTAATATTATTATTGGAATATTTTTATTAATCCACACAACTTACATTCATGGATACTGATGAAGGAACCATAAATATATATTTCTCTTTTAATATAAGTAAATCCGAATAATAATATTAATGCTTATTTTAATCCACTAATTGATGAGATATTTAATTATTGAACAATGGTTTAACAACATTTGATATAGTTTTAGACCAAAGTTTCACACTAAAGGATGCATTAATGTAAATGATCAATGAATTTCTAGTATATGGTATGATATCTGTATGGAGTACACATGGTCCAAAATAATTTTTGTATTTCATGGTTGAGAAAAAATAACTTATTATTGGAAATAGTAGAATTTCAAGTTATATATTACATTCATTGATTCTTTCTTCCCATAGTTCACCTTTTCAAAGGTATACAAATAATTTTACAAAATATATAATTAAAAGTGGTGAACCTCTTACAGTTCACTCAATTATTCTAGTAAAATATAACATCTCTACAACAACTCATATTATATTTTTCCCAACAATAATTGAATAAAAAATAAATTGTTTTGGGGGAGATAATATTTTGATAATTTATAATATTTTTTGGGACATTATATATTGGTATTGTTTTTTGGTTCCTCACATGTCAGATTAAATGCATGTTAAGATGCATTTTTTTATAACATATTCTATATTGTGATAGAAACACCAAGTATGACCAAAGATAATGTAAATGAAATATATGATCTTTACTAAATTTATAGATGTTTAGAATATAAATTATTTGATTATGAATAATAACATAATAAAATGAATCCAAAACCATCTTACACACTCTCTAAAAATATATTTAATGATTATATCAATGGATTATAGACTTTGGGTTAATAGATTCTCATGATTCTAATTTATCTCATTTCATCTGTAACAGACATATTACTAGGTTAAAATGTCATGAGTACCAATTCATTATGTAATAAAAACTTCTTGTTTGTATTAATGGGTTGTTGAATTGTTTAATCTGTGATGTATTAATAGAAATATCTTATTTATTTTGAATCTTTTTTTTAAAAAAAGTAAGGGGCTAGGCCCCAAAATATTATATTAAAAGAAAGTCAAAGGGGAACACCAAAGTCAACATGTAGGACAATACATCAAGTTCCCTGTCCTGGTGAACCAATCTTTTTCCTTGTCTTGTCAGCAATTAATATTTCTTTCTCTCTCCATTCTTTCCATGTTTTGGCGCTGATACACCTTCGACCTCTTCCTCTCGTATAGTGGCTTTCAAGCTCCTTATCTTACTGTAGCAATGTTTCCACATCTTCATCCGAGATGTCAGCTTGCACCTCCTCCTTCATCTTCAAGGCCTCTTTTCCTTCCCTTTTTTGACTTCTGGTTCTGACTTGTTGCCAAGTACCTTCATCATCTCCATATTTTTGGTGCCCTTTTCTTGGTTTATCTGTTTTCTGTTCTGTCTCTTGCACATCCAGTGTAGAGATAAGAGAGGATTCCTTCAAGGTGTTACTCACCTTCCCCGCTGGAGTGACCGAGGTATTTTCCACCACTTCATTAGTCGGAGTGACTGAGTCTTCACCAGCCACTACAAAAGGTTCAAAGATTGATGGATCCAGAGAAAGAGAAGCAGAGTCAGCCCTTTCAGAAATTCCAGGTGAAGCAGTAGCTTCACAGGTTTTAAAACACCCACTCAAGTCAGAAGGTGAGTGCTCCAGCACATAATCATGCTTCAATATTTCATCCTCAAATTGAGGCTCAGTTTGTATATGTACCTGCAAATCAGTGTCACATTCAATTTTTTAATGATATCTATTATTTATAGTTTTATTTTTTTTCAGGAAACACTACATGATAATAAAATTCATTTTCAATTATGTGTACTCAAAAACCCTTCATTTAAATTGGTAAAATCTCTTAATGTGTATATTTTAATGGATTTTTATTCTATACACACATATATGGTGAATCAAATAAATCAATGAATATTGGGTTTTGTTTGAAAGGATAACATCATAATGAAATAATAGTTGAATTTTATGGTATGTAGGATGAAATAATTGAGTTAGGTTATCTAGGACAAAATTATTTAATATTTTTTAAATTTTACTAGATTGATACTGATTAAGGGTTTAGAGTTCATCCACGACATGGAGTCATTGAAATTAAATACAATAATTTTATTTCATAAAATTAACCATTTATGATGGTAAATCAAGAACATTAAGTTTATTATTAAAATTATTGTGATATTTGGAGATATTTAAATGACTATTGGAGTATAAAAAATAAAATCACATGAAAATTAGATTCCTGAAAATTTAAGTGGTTATATGAAAGTAAAAAAAATTTGATATTTTTTAAGAAAACTACCCAAATATATCTATTACTTGATGAGATATAAAAGCTGATGATGAAACCCCTAGTTAAGGGCTTACGATAATGATAATAATGATGAAGTAATATCGGATAATGAAACTGAAATTCATATGGAGGTTTACAATGATGATAATGAAGATCAATAAATTTTCATCGATGAGTAAGAGGGATAAGATGATGATTGGTATATTATATCCATGAATTTATTAGTTTTTCTATTTTTAATTTTTATTATCACTTATTTAAAAAGAAAAAATTTTGTTTTAGAGTGATGGACTTGATGATATGTTATGTTCCTTCACTGAGGCCAATAATTATTAGTTTTTTATATTTTATATATGTATTAATAATTATTTATTAGTATGAATATTACATTCATCATATTATATATTATTTTCTTATATTTTATATCTATATCAACAAATATTTATAGGAGATATTAAAATATTCAGGTATTTATATATAGTTAATTATTATATTCTGGTATTTATTAGTTTTTTATATTTCATATGTGTATTAAAATAATTTACAAGTCATATTATTATATTATGTTATTTATTATATTTTTATATTCAATATATATTTTATTATTTTCTTTTAGGTAAGAATGCTTTTTTTATGATAGATAGAGATTCTCCTGATGACCAATTTCATTCTCCCATAGATGTTGTACATCCTGTTAATGAGCATGATTCATTTGATCTATTTGATGTTACAACTATTAGGAGGGGGTTTTCCCTTTCATGATTTATGTTTTCAAACACTATTTCAAAAATACATCATTCTCTAGATTTTTATCCTCATTTGTTGATGAATTTTCAATTTTTTAAGGCATTTATTTTATATTATGTTATTGTAATAATGTTGGTTACTATATTCTAATTATTAGTTTTCTATTAAAACTTTTTTTTCATTTATCTATCAGATGGGTTGATATGATGCTAAGAAATTATTTTTTTATAACATAGGTTTCAAGGGATCAGGTTCCCATCTTCATTCGTTTGTTGATATTCAACAAATATATTTTACTTTATTAAATAATATATTTTATTTCATATTTATTTAATTAGTAATATTTTTTTGTATAGAATTAATTTTCCCTAGTTTATGATATCATGATATATCTTATATAGTATGCATGAGAGATTTGTATAAATGAACATTTATTTCATTTTTTACAGAACCTATGAAATTCATCCAAAGATAGAGCTTCTCTTGCTGTTTTAGAGCATTCATGCTTATTCCATCAATTAAACTATATCTCAACTCAGGTATTGGATGGATTATACTCCCATTAGATATGATAGACCACTTAGAGGAACTCATAATCTAGGTGTCAGAATTGGGGGAGTCAGGAGGCCACACATTGGGTTGGGAGTCATATATTTTGTATACATAGATGACATATGGTATGAAATGTTATTTATCAATTTATTTCTACATTACATGATTTTTTTTATATTATAATATCTTCTAATTTACCCTATTTTATGTAGTTTTAATTTTACAAGAATATGTATATATATCACCATACTGGACAACTCGTTAGTGACTAACACCGTCAAATTTTGGTTAGTATTTTTAAAAAAAATAGTGATATTAATTTTATTATAATTCTAATTTATGATTTTATTTGAATGAATGGTATGAGACTGTTCATTCTCATTCACAAGATATTAAATAAGAGGGAAAATCAAATACCACTTACAAATTAGTTTTTGATTAGGGTGCTTGGATACCTAAAACTATGCATGGTGTTGAGAAAGGATGGGTGAATGGTATTAGTTTACATCTGACACCTACTATATATTATGATACATCTATTATTTCATTCATTAGTTAAATAGAAGACTTGTAGATTCTTCATCATTTTCCACTGAAAAGTATGATAGTAAGTTGAGATCTCAGGATGAGATGATGCAGTGGATGTAAAGAGAGCTAGAAGGATGTGTAGTGTGTGTAGAAGTGCTAGAGAGATGAACAGATGATGGATTATATAAGATATCTTATACATGGTATTTGTATCGAGTTACCACCCCAAACCATTTTAGTGATCCAACTACACCAAAAATATGTTCATTATTAGTTTTCATAATGATTTTAATGTATTTTAGGCTAACAAACATAATATATGTGAAATGATTTAATAATATTATATTTTTTTATTATATTTTATTTTTAAAAAAACATAATTTTTCATTTTTTTAGTTATTTTATTTATTTTTATTCTTGTTTTTCATGTATAATTTTCAATAGATTATTGAATCCTTCCCAATTTCATTATATATATTTTATTGGTCATATTTATAATGATTTTAATTAATATCGCAATTTTATTTCTAATGGACTTTCATAAATTATTGTTTAAATTTTTTTAACTCTCTTAGATGTGATGGATGTTGCATCCACCAAAAAAATTATTTTTTGTGATAGGCCATCTAAAAAATCATAATTGTGACACTCTTTTATTATATAGGAAATTAGTGATGGATTCCCGTTGTAAAAGGTTAGTAATGGTGAGAATTCAGTACTAATGTATTGTCACAAAATAGTTAAACTATTGAAGAACTTGAATGGGGACCATGAGATCCAAAACTCTCTCCTCCTTTACATCTATGAGACATTTCCACTGAATGAATATTGAGATATAGAATTCCCAAGACCGCCATTCACACAAGCATGGAGTAAACATGACTTCCCACCACTCTCAAATAAGTAACTTAAATAAGGGGTAGATAAATGTGGCTATTAGAGTATCAATAGTATTAATAGATTCAAATCCCCTTAAAAACTTCATTCCACATAATTAATTAGAAATAATTCTTCTCACATCCCTAAGAAGGTGGAAAATGATCCAGGAAAATATTTATGGGTTCCAAAGGCTAGAAATTCTATCACTCCACTGCTAAATTAAATATATGGGTAGGGTTTTCATTATTACAGAACAATTTTATAAAACACAATAGACTAATTTGAATATTGTATCAAGATAAAAACAATATATATTTTATAGAAAAAATTATTTGATATATTTCTAGACATCACAAAACATTGGATCGGTAACTAATGCATAAGGAAAACTCCATTACAAAATAGAACCATACCTAAATATCATAAACAAATCCCTTGGAAATATTAGAATTAAAAAATTTATTTCAGAAATACTGAAGCCTTCAAAATTTATAAAACATTACACTTTCCATAAAAATGTGAAATCATGAAAAAAAAATCCAGCATAATTTAAAAATATTTAACAATCTTAAGGTACGTCATCCTTATTTCCCAAACATTAATCCCAAATTTCAATTATAAAACTAATTCCAAATTATATACTTTAAAATCAAATCATTATACTTTAAAAATTCATTTAACACATCATATATGTGTCATTGTAATTAATTTTTTCAAGTAAAACATTTCATAAAACACAAATGATTGGTAACTAAAAACATTTTTAAAATAAATCAAATGAAAAATTCGTTAAGTTAAAAATGTTGTTTTATAAAGGAATTAAAATCAAAAAAAAAAATTGAGATGCACAAAAAAACATTAAAAAATCACACATTTTTTAGTCCATTCAAAATAAGAACCCTACAATCCAAATCCAGATAAGTGATTTCATTTTGGAAGTAAATATACAGTGTTTGGGGATTGGGGTTAAAATATAAATATGCATATATTGGTTTAATGGTTTAGTAAATGACACCCCAACATCACATTAGTTCCTAAATTAACTTTGTAATTGACTACATAGACTCCTCATAGTTTATGATGTCATGAAGGTATTGTGCATCCCTGGTCAACTCTCTGATACAACCCAAAACCCAAAAGAGATTCCAAATAATCAAACATAACCTCATCGTAAACCTAAATATCAATAAAATCATGAAATGAATAACTCAAAAGAATGAATCATTTACCTATGTTACCAAGTAACTCATTTCACATTGCTAAGGGTTGCGAAAATGAAATCATTAACAGAAATCCTATTGAGTCTTAACATGTCCATATTTTTCTTTATACCATTAATCATAAAAATAAATAATATAATGGTTTTCAAAGAAGGAAAATTTTATGAAAAACTTTCCTTTGATACCAATTGTAACAATTAAACCATGAATACTATCTAAATCAGCATCTAAACTATTCATCATTGGACCGAAGGGAATTCTCGATCCCCATAGGATGGGGAAAATCACCATAACACCAAGAAATATCATTTGCAAATAATTTAACCAAATAAGAATATCTTAAAATAAATGAATACAATGTAAATATATCTATAAAAACATTGAAACTATTTCACCTAGATATAATCACTATAAAGGATATAAACAAGCCATTAATATGAAAAGAAAACACTACCGCGATCAGACATCACCTTGCTATCCTTGACTACCCACCATAGTCAATTTCATTTACCCTCATATAACGAATCATAATCCCACAAAGGAAGATGAAGAGATCCAAAGTAATTTTTATAAAAACATAAATGTTTCAAACATGAAATATTAGATGTGAGTTGTGAGCTCATATATCCTATTATGATACCAATAAGTGGTGCATTAAATTTCAATACCAACCTATTTGGATTTTCTAGTTTTTAAAATTAAAAATAAAATATAATGATTTTATATTATAAAGAATAATGGTAAACCATTACACATTCTTAAAATGTAAAATAGACATCTATTTAGGAACCACCAGTGGAGAACAAGCCAAAATCCCTATTAAATAAAATAAACAAATCCTTTTTCATATAATCTTTGAAAATTATATCACAATCCATGGTTAACAACACATATGGATTCTATAAGTTCACTCCATGTATCACGGAACAATTAAACATGTCATGGAAGATACATTTATAAAGTTAATACCATATACAAATCAATTAATATAATAGAGGTATTCAAACATAGAAAATATAGTATTGAGTAATGATCGGGCAATTAGATTCAAATATTCAGTATCAATTTCATGGTTCAAGGTAATATGTCTTGTAAATTTCAAAGATATGTTAGCGAGTCCACCTAAGAAGAGAAAACAAACCATGATGGATGTATGAAATTGTTTAATCTATTAAGTAAGAAATTTTATAATCTCATATCACACCCATATCATTGGAGTGAATTCCTATCCTACATCTACATTCTCAAGGGAGACACTAGTTTTGATTTCAACACAAAAAGTGTATCATAAATCTAAGGCCTCCCATATATCTACCCCAGGTTTACCATGACCAATAAATGAGGTGAGTGATATAATAATCCTCAATGATCATAATTAGGAAGAATTATAGCATCAACATTCATAATAAATGTTCAGTCACATAAAATTTTTACATCTAATCACTAATCCAAAGATCCCTCAAAGTATATAACCCCTATTTCAATACCCATAATCATGTATGTTGAGAACCATTCATCGGGTAATAATATACATAAGTGTTTAACCAAGAATTAACTAACAAGAGTATTTACCTTATAAAGTGACAAACAAACATTTAAGAAAAACCATATTTAAATAAAAAACATTTATCAATTTAAAAAAAATATTTAAACAATCAATTCAAAATTTCAATATATAATGGTTTCCTTAAAAAAATATGAAAATATGTGCCTTTTAGAAAACAAGACAAGGATACCAGTCAATACCTTTAATGTTTTAAAGTATCCTTTCAAATAACCTTTTCAAAATGTCCATCACATTTTATCATTTACATCATTAAAAACAAATTAAGAAAAAAAAATGAAATTTTATGACATTTGGAATGGCCATTAAAAATCATCACATATTTATTTAAAAAAGGCATTACATTTCATCAATCCCAAACAATGTGATAAAAAATAATCCATTTTTTTTAATAATAGTTTATATTTAATATGAAAAAATCCATGTTGAATACCATTTTCACAAAAAATGATCTTTTTAATCATTAAAAACAATTTATCCATGAATAATGAATTTCAAATAAAACTAACATGGATTGAAGCAATGCATGAATCACAAGGATAAGAAACATTATAGAAACACATAATTTGAAAATATAGAATTAAAAAGTAATGAATTTAAGATATGTCACCTCTAAATGAGATTTCTCATTCTAGTGTTAGGGATCTTGAGGGAAGTGATAAGATATTCTAGAATCATCAATCCACAATTATCATTATAGATCTAATGATTCTCAAGGTTTACATTACCTCTAGGAAATATGAATCAAGAGAAAAAGAGAGATCAAAATATATGAGCAGAATAAATAATGGAAGAAAATCACCACATTAATTGGCACATAAATCTACCACAAGATAAGGTTGGGAGGGTAAACATGTCAAATGGGGATCCTAGGGTTCATGTGACTTAATCTTATGTTGATGGATAATCAACAATAAATAAAAAATGGTTTATGGGTGATGATCCTTTGTGAATTTTTTCATAAAAATGTTTTTATTTATTTTTGAATTATTTTTTTATAAATGTTTTTGTTAAGATGTGAGAAGGATTTGATAGACATTAGAAAAAAACATAATACATTTTCTAGATGTTAATAATGTTTTTTTAGAGGTTTCTAGATGTTATGAAATTTAAATTATAATGTTTTTTCATGTTATGAATGTTTTTTTATGAAGGCACTGAAGAATATTATAAAGTTTCCTTAACATTGGTATGAAATTTTCTTACAAACATAGATGATTACAAGATAATATTAATTTTTATAAATTTATGTACATAATTATGATTCTAGATGAGTTTCTTCATTGTAAGTTTGATGAAAAATTCATTTAGAAATTTTAGGACTACAAAGTCGATAAATAGTATAAATAGTTGTAGGAATAATAAAATGAATGGATGAACTATACATCCTATGGACATCATAAAATTTTCATAAATATTTATAGATATGAAAATTTTATATTGTTTTTTATAAAAATTTGATATTGTAAGCTATATAAAGATTAATTTTAAAATAAGAAACATACAAGCCTTACAAAGATCATGTTTCATGTTGTATAATGTTCAGGTAAAATATTATTTCCTGTAAGACGTAAACAGTACAAGTAATGAACTAGAATTTGATGTTATATAATGTATATGAATACTAAAATGGATGTATTTATAGTATAATAGATGAAGAAATAGTAAAAATTATGGATGAATGGAACAATAGAGGGAAGAACTACAAAACTAATGGATTAATTATATAATGGATGGAGTAAATATAACATAGAATGTGGAATAGTAAAATATATAAAGGAATAGTGAAATAGATGGATTTTTAGTAAAATGGATAATGGAACAATAAAATGGATAGATGCATAGTTCACAGAACGTATGGAATTTTTTTTTGGAAGAACGATTCACAGAATGTACACAGAAATTTTAAATATGATTCTTAATACTGACTATAATAATGATATAATAAGTTCCTTAATGACTAAATTAATAAAGTATAATGACATTTATCAACAATGAGTTTTATAATATTTGAGGAATTTCTTTAATTACTAGTTAAAGTAAGTTTAAAGTTGGTTCTTAATGCTATGGTTAATAATTTATGAAAAAGTTTCTTATCAAGTAATTTAATAAATTTTGAATTATTCCATTAACAAATATTTTATATAATATTGAAGAATATCCTTAATGACCAGTTTAAGAAACACTAAATATGTTACTAAGGGTAGTTTATATGTAAATTCAATGAAATACTAGTGATTCTGATTTTGTATCAATCATAAATAATATTCTAGAAGTATTGAGAATAAACTAGTGAAATTATGATTAGTGGATGTTCTAAAATTATAATTTTAGTGAGAGGGATGTTGAATTAGGTTTCCCGCCATTTCTATTTTTTGGCACACCTATATGAAGGGGATGCAAATAAAACTATATATACCACATTCAACAATGAAAAAAATGAGGAAACACTATAGATTTTGTGAAAGTGTGTCTTTCAAACATTACTTTATTGTGTATGTGAACACTAGAGATAGTTTTAGTGAACATGAAATAGATATAGAATTCATCCAATGAAACTGGAAATATATTTATGGATATATTTATCGAGTAGAGTTAGAGGGGTCACTATTTTGTTAAATGGATTGAATGTAGGTTATAAAAGTTGTGCAGTTTATATAAGGTACACTATCAATAAAATTAATATATAGATAAAAGCATAAATATATTTTCAAAAAATATTGTGGGGGATATATTTATAATTTTACATCTTTTATGGTGTCTCAATTTGGTAAGATAAGTTTTTATAAGATGAAGGTAGTTTGTATAATCATTCAAACCAGGATATGGGGGGATTCTATTTTATAACATCCTATATCCCACACTCTCAAATATAGTGCTGAAATCATAAACTTTGCATTTTTGACATTGAAACTGATAAAATTTATCCAATATTTTCCATCCAAAATAAAAAACATTAAAAGAAAAAATTTGACAACATACATAATTAAAGACCATTTAGGATTATATTTTTAGAGACTTAGGTAAAACTACTTAAAAAATAATATCATTGTTTTTAAATGATAATATATCACACATAACCCATCTTTTTAATTTCAAATTATGTTTTTATAATTATACATATGATTCCATTCAACACATAATTTATTCTAAAAAATACTTGATAACCTTGGTAAAAGTAAAAATAATAATAGTGAGATCAAATTCTCAGTAAGGTTAAACATAAAAATTTATTGTTCAATGTCATCAATTAGTATAAGAATTTCATTGGCATATATCAGAGTGCATGATAAAATCATATAAGAACTCATACCCATTAATACCAGAATCATCAATCATAAAATATGGAATTATGCTTTAAAAATGAATGGTTCTTAATAAATAATAATAATGGGACATATGATATAAATCATGATAAAATTAATCATTATAAACCCATATCAATCAAAGATAAAACTTTTTGGTGTCATGGATCATCATAATCCTAGAACCATTATAGAACCCTTACAATAAGAATAACAAAACAACCAACTTCAAATATAATTATCTAGAGAACATAATCATTACCAAATGCATTTTAGTTCTATCATGGCTCATTGATCGTATAATCTATATTTGGCTCATCTCATGCAATATGGTAACACCCATTATATATGATATATTGGGATCACTCGGTGATGTCAAGGTGCATCCATCATATAATATATATCAAAATAACCTAGCATTATCTAGGCACACCCATCGAATAATATATAATTTCCACTTACCATTCATTAATATATTATTCATTTCATAATAAAAAAATATTAACAACTATTACTCTTTTCATAACATGATTAACTCATTGAAAATAAATGGGATCCATAATAATATCTTTGAAACAATATTAACCTATGGAAAATAAATGGGTTCCATAAAAACATTATTGAAACTTGATTAACCAATATAAGAGAAATGGGTTTCATAATAATCTCTATGAAACATGATTTACCCATATAAAATAAATGGGTTCCATAAAAAACTCTTCAAAACATTATTAACTCATAAAAAAATAGGTTTTATAAAAATATATTTGAATCATGATTAACCAGTGTAAGAGAAATGGGTTCTATAACAATATCATTGAAACATGATTTATTCTTGGAAAAGAAATAGGTTCCATAATAATATCTTTAAAACATGATTAACCAATATTAAGAAATAGGTTTCATAACATTCTCTTTCAAAAAAATTTATCTCATGGAAAAGAAATGGGTTCCATAATAATGTATTTGAAACAAACATAAACAGCCCAATAAAATAATAGGGATAATATAATTACACAATATATCAATTGCAGAATATGTAATAACAAGTTTTGTTGACATTGATGAATGAAAATATCAATAAAAGACCATTAAAAAGATTATTGAAGAAATTAACTTTTAATTTTTAAAATAACATTAAATACAAAAAATATTGAAATATTAATTTTCTTTTAAAAAAATGGAAAAATATAAATGATGGTTTAATGAAAATAATGTTGATGATGGTGGGAAAATAAATTTATGTTTTAAATGGTGAATATAATCATTATTTTTGAAACATTTTATAAAGGGTTGTTAAAAGATACTTATTTGGAAAATGTTGAGAAATTTATTTTCCAATAATTTTAAAATAAGATATAAAGAGATTTAAAATATCTTTGGGAAATAATTTATTTTTACATTGTAATATTTCTGAATTTTGTTTTATAAAAAATGGATATATAAGAGAAATATAACCAATCAAAATAAAATACACGATCTATATCACTTATAAATAAAATTCTTGTTGTTTCTCTAAAAAATAATGAAGGAAATGGAAATAAATTTTTTAAAAAAAATTCAAAACTAGTGGATAATATATATATTTGGATAAATAAAATAAGACCATATTATTTTCTAAAAAATAACCTTGAATATACAGAATACCCAAATCAAAGGAGATTATAATATAATGTCGTTGACACTTTAGTAATCTTTTCCACCATAATATATAATAATGAATAACAAAAAATGTGACTTTATGTATCTTGAGAATAATGAATTTCATGACATAAAATATCAAAAAAATAGAAGATACACCTCATTAATATAGATATATGTATAACATTACAATATTCCTCAATAAAGGGAAATTTAGACGAATTCCCTTATAGCTTAGGTAATATATAGATGAATACACCTTGATAGAGAGAACCTAATATATATTCATAAATCGCAATAAAATTCATTGAAGAAATAATAAAATACATTATTGGGTAGTATTTACATCATATAATAAAAATAAGTGGTGACTATGGCATATGTTACACAATAGTAAATGTTAGACGACTAAACCATTAGCTCAGGTTTTGACTTTCATTATATGTCCTTTAACTCCTACATAATAAGTACACATCAATTATTTTATTTCTTAAAAACAATTTATTGTTTTAACACATTATAATTTAATATTATATTTTATTTCTTTATAGTTACATATTTGAATACTTAATCAGTTAAGTCCATGTTAGGTGTTTTGAGGACATTTGGTTTATTATTTCAAAATGGATTTTGTGTGCTGACCATGGTCAAATTTTTCATTATTTAAAAATTTCCCAAATAATAATCATGAAATATTTATCATATTTAGTCATTTTTTATAATTTTAAAAACAATATTAATCAATCATTATGAAAAAATTACTTTGTTATAATCATGGATATGGTAGGTTGTATATAAGCATGATCAACATTTCCATTTTTTAATGATCATTTTGAAAATATGGAATGAATTATTTTATAATTAATTAATGATAATAATATCATAAATAAAATATTATTTCATTAAAAATACTTATATATATCATTATTGTTATGTGTTGAAAAAAAATAATCACATGACTTCATGTAGGTGGTATTCTACACATACACGAATGATGTTATCATTTTTCAATGTAAGAGTGTAAATGATATATTATATTTTAATAATGATAAATATATAATTTTTGAATTAATAATTTAATTTATATCACATATAATCGTTAAATTTATCTATATTAGTTTCTATTTAATGCGATGGTGAAAAGTGAATCACATCACTTCATGAGGCGGTAGTCCACCGTACACAAGAAATACATTATTATATACCACATTGAATGGAAAGTAAGAATGTATATGTGATATCATATGTAAAAAAATTATGTCACTAATATCATACATATACTTTAAATCCATCATTAAAACAATCTATGAGAGTTTATGATGGAAAACTAATGCCATCATTTCATGAGACGGTAGTTCGCTAAACACATGAATGATGATTCTGAATCCCATAAGATGGAAGAGGAGATGTTTTTTGGTTATGATATCACTATAATGACTAATAAGTTTATATTAGATAAAATTATAATCATATGAGTGTATTTTAATAATATTTTATGTATATATGTGAATAAATAAAACAAAAATGCATAGTTAGTCAATTTATCGCTTCTCAAACCACATTATTATGATTATACCAAAAAAATATTCATAGAATTAATTTATGACCAAAAATCATTCTAGGATGAAGGTATGGGATCTGGGAATTAATTTGGGTAGTTATTGTCTTATCCAAAATTAGTTTAAGTTGTAAACAAAAGATAAGAGGGGTGGCCATTTATAAGTAAGGTGAGTACCACACTTGAAGTTTTTGAAAATAAAATGGTTTAACAATTTTTTTAACATGCCGAAAGGCTCTAAAATAAAAAAAATATCAAGAATTAGTCCTGATAAGGTCCAAATATTTCACTATTATATATTTTAGTCAAATATTTATGTGATTTGGACCATTATCTATTTAGTTTATCTCACCAGTAAACTTGTTTTCACCTTAACCGTGGTAATTAATATTTACTCATCTCCCTATTCCTTAGGATAATAAATTATTTTTACCTTATAATATAGATAAATTGTTATTATTAATAATATTTTATCCATTTTAAAAAATGAAATTCACATAAATTGTATAATTTAATTTAAAATTAAACCCATATATGCATCGAAGAATATGTGTTTCTGGAAGTGTATTTTCCATGAAAAAGATGATTTTATATTAAATATAAAACTAATAATAATTATATTTATATAAAATAAAATTTATTGAAATATAATCAAAAAAATCATTTAAATAATTCTTCATTAGGGGAATTTCTTTAACCAAAAAGTAGAAACATTATGAACTTTAAAATATATTTCAAGGAAATTTCGTTTTTAAACCCAAAGACAACCATATACTAAAATCCAATATGAAGTTGATTAGAAAAAAAAATAATATCATTAAATATAACTCAAAAATTCATATATTACATTAAATAATATATAAAACATAACGGAACTTTTAATTTTTATATTTATTTAAAATAAATTACATATTTAGAAAAATTAGTATTTTTCAATATTCACCGAAAAATAAATTTTTTCCAAAAAGAAAATAACCCAAATTAAAATTTAATAGTATGATTTAAAAATGAATATAATTTTATCAAAAAAAAATCTATAATTTTAAATAATTAATTATGATATTTTTTTAATGAAAATCAATAAAAAAACATTTTTGAATAAAACATTATTTTGAAGAATGCAATTACTTTACTTAAAATTCATTAATTATTTTCTAAAAATTTATGAATAATATATATTGAATTAGAAATATATATATATATATATATATATATATATATATCATAAATCAGTTAATATTATTCATAGAAAACAATTTAATTGTTTGGTTAAAATAGTTATTTATTTCATTATACGATTAAGATCTATGTTGCGTGTCAAATACACCACCGATCATGGTTTTTTTTCTAAAATCTTATGGTGTAACATCCTAACCCATCATTTAATAAATATAATCCTATAAATTTTTACGTTATATATGTGTTCAAAGACTTAATACTTTAATATACATTTTTTGCAAACCCACATCATAAAAAGGGTTAATAAAACATCCTCCTGATAAAAGAGAATGTGGTGTTAAAAGGTCACCTAGAATAACACATACAAGGTTTCCAAATAGGTGAACATAGGTGGCAAGTAAATATATGGAAATGAGATAAAATAATAATTCCAAAATAATTATATGTATTGATAGATATCATTCATCACATTAAATTTAATAATGAATAGAAAGTTAACAATAAGAAAATCATAAACCAATTATGTGTGAAAAAGGACTTTGATTTCATCATAAATGATGGTAATATGAACACATTTTGTTTCAAGATCATTTTCCTAAAGTTAAAAAATTATATTACTATATTTAATAAGATAATAAGGATATATACATACTTTATTATTATAATTTAATCATTTAATCTATGACTGCCATAATATCATATTTTTTTCCAAACGATGAGTATTCCTGATCAATTTTTTATTCCATTTTTGAAGCACTAATATGATATTTAAAAGGACCACATACCTATAAAAATTATAATAAATACATTCCACCTTTCCATAGACATTAACTGAAACCAAAATGGTTGGGTCAAGTAAATAGTTTTACTAAAATGAGTAAACCTTCATATGAAGAAATAATACATTAATCTCCAAAATTCAATATAAATGCACATATTTCAAATTAATTCCTTCCTAGATAAACTCAATATTATAGTGTGTTTTAAAATAATATTTTATCTCATACCTTTCATATTTCAAGCTCAATAATATGGAAATATATTTTTTCCAATAACACTAATCACTTAGTCAAAAAAACATTTTTCAATCTCATGGTAACTAAATGATTATACTTGTGTTTTCATAACTACCTAAATATATAAGATCATATAATTCATAAAGGTTTTCAATAGCTCAAATTTTATTTCCAAAAAATTTAAATTCATACTTAATGTTAAACCAAAGAATTATATATACTTAAAACAAATAAATCGTCTGAGAATTATTAATATCTTTAATATATCATCACTTAAAACCTTTAAAGGTTTTCTAAGACATTGAACTTATGAAAATAATTATTTTTATAGACCTATTATGGAATCAAAATATTTTAATATAACCACCCATGAAAAAATCATAATCTCAAAAGTCATATTAACTTTTCCACTAACACCAACTGTAACAATCTAGAACCCGCACTCCTGTATTTGGTATTAAAATCATAAAATTAACTTTTCTTGCTATGATACAAATGAAGGTTAACCAATTTTTTCCATTCTAAATAAACATCCTCAAGAGTTAAAATTGGATCATAAACATTTCCAATTAACTTTTAGGTTTCAAGTTTCAGATAACTATGACAAGAAATTACAAAAAAATGGTTTTTAAATTAGCATTTCCCTTACTTAACCAAATTTTTCTTATTTCACATTAAGTAATAATTATCATATTTATGAAAACCTATAATATATAATTCCTTAAAAATAAATTTTCATAACCCATGTAAAGGGAATAATAATAAGGGTGATAAAAAATGATCATTATGGGAAAAAAATAATTATTAATTAAATGGGATCATTGGGTATTATTATTGCATACATGTGTGATGAAATATTTAGAATGCATAAAAAATCATAAGATAACATATAAACATTAATACCTGAATAAAAAAAATCAATTTTTTAAAATAATTTAACCAATGTACTAGTAAAAACAATCAATAATCAATATCCATGTGATTTCAAATTTGATCAACAGAAACATTATAAACTATATAAATCATAGATAAAACATGTTGGTATCATGGAACATAATGATCATAGAGTACATATAGAACCCTTAAAAATCAAACAATAATATAGATGGCTTCCAATATAATTATCTAACAAAAATAATCATTATACAATGAACTGGAGTGTTATCTAGTTTAACCCATCATATAAGATCTATAGGGCTCATCTATTGCTATCTGGGGTTCACCCATCATATAATCTATATCAGGATCACCTGATGGTACCTTGGGGAACCAATCTAATAATATATATTAGGATCACCCAATTTAGTTTGGTATCACCCATAACATAAGCTATAATGTATAGGTAATATTCATTAATAGAGTATTCATTTCATTAAAAACATATAGAAACAACAAGTATTATTTTTAAAAATTTATTATCCCATGGAAAAAAAGAGGTCCCATAATGATCTCTTAGAAACAATATTCACAAGTGAAAAGGAAATGGGTTTCATAATAATTTATTTAAAACATAATTAACTTCTGGCAAGGAAATTGTTTACATAACAATATCTTTGAAACATGATTGACCAGTGGAAAATAAACATGTTCAATAAAAATCTTTTGTGTCATTGAAATATGATTAACCCATGTCAAATAAATGGGTTCCACAACAATATCTTTTAAATATTGTTAACTCATTAAAAATAAATGGTTTTTATAATAATATCATTGTAACATGATTAACATATATGAAAGAAACAGGTTCTATAATATCTTCAGAACATGATTATCCAATGGAAAATAAACAGCTTCCATAGAAATATATTGTAAATGATCATAATCCACCAATAGAAAGAATGAGAATGATAAACATTTAATATATCAAAATTATATGATAACTAACAACAAGGTTTGTTAACATTGATGAATGGAAATATAATGAGAAGATCATTAAAAACATTCTTGTGGAATATTACCTATTCATTTTGAAAATCACAATAAAAACTAAAAATTCACAAAATACTGAAAAAATATTATTCATTTCAAATAAACATGGAAAAATAAAAAATAATTTTGAAATAAAATTATGGTCATTGAAAAGGAAAAATATGTTCCAATTATAAATATTAAAAATATACATTTTATTTAAAACATTTTGTAAAAGGGAGTCAAAAGGTATTTATTTAGAAAATGTTGAGAAATTTATTTCCCAAACCATTTAAAATAAATAAAATTACCATTGAAAATATATTTAGGAAATAAATTATTTTTATAAAGAACTTTTTTCAAATCATTTTATTAAAAATTGATATGGAAGAGAATCATACACAACAAAAACGAAAATAAAATATCAATATCACTTAGAAAAGTAATTATTGATGTTTTATTAATAAATAAGGTAGGAAATGTAACTAAAACATGTTAAAAACATTAAAAAATAGAGGATAATAAATTTATGTTGTTGAATAATATAAGATAATATTATTTTCTGAAAAAAAACCTTCAACATAAAAAATCCTAAAATGAATAGAGATTCTAATATAAATCCTTTTGAGCTATAGTAATCAATTCAATCATAGTATCCATGAAATAATAAATTAAAATGAAACATTAAATATCATTATAATAATTTGTTTCATTAAATAACATATCAAAATAGGTAGTAGATATACCTTATAAAATAATATAAGTGTAAAACATTATAATATGCCTTAATTTATGGAAGTTGAGATAAAATCCCCTGCAAAATTGGTAATATCTAGATCAGAAACCGATAAAAGATAGAAATTCATATGAATTTATAAATACCTATTATTTTAATTGAAATAATAATAATATAAATTCATTTTCATTATATACACCACATAATAAAAATATGTGGTGAACATGTAATATGTCTCGTAGAAGTAAAAGAGAGATAAGAAAACCCTTACCACAAGTCAAGTCATTCATTTTAGGTCCATTAACCTCTATATCATAAGATAACATGAATTAATTGATTTATTAAGAAAAATTTATGGGTTTAAAACCGTTTACTTAAATTATTTATTTTATTTATTTTTCATGAAAATTTTAATACTTAATTAGTTAAGTCCGCATTGGGTGGTTTGAGGACGTTTTGTTCATTATTTCAAAATGACTTTTGTGTTTTGACCATGGTCATAGATTTAATTATTTAAATATATCCATAGTAATAATGATAATGAAATAATTATCATATATATTAATCGTTTATACTTTTAAAACCAATCATGAAAAATGGTTATGAAAAATGAACTGCTTTACGATCATGGACATGGTATATTGTATGTACACATAAATAGTGTTTACATTTTTCAATTATCATTATGGAAAGATGATATGAATTATTATATATTTATAGAATGGTAATAATATCATAAATACCATTTTTATTTAAATATACATATATATATATCATTCTTATGTTTTAGTGATGAAAAAAATCATATCACTTGTGAAGAATGTAGTCCACACATAAATTAAGATGTTATAATTTTTATATGTATTAAATAAAATCATGTATTATATTTTAATAATTATTAATATTTCATGAGTATACTTATTATATTATTTATATCAAATATATTCATTAATATTATCCTTAGTGTCTACCATGTAAAGCGTTAGTGAGAAATTAATCGCATTGCTTTGTGAGGCGGTAGTCCACCGTACACACGTGCAATATTATTGTATCCCCGATATAAAGTAATGTATGAAGGTATATGTGATATAATAACTCAAAAAACTATTACAAATATCATATATATTCATGAAATACATCATTTAAAAATATGTGAGAGGTGATGATAGAAATAATATGACATTCATTCACGAGGCAGTAGTTTTTCATACACACAAATGATTATTTCATATCACATTTGATGGAAAATTTGATTAATTTAGGTTTTGGAATTAATATAATAAAATATCAGTATATATTTGATACATTTTTATCATATGATAATAGTATATTAATATTCTAAGGAGGTGTAAGAAGAAATAAAACAAAAATTCATAGTGAGGAATTTTACCTCATCTCATACCACCACTTTGGTATTATACCAAAATTATTCCAATAAAGGATTGATGATAAAATGAGGATACTAGGATGAGGTTATAGAATTTATTAATTGATTTTGTTAGATATTTTATTGAATAAAATGGTTTTATGGTGTCAAAAAATATAACATCCCGGACCCCCTGGTCCATTACTTTGCCAAATTTCAGGTGACTGGGAAAACCATGGGACCATAAGTAACTCATTAAGGAGTTTTCCAATAAAATAGGTCTAACCAAATGGTTCAAATGAAATTTTGGCACCATGACGGTGGCACCATCACAGTCACACACTAAAATGGTGGCACGGTTATGGTGTCTCACCAAATGGTGTCCCACCATTTGCCATTTTTTCCAGTTTCTTGAGTTTTTCCAGTTCCACTACCGATAACACATATTTTGACATAAAAGTGTTTTAATGCCTTTTTAGAAAACATTTAAATCATTTAAACCCCCAAGAGTTTGGCGACCCTTCAGTTACTAAAATGTGTGGTCTTTTTTCTCGGGGTAACACCTTTTCCCATGATTTTCAACTTCATACCTCTTACATGGTTTTCTCTATTTAAAAGATATTTATTAACTCAAAACTATTATATCCACCATGAATAAGGAGAATTATTAAATAACAATTAATATCGATGTGTGAAACTGCCCAACTACATGTTCAAT
Source organism: Viscum album (assembly GCA_963277665.1). NCBI lineage: Eukaryota > Viridiplantae > Streptophyta > Magnoliopsida > Santalales > Viscaceae > Viscum > Viscum album. The sequence continues at coordinate 1,718,448,033 of OY728126.1, forward strand.
CTATGATCCGACTTCAAGTCCTTCGAAATATTCTCCCAGATTTTAGGATCTGGCTTTTTCTTATGAAGAGATCCTCTCTTAATAATTATTTTCCATTCTCTAAGTACACTTAAGACTTATTACAGATAATAATCATGCACCTATTCTAGAGGTCTTCCTGCTCTTCCTTGAAGCCCTCGATTTTTCCTTTCCTACAAGTCATGCAACCTTAGTTCTTGACGCGGGGATAATAACTTTGATCCTTGATCATCCAAGTTGGGTTCTTCCTTCTTCTCTCTTTATTTGGAATCATAAGGGGTGAGTGTGATAATGTTTCCCTTAGGACTTAGATGAACCAAAACCTTAACGAATATAATAAATAAACTTTTAAATAATGAAGTGGTGTGAATGATTATGATGTTGTTGTATTTTTTTATCTTCATTTTTATGTTGTGAATTGTATGGGCTTATGCCCACTAAAAATAGTGGTCATTGGTAGTCATTTCTTGCACACTAATGAACCTCTATTTTTTTAGATAATCTTGTGATTTAATGGTTATAATAAAGGAATTGGTTAATAACATAAATATGGTTGATAAAATGGATTCATGATAAATAATAATCCCTATGTGATCACCCAGGCTAACCAAACAGAAAGAAGGGATTTAATGAATAGTGTGGTTAAATCTGAAAACTTCCTCACTCTATTTTAGTAATATGTGTAGTTGCTCTTTTTGATGATTGTGGAGTGACATGGATAGGGATGGGATCTCATGTTTCTAGGTTGTTGGTTTTTGTATTTGAGTCCATGAGAAGTCGGTATGTTGGGGCTTGGTTTGGTTCCTGTACATTCAGGGATCTCACGGATCCCTTTTATTGTTATGACTTTAAAAAAGAACTGGGTGTGAATTATTAAATTGTTGTTTGTCCATTTTCTTCTTAAGTCCAGTGTTGTTTTGACTTGGGTTTGTTCCTATTAGTTGTCTGATAGTGAATGAATATTTAAATGGAATCACATGAACATGATAATGAGGATTGGTATAATGGTGGATTGTTTTCCAAAAAATGGTCATGCTTTGGTTGTAATTTTTGTGTGTTTTTTTTTGCATGTAGGGATAGTAACAATTGTGGTTGTGTATGGGTTGTTTGTATTTTTTGAAACACTTAGTTTGGTACGAGTGTTTGATTGCCTATATATATAATTCTTAGTTCTTGTGTTTCTTATACACACCCCACCAATGTTGAGAACTTTGTACCGAACACAAAAATTTCATGGGGGTGTTTTTCCCAACATTCTTATGAGTAAATGGTTATTAGTTCCTTTCTGATCCCTCTCCCAGGTATCACAAGACTCTTTAGGTAGGATGTGACTGCCTAAGGTTTATTATATCCTAAGACTCTTCGAGAAGGGTGTGTGGTGGTGGTTGTCCCAGGTGTGTCTGGGCATGATTGTTTCCTAAGTGTCATTGGGATTAGGCCCAGGTGTATTTGGGAATGGTAGTTGTTGTTCTGGCCCTGGTGTTTTTGAGCATGGAAGTGGTTATTGTGGCCCAGGTTTCTGCGGGCAGGGACGTGTATGGTTGTGGTGGCCCAGGTATCTATGGGCAGGATGCATGGTTGTGATAGACCATAATTTTGTTGTTGGGGTGGAAGTGGGACTGCAGTGGAACTTTTGGGGGAGGTCTGATGCATAGTATGTCCTAAATATCCAGTGGGAAAGCGGTGCAAGGTACCTAAATATCGATGTGATATTACTATTACTTTACCTAACTTGCGTTATTTTGGGATTGTACCTTAGTGAGTCTGGGTTGATAGTTTCCTTGTTAAGTGTTTTGGTTATATTTATTTTTCACGGAGAAATATGCCTCCCTACTTGTGTATGAGAGATTTTGGTTTTCCCTACTAAGTATACCTGTATATGCACCCTACATATATAAACTACTTTTCAGTTTCTAGGAGGACATTGAGAACCAAGCTGGACATTGCTATCTTGGGAGTTGGGAGTTGTTGTTTTTTATTTTGGTTATTTTGGTACTTTTCATCAGAGTTTTCTTGTACCTTGTATCAATTTATTTTAAACATTCATATGGGAGTGGAATTATGGCTTTACTTTTACTTTCAGTTTTTTTGGAGTTGTTTGGGATTTACCGTCTTATCTCCTGATCTTATTAAATAAAAAGGTTAATGCCTTCTATTTTATATGTTATTCTATACCCTTGGTGTTTTTTTCCACTCCAAGGCCTATTGGAGGTGGGACTCGGGGGTCATTATCTTTTATTCAACTTAAATAAGGAAGGGTCTGGTAGTTTTTTGTCCCTTTCCTCATCTTTTTGAAAGAGGGTCATGACAGAATGGTATCAGAGGTGATGGTTGAGATATAGGTTGGATTTTGGGGTTAGGAAAATTTAGAATTTCATGGGATGGTAGGGAAACAATGTTATGAAATATTGGTGCATGAAATAGGATAGAGAATACCGGCTATGACACGGGATTTTAGGGGGCCCATGATCTGATAGAAGGACTCTGGGACTAACGAACGACAAAGTGTGGCTACACTGATTTAAGGGTAGAGGCCCTAGGAAAGGTGAATGCGCCATGATGACTTGTGTTCTTGTCTGTAATGGGTGTTTCTGGAAATTCAGAATGAATAAAAATTTTATGCAAAATTTAAAAGAAACCTTCTACACTACTCGGGCTTAAGCATTCCTTGTTTACCTTGCAGCTATGGCACCCAGACGATGTCCATGAGTAGTGCGGGTGATTGATGCTCTGAAGAATGATTTTTCTAATCATTTGAGTTCAGATTGAGAGGATGAGGAAGACCAGTGGTAGAATTCACTTCGTGCCTTTCAACATTAGACCCTCAAGAATTACGAGGGAAGTGTCTCAGACATGGAGATAGAGATCTAGCTCAAGGATATAGTGATAGCTTTCATCTTGATCTGGGATCTGACATAGTACTGTGTTCCTATAGCTGTAATCCATATACAAGTAGTAGCGCATCAATGGTGGATGCTCTATCTCAGGGAGAAGAAAGAGGCTGAGGTTTTGTGGACTGGATTCGAGAGGGAGTTCTGGGCAGAATTCCTTTCTTCCACAATGAAGGATGAGAAGAGGTCGGAGTTACTCTCCCTTCGGTAAGGGAGTATGTTAGTGAGGGAGTTATGGAACAAGTTCAAGGATCTCCTTAGTTTCCCTCCAAACCTCTTCCTAGATGAGGATTGGTGGGAAAGACTCTTAGAGGAGGCACTTCGACCTTCCCTTCAGTATGTTGTAACACCCTTCACTCTACTGATGTACATATAGGTTCAAAAGAAGGCTAAGGTAGTGGAGAGGATGAAAATTATGAGAGGTGTTCCACGAGAGGGCATCCAATTGATCTTGTCAAAGGGGAAGGTTGTTAGCAGCAGGCCTCCAGCATTAGGGCCTTCCAGGTTTCGGGCGATGGGGAGCAGGCCTCAGCAATTCTAGTTTCGATCTCCTGGTCCTCAACATTTTTCTATGAGCCTAGGATTGAGGTGATTTATATGTGTCAGTCATGGGAATATCTAGAATTAGTGCCCATACCAAGTGAAGTATATTGGAGGTGGGAAGGTTCATCACCCATCTCATTAGCAGTAGTTTCTGGCCACACCTTTTTAACAGCAACAGCAGTAGGGGTAGTGAGATCCCTCTCCACTGAGGGCAGACAGTGCTGAAGGAAGCTGACCCCAGGGCGCTCCTTAGGTACCTAGACTAGGGCATGGTCAGGGAGGATGCCCATATCCAAGGGACAGAGGATCTAGGCATTGTCAGTTACACTTTGCGGAGGCAGTAGTTCCGGTGGGGCCGGAGGTTGTTTGAGGTATGATCCTCTTGTTTAGTACTCTTGCATGTGCCTTGTTTGATTCAGAAGCTTCACACTCCTTTTTTGAATCGGTCTAGACCATGAATTGGGCCTAGATGTAGAGAGACTCTCTATACCCTGGTGTTGAGTAATCCAGTTGGAGATCAGACCAGCCTATTTTATGTTTGTCAAGGATGAAGTCTGATGTTAGGGCCACATCTATCCAATGGAGATCTCTTCCTACTACAAATGTAGCCATACAATTTCATCATGGGAATTGACTAGTTTTTTTCCATTCATTCAGTTATCGACTACTTCTGGAGAGTGGTAGTGTTCTCAAATATGGGTGGCCAGCGTGTAACTTTCATTGGCGAGTGGAGTTTCTAGGAGGGTAGCCAGTGACTAGAGACCATTCTCTCCTTGTTATCTGAGCTTTCTATAGAGTTGGAAGACAAAGAGATAGTAGAATTCCCATAGATCGTTAGTGATTTCCTATAAATCTTCCCTAGATAGGTGGTGAATTTACCCCCTCAATGTGATGTTGAGTTCAGGACAGACTTAAAACCTGGTGCCCATCCAATTTTGATGGTTCCTATCAGATGTCCCCTTCTGAGTTGCGGTAGTTACAGATCCAGTTTGACAACCTAATGAAGAAGGGTTTTATCCAACCGAGCACATCACCATGGGATTCTCTAGTCTTGTTCTCAAAAACGGAAAACGGTGGTCTTAGGCTAATTATAGACAACTGAAGACTGAATTAGGTGATGGTCAAGAAAATTTACCCCCTCCCAAGGATCGATGACCTTTTCGATCCATTGAACGGAGCAGGTTGGTTCTCTAAGATCAACCTACAGTTAGGATATCACCAGTTGAGGGTGAAGGAGGGTGACATATGGAAGACTTCTTTTAGGTGAATATATGGTCACTTTGAGTTCATGGTCATGTCTTTCGGCATTACGAATGCACCATCCATATTCATGGGACTCATAAACTCCATTTTCCATGTGTATCTGGACCGGTTTGTAGTCATGTTTATTAATGAAATCCCGGTCTACCCAAGATAAGAGGAGTATCATATCGAGCATCTGAGGATAGTTTTAGAAGTACTCTGACACCACTAGCTCTATGAGAAGTTGTCCAAGTGTAAGTTATGGACACGATAGGTGCACTTCCTTGGACATGTTGTGTCCCAACAGGGAATAGTAGTGGAAATGTTGAAGGTATAATAGATTGTTTCTTGGGTAGTACCCAAGAACGTGGCAGAGGTTCATATTTTTTTGGGTCTATTAGGTTACTACTGGAGGTTCTTTCCTAACTTATCTCAGTTTTTAGAGCCATTGACAGCATTGACCAAAAAATACCAAGATTTTATTTGGACTGAGCAATTCTAGGTATCCTTTAGTTATATGAAGGGGAAACTAGTTAGTGCCTCGGTACTGAGGTTTCCAGATGAAGGTGTAACGTTTGAAGTGTTATGTGATGCTTCTAGTCTAGGATTGGGGTGTGTACTGATGTAACAACGGGGAGTGATCTCTTATGGGTCTAGTCAGTTATGTCCTCATGGATTTAACTATGCCAACTAAGACCAAAATCTTGCAGTGGTTTTGTTCACACTGATGTTTTTTCAGAATTACCTCATTGGAGAATGCATCGTGGTCTTCACGGATCACAAGAGCTTAAGGTATGTATTCTCTCAGCAATACTTGAACATGATACAGTGAAGTTGGATTGAGTTTCTTCAAGACTATGAATTCAAGATCTCATATACCTCAAGAAAGGGGAACATAGTGGCAGATTCCTTGAGAAGGAAGTCGTATAAGTACGTGGTTCGGGAGTCAGCAGATGCTTGGAAAGCAATGGAGGACTTGGTTGCTTTACATCTAAGAATGATAGAAGATTATGGTAGAGGTTGTATGTTCCAGATGACAGTGCAGTATTCCTTGGTACATTATGTGGAGTCTTAGTGGGGGGACTTAGAGGCTGAAGTGATGCATTACTGTGTTATCCAGGGCAATTCTCCAAAAGGATGGTCGGAAGATGGTCGGAATCAAATGATTTTTCGCGAGAAGTTGTTTGTCTCGGAGATGATGAAAACGAGAGTTCTTAGTGATTTCCATAACTCCACCCTAGCAGTGCACCTAGGAGTTTACATGATGTATTGAGGCTTGAGGGGTTAGTTTTGGTGGCCCATAGTGAAGCAGACAGTGGTAGAGTTTTTGGAAAAGTTCCTCATGTGCCAGCAGGTGAAGGAAAAGCATTGTGTTCTGGGTTGTATGTTACAGCCTTTAGATGTCCCAGAGTTTAAGTAGGACAACATCTCAATGGATTTCATCACAGTACTACCTAGGGTTCAAGTAGGTTGCAATGTTATCTGGGTAGTGGTAGACCGGCTGACGAAATCAGCTCACTTTCTGGAAATCAACGAGTTGCGTGTAGTGGATGCCTTAACACAGAGGTACACGGATGAGGTGGTGTGGTTTCATGGAGTTCTAAGGTCCATAGTCTCAAATCAGGATGCATGTTTTACCTCATTAGTCTGGAAGGTATTGAAATGTTCTTTTGGAATCTAGTTGTGCCTTAGAAATTCATTCCACCCCTAGATAGATGGGTAGACATAGAGGACCATCTAGACGTTGGATGATATGCTACGGGCATGTGTTTTAGACTTCAGAGGATTGTGGGTATGACACTTTCCTATGGTATATTTTCCCTAAAAAATAGCTATCACTCTACCATTTTCATTGCTCCATTCTAAGCTTTATATGGAAGGTTGTGTTGTTCGCTTGTGTGTTGGACCGAGGTTGGGGAAGCAGGTGTTCTTGGCCCATGTGTAGGTTAGAGCATGACGGAGAAGGTTCAAATTTTTCATGAGAGGATGAAGATAGATCAGGACCGGCAGAAGTTATATGTCGATCATAGGAGGATACCCTTGGAGTACGATGTAGGGGACCATGTGTTCTTAAAGTTCTCCCCTCGGTATAGGAAATAGAGGTTTGGCAGGGGAGTAAGCTTTCTTTGAAGTTCTTCAAACCCTTCAAGGTGTCATGATGGGTTGGCGAAGTATCTTATCAGCTGGTGCTACCACCACCACTACAGAGGGTCCATGATTTCTTCCATGTGTCTTAGCTCGATCAGTATATATAAGACGATTTTCATGTCCTTGACTGAGAGGATCTGGATATCGAGGATGATGTGATGTTCATTGAGCGACCAGTGAGGATCGAGGATCATGAGGAGAAGGTGCTTCATGGAAAAACCATTCCCTTGGTTCATGTGTTATGGAGGCATGGTGGCCTTAAGAAGAGTACCTAGGAATGGGGGACATAAATGCATGCCCAGTACCCAGATCTGTTTTGTGTTTTGATCTTGTGTTTTCCTTGTGCTTTAATGTGATGTAATGCTTAACCAATTAAACTATAATATGGTATGTTTAAATTATTCTATGAATTTTTGTAGTGTCCTCACTATGGGTAGGGGAGGACCTAATCCCTAATCAAGATTTATTAAGGTGGATTTGATTAAACTAGTGTGGGGTGAGTCAGTGCCACCCAAAGAGAATATTATCTCGACATGGAGGAAGAGACTCCCTAGCCCATACGTCTGGGCGATGTGACCTTTATACATTTGTGTGGTTACTTAGGGGATAAGGGTGGTAGTGTACCTATAGTTTTTCATGAGATAGATGAGGGATATTTGTTCCTAGATATCAAGGTTGTTCCATATTTCAAACAAATATTGGATGGTTTGTCCCTGAGAGGTATCTTAAGAGGTGGTTTTTCAGACCCCTACATTATCTTTGAGTTTACTTCTTAATTCTCAAAGGAAAGAATAGTTTGAGGGGTATCTGATGTAATGGCCCAGACCCCCCCCCCCCCCCCCCGAGTCTATTACATTTTTAAATTTATAGTTTGAGAGGTATATGATGTAATGGCCCACAAAATAGTGGAACTGTCATGGTCGCACACCGAAATGGTGGCACCGCTTACGGTGTCTCACGGTCATGGTGGAACCGTTATGATGTCTCACAAAACGGTGTCCCACACTTTACCATTTTTTCCCAATTTCCTGAGTTATTCCAATTCCAGCCCCGATAACGCATCTTTTGACATAAAAGTGTTTTAATACCATTTTCAAAGCCATTTAAAGCCTTTAAACCCCAAGAGTCATTATCTTCACCATCTCTAAGAAGAATTATTAAATAAAAATTAATCCCAACATGTGAACCTGCCCAACCGCATGGTCCTACCATGATCTGACTTCAAGTACATCGAAATCATCTACCTAATTTTAGAATATGTCATTTTATTAAGTTGAGATCTTATCTTCATAATTCTTTTACTTTCTCTATGTACACCTAAGGATTAATCTGAATACGAATCTTGCACCCGTGTTGGAGGTCTTCCCGCTCAGCCTTGAAGCCCTCAATTTTTCTTTTCCTACAAGTCGTGCATCCTCAGTTCTTTACATGAGGATAAAAAATTCAATCCTTGATCATCCATTTAGGGATCTTCCTTTATCTCTCTTTATTGTTCATCATGCGGGGTGGGTGTGATAATGTTTCCCTCAGGACGTAGATGAAACCAAACCTTAACAAAGATAATAAATAGACTTTTAAATAATTATGGGGTTTGAATGATGATGATGTTTATATATTATTTTAGCTTTATTTTTATGTTGTGAATTTCATGGGCTTATGACCACTAAAAATAGTGGTCGTTGGTGGTCCTTTATTGTACACTAATGAACCTCTGTTTTTCAAGTTAATCTTGTGATTGAGTAACTGTAACATAGAAACTGGTTAATCACGTAAACTTGGTTGATAAAATGGATTCCCAATAAATAAAAATCCCTATGTGATCAACCCAGCTAACCAAATAGAATGAAGGGATTAATTAATATTTTGGTTAAATCTAAAAACTTCATTTATCTATTCTGGTAAAATGTGCGGTTGCTCTCGTTGATGCTGGTGGAGTGACGTGGATGGGGATAGGATATCCTATTGCTCAGTTGTTGTTTTGTGGATTTGAGTCCATGCAGAGTCAGTATGTTGGGGCTTGGTTTGGTTCCAGTACTTATAGGGATCTCACAAATCCGTTTTTTGGTTTGACATTACAAGAGAACCGAGTGTGAATGCTTAAATTACTGCTTAGATGTTTTCTTCTTTGGTCCAGTATTTTTTTGACTTGTGGTTGTTCATGTTAGTTTCCCAGTAGTGAAGGAATATTTAAATAGAATCACTTGAACATGATAATGAGTATAAGTACAATGGGGGATTGTTTTCTAGAAATGTATTGTTCTCGAGTTGTGGTTGTTGTGTGTTTGTTAATGTAGGGATAGTAACGAGAGTGGTTGTGTATGGGCTGGTTGATTGTTTCAAAAACCTTAGGTTGGGATGAGTGTTTGATTACCTATATGTATAATGATTAGTTATTGTGTTTCTTATACACACCACATCCATGTTGAGCACTTCATTCTGAACGCCCCCATTTCATGGGGGAGGGTGTTTTTTCCAACATTTTTATGAGTGGCTGGTTATTAGCTCCTTTCTACTCCCTCTCCTAGGTAACCCAAGACTCTTTGGGTAGGCTGTGATATTCTAAGGTTCATTATGGCCCAAGACTCTTCGGGAAAGCTGTGTTGTGGTGGTTAGACTAGGTGTGTGCGGTCATGTTTGTTTCCCAAGTGTCTTTGGGATGAGTCCCATGTGTCTTCAGGCGTGGCAGTGGTTGTTCTGGCCCAGGTGGCTTTGAGCATGGTAGTGGTTGTTGTGGACCAGGTGTCTGGAAGTGGGTACGTGTGTGGTTGTGGTGGAACAGGTGTTTATGGGTGGAATTCATGGTTGTTATATCCTATATGGTTGTTGTTGGGGCGGCAGTGGGACTGTAGTGGAACTTGTGGGGGAGGTCTGATGCGTAGGATGTCCTAAATAACCATTGGGAAAGTGGTGAGGGGTATCCAAATATCGATGTTCTATTTCTATTACTCTACCTAACTTTCATTATTTGGGGAGTGTTCCTTGGTGAGGCTAGGAGGATATTTTCCTTGCTAGGTGCTTTGGTTATCTTTATTTATCATGGGGTATTAGAATTCATCCCCACTTTTGCATGAGAACTTTTGGTTTTCCCAATTGAGTATACTTGGATACTCATCCTATGTATATAAAACTTCTTTCAAGTTTCCAGGAGGACATTGAGGACTGTGCTTGACCTTACTAACTAGGCGTTGGGATTTTTTGTTGCTACTTTTCTTTCTTTTGGTACTTTTCATTAGATTTTCTTGTACCTTGTATCAATTTATTTTGAACATGAATATGGGAGTGGATTTTTGGATTTACTTTTACTTTCAGTTTTTTTTACTTGTTTGGGATTTACCTTCTTATATCTCGATCCTATTAAATAAAAAGGTTATTTCCTTACATTTTATGTGATATTCTATACCCTTGGTACTAGTCGCCACTCTGGGGCCAATTGGAGGCAGGACTCGGTGGTCATTATCTCTCATTCAACATGAAGAAGGAAGGTTCTGGTAGTTTATTATCTCATTTCTCATCTTGGTGATGGTAGGTCATGACAATAAAAGAGGATAGGTTGTTGCGTTTTATAAGTCAGGTGACTCGCACGCTTTCAATTTAAAAAAAAGGCATACACACATTTCTCACATGAAAAAAAACCATAAAATGAAAAATTATCAAAAAAATATACATTATAAGATCAAAATATGAAAATAAATTTGATTTTAGAAATTTTTTATCATTTTTATCCTTATATTTTAAGTTTATCCCCTAGTAAACCTGTTTTTACCTTAACCATGGTAATTTATTTTTAATGTATTCACTATTAATTATGGTCAAAAATTAACTTGAAAATATTAGATAATATAATTTATTGTGATTCAATATATTAATTATATCTTAAAAATTCATTTCAAATAACTAGAAAATTTTAATTTAAAATTAGTCACGTAGACACGATGAAAAAGTTAGTTTTCAAGAAGTGTATTTTGCAAGAAAAAAATTATTTTAAATTAACACTATTACTAATAATAATCCTTGTATGAATATAATTTAATATTAATTTTTATATAATGTATAAAATTCATTTAAATCATTCTTAATTATGAGTTTTTTAAATTAATTATAAAAGTTAAATATTGTTCACTTTAAAACAATTTTCATAAAAATCATGTTTTTTTAACCAAAATACTATCTTATAACAAAATCCAATATGATAATGATTTTAAAAAATTAATTGGCTTTAATATAACCAAATAATAATTTTTCACATTAAAATATATTCAAAACATAATGGGAATATTGAATTGATTAATTTATTGAAAATAAAATATATATTTATAAAAAAAATCTATAGTTTTCTCTATTCACTAAAAATAAATATTTTCTATAAAAATAGAAAAACTTAAATAAATGTAAATATTGATATTCAGATCTCAAAAATTATTTAAATTTTATAGAATTTATTGTCTAAAAAACCTCAAATTAATTATATTAATTTTTAATGAGAATCAATAAAAATCATTTTTGAAGAAAACATATTTTTAAAGAATAAAATTACTTTACTAAAAAATGATTGATTATTTACAAAATATTAAAAATAATTTATATTGAGTTGGATATATATATATCATAAATTTTTTAATACTATTTATATCAGCTGATTTTACAGTGAGGTTATAATAGTCGTATATGTTTCGAGTTATTTGATCTTGGTGTTTCATTTCAAATACACTATTAAACATAGTTTTATTTTCTAAACTATATGGACATTACATAATGGGATTTAGTTCAATGTTTTATTCCCTTCTTTATTAAGTTTTAACTTCCATTATTTGATGGGATTCAGAATTACAAAGATATAGGGTCTCACATAAAGATTAAACCTTTTAAATATTTCATGCCTTATTTAATTTCCTATCATCACATGGTTGTGATTTTTTTATAAATAGTGGTTATGGATTATTAATCTAATAAGTTAGTAGGTTTAATTTAATATAATTTTAAATTGTACAAATATATACACTGATTCACCCCCCCCCCCACCCACTCATCTCAATGGTTATCACAAACCTACAAAACTTCAATTAGTATCTGTGGGAAAGATTCCATTATCATATCCTTATTATGGAAAATATCAACACCTAGAACAATAAAGGTATTACTATATTGGATGTAAAAATTATCATGTTTGAAAAAATAAAATGATTTTGTATCATCTATCTCCTATCCCATAGGTTATTTTTTCAATTAAAATTTGGTTTCCGCCCATTGAGAAAAAATATCAAATGATGTCTACTAACTAAATAAAAATAAGAGTTATAGGGTAAGATTAAAATTTAATTCATATGAATTTATTATAATATTTTTTCACAAAGGTGAAAGAGCTCAAAATATCCAAATAAGCCTGGGAAATCTCGAAATTGTATTCAAGGGAAACAAAAATATAAATGAATAAATATTAAAAATCTAGAAAAGCAAGTTAAAAGACACCAGAATTGATGTTGAAGAAAATTTTGATTAGTACTTCACCAGAGTAAATTTTGTTTTTCATACATTATAAGATTTTTATATTCCTTGAAATATTATAAAATTTTTTAGAAACTCTGAAGAAAATTCTTAGCTAGTTTTGAATCAATATTCTCAACATTATAATATAAATATGATTTATCTCATGATGAATTGATTCAATTTCATGATAATTTTTATACGAGGAATGCTGTAGAAATCAAAAATAAGGGCAAGGATGAAATGTATTTTGAATCTATTATAATGATAAATCAAAACCAATTGTTAAGAAAGTTCATTTAAAGAATCATGGGAAATCGTCGCCTAGTAAATGTAAAATTTCATCTGATAATTATAAAAATAAGGATAAATAGGAAAAAACTTGTAAGCGCATAGATATTTAACATTTGGAGGTATCCTAAACTGTTAGTGATTTTCCCACATAAACCAAGATGTCCTTAAATGTCATAGTTATGAAGGGTGTAGATAAGGAGAAAATGGAAAGTCCAATAGTTCAGTAGCTTATCCTTCATTCCAAAGGAGAGACGCTGGAGGAGTCCTTCAAGATCAACATCACAGAGGGGGAAATCCATAAAAAGTTTGAAAATATCTTCATATTGACATTACTGAGGAACATGTTAATTATACTGATAAAAAAATGGAATTTTGGTTTGTGGATTCAATGAGGGGAAACGATCTTTGAAAAACACATGTAGACCTGATCCAACATGACCTTCCATTTTGAGGATCTCATAAAAGATAATTCATACATTGAGGAAACATCCATTGAGTGGAATATTTATTGAGTAAATCAGTCTAATTCTCTTAATTTTTTTGAAATGACCTAGATATCTTGATTATATTTTTATGATTTATATCTATGAAATTTTTGTTTCCTAGTTTTCTTTAAAAAAAATTGAAATAAGAAAACTTATTATTAGTAAAATTTCATCATTTTTTATTGAAAATGGTAGTGTTTTGATTATTTTTGGGAAATAATAAATTCACTTAGTAAGAAATTTTCACCATTATTGGAAGATAAAATGGTATAAACCTCAAAAAATATCTAAAAGGAAAGAATGTAGTCATATTAAAGAATGAGAATTGAGGGTTTTATTAGTTTTATGGAATTTATTCGAAAAGTGATCTGAAATTTTAACATATTATATAAATTCTTATAAATAGGTATGGACTAAGGGGGAAATAGTGGAAGAAAAATATGTACATTTTTAAGGAATATGAAAAATCAAGGAAAAGTCATAGGAATTTAGAAAGATTTACATAAAAACTAGTTTTATTTTTTGGATGAAGATTATGGAATATGTGACCAATCATGTCACCTTGCTAAAGACTGTGTGATAGCTCTTCTAGGATTATACTATTATTCTATGAAAGAAAAAAGAAAATTTTACATTTGAAGAAATGGATGTTTATTATTGAGATAACTCTAGAAGCTATAAAAAAAAGAAAAAAACATTGATTATTGATAGTTGTGGTTCTACATACAGGATAGGTTATTTTATGATCTTGAAAAATAATAAATAATTTTTCGATAGAGTAGTTACTTTTATGATAAATGGTTCCTTAAATTTCAAGGAATAAAAAATGTTGATATTAGGGATCGAATACTCTAATATAGTTATGTTTCACATGTTGATGGGTATAAACACAATTGAATAAGTGTTATAATCATTTTTCATGATGGTAAGGATTTTATCTTAAAAACGTTTCTATATAATCAAATGTGTAGAGTATGAAAAAAAATGTCACCGTGGAAGAAGGAACAAATTGATATATTTTTCAAATTAGAGTACTTTCTACCTCATATTACTTATGTTTTGGGGGTGAATATAAGTTGTGTAACTAAATATATGTGAACCCTTTCTAGTAAATTATGAGTAATTTTTTTAATATATATTCTATAAGAAACCTAACACCACTAAAATGGAATGAATATTTTGATTTTATTACATCTCGTAAATGGAAGATGGGTAGTCAAAAACATAAGAATGATGAAATAAAAAACACCATACATGTTGATCTTATTCACTATAATAATTGTAGGATGATGAGACATCAATAAATAAAAGATGATTTATAATATTCACCTTTTATTATATACCTCACTCAGATGACCAACATAATTTTTTTTAAGTAAAAATCAAAGTCTATAGAAATTTTATTTTTTTTCAGAAGGTAAGTTGAAATAGAAATGTGAGGGTATACACTAAACTATGAACTCATAACTGAAAGGAATACTAAATTAATTCTTTTAAATATTATCTCAAGAAACATGGAATAAAACAAAAAATCAGTTCTAGATCCACTCCTTGAAAAAATTGAGTAGTATAAAGAAAAAATGTAATTCTACTAGATATGGGAACAAGTATACTGGATGAGTATAAACATTCTCAATTATTCTATATAAAATCTAATATAACTATTATTAATTTAAAAAAATATATAAATTTATTGTGGAAAAAAGAAAAAATGACCTCCTATTTAATGTGATATAAGAAAAAATATTTTTTTAAATTTTTCACTGTTTTATGGAGTCCATACATAATAAAGATCAAAATTTTGAATCTTGTAAAATTCAATGAAATTTATAAGGAAGGCATTTTCATTTTATTTTCATCGAATTTAAGAGGTTACAAATTATAGAATAAAAATTTAAAATATTTGGTGGATTATTATGATGTAAATGTTACTAAAAATACCACCTCCTCTAAAAAAGTTTTTGAAAATTTTGTTGAAGTTGAATGTGAGGCAAAATAGGTATATACAGACTTATTAGAATCATGTGATGAGGATATTTAAACAAGAATAAAATATGTAAAATTACATACCCTAAAAATAGTTTAAAACTAATAATATATTTAGGAATTAGAATGGTCTATTTTAGACTATAATGGAGTGGATATTAGAAAATCAAACATTAGTCATCTCAACGGTGTATCTGAAATCAATTTTACAGATGGTCAAATATAGTGAATGGGTTTTTCATATGAATTAATAGTTAGATGAGATTTCTAAAAATGAATCATGGGGAATTTTCCCATGACTAAAATAAAATAATATTATAGGGACTAAGTTGATGTACAAAAAAAAATATGGATAAATTTTGAGAAAAAAAATCATCACTTGTTTACAATGGTTACTCACAAGTGTAAAGTATTTATATTGAATAAACCTTTTCCCCTATCATGTTATTGTAAACTATAATAATGTTATTATTTTTATTGCACATCATTGTCACAAATTTTATCATATTTATGTAAGGACAAAATTAATTAATAAATTTATTAAAGAAGATGTTTACATTGAGAAACCATATTGTTTCATACATGAAAAATATGGGATTGTGGTATTTAATTTGATTAATGGATAATATGGGTTGAAAAAATATACATTTACCTAGTATAAAAAAAATAATATAGTTTCCAGTAGATTTTGATATTTTTTAAATTCAAAGTTGATAGTAACTTATATGTGAAGGATATGAAATCAAATACCATGATTATTATTTTTTATGTTGCTGACATTGTTTTTTTAGGTATTACTATCAATTGTAAAAACATTTTGATGATAAGATAGATATTAAAATTGAGATTTCAATTATTATATAATTAAAATTATATATTAAATTAAAAGTGTAAAAAATTCAAATAAGTATTTTTTTTTCATGAGAATAAATGTATATCATGGACTTATGATAAAATTATGGGTTAACAGACCCAAAATATGTTTCAACACCTTTCTTTATTGGCCTGAATATGAGAAAATATGAATTTGGAAAAAAATTAATAAAAAATACTTTCAAATTTTGATATTAAGTTTTCTCTATCATATTGATTCAATTATAGACATATATTATGATGTTTAATTGATTGTAATATATTAGAGTGATCCAATGTAATAGAATATGCACGTAGAAAAAATAATTCTTAAATGTGTTAAAGAAATACCATTTTATGTTCAATTATATAAATGATTTTATGAACTGAAATTTCATAGACACGCTGATATTGATTGAGTTGGAGGTTGTAATTATCAAAAATCAACATCTGGATTAATTTTTTTAAATAATGTTGTGTGATTTGTAATATAATAAGAAAAGTTCCATTACATTGAGTTCAATTAATATAAAATATGTTTCTACTACTCATTCTTGTACCTTGAGAATATGGATTAATTTTTTGTTGGAATATTTTATAGTAAATTATTGTAAACCATTGATGATGTATTGTGATAATAAAATGTCCATTGATCGTTATAAAATAATTAATAGTAATTGAAATAAAAAAAATATAAAAAATATAATTTTATCAATGATATATTTTCTAATGAAGATGTTATATTGGAGTAACTTTCTAAAAAATATCAAATTTTTGATATTTTCAACAATGATATTTCAAAATAAATATTTGTGTAATTGTGGGTACAACTTCATATTCAGTCCTAAAATAATACTTCCTAAACATCTTAAGAGAGTCCCCAAATGTGATTTTATTTTGATGAAAAAGTGTGTGAGTATGTACGACATTTTATGAGTCAATAAAACTCATTATAAAAAGAATATAAAGTTTTGTGTGTCATAAAATGGTACAGATAAGAAATTTTTAAAATCAAAATTTTATGGGGTGTTAATCATAACATAGAAAAAAAATATTTTCAAGAAGGGATGAAATTACGTAGAAAAATCAACTTATCCAACTATGTGGTTTTAAAACACTCTCTTTGAGAAAGTTTATGGTTTGATAAAAGTTAAAATATTTAGAAGAAAATTATCTGTAAAAAAATTGTGTGTTCAAAATTTTTTTGAGAAGATTGTAAATGTTTTCAAATAATGTTTCCATAAAATCCATTGGAAAATTATTAATATCATATGTGGGGTTTCCATACTGATGTTTTGTATTTTTTTCAATATATTTTTTTTATTAATGTTATTGATAACAAGGGGAGAATGTGTTGGTAGATTTTATGAATTTTTTTATGAAGCTATTAGATATTAAAATTAAATTTTTATGATGTTTTTTCATGTCAATAATATATTTTATATTATGTATATAGATTTTAATAATTTTCTATTATGATTTTTATGGATAAATTATAATGTTTACATAAATTTTTTAAGAAACATTTATAAAAATTCATATAATTCCTTTCAGATCATCATGTTTCTAAAATCATGATGATAATCATGACTCGTGGTGATTTTTTTCAAAGGATGTTTTTATAAGAATTTATTAGGAATATTAAGAAATATAAAGTTGATGAACAATAAAAATGGATAAGGTAATAGAAAATTGATGGATTAATAGTACAATGGATGAACATCAAGCAATTTTTGTGTAGAGTTAACAATATATAGACTTTATAATGTCGTTATTATAAAGTTAAAGTTGTAAGAGTTACAAAGATTAATTTATTGATTTTAAACATACTGATAGTGCATATTTCATTTTTCAAGATTGATAAAAAAATAGGTATCAATTTTATGAAATTGATTTTACAATGTTTATGTAACAAAGTCAATTTGACATTAGTAAAAATTTTATGAATAGTAAAACATAAGAATGAACAGTAAAAAAGATGGAGGAAAATAAAATAGATATATGAATAGTATAATAGACCTAGAAACTATAAAATGGATATATGAATAGTACAATAGACAAATTAACCATAAATTTCATAGATGAATAGAAAAACGAATGGACTAACAGTGAAACAGATAGATGAAGTGTAAAAATTATGGTGGAATAGTAAAAATGAAGGAGGAAAAGTTCACTAGATAGATGAACCTTAAAATTATAGTGGGAATAGTTAATTGGAAACACTGAATAGTAAATTAAAAAAACATTATTTGGATGGAATTCTTATAATGTTTAAAGAATTTTCAAAACACTATGAATAAGAATAATTAAAGAAGTTATTTAATTAACAGTTTAATAAAGTAATAAGATGTTTCTTAACAATATGTTTTAGAATGTTTGAATAAGATAATTAATTAATAGTATAATAATGTTTAATATTGTTCTTTAGTGACACGGTTATGATAGTTTGAATAATTTTCTCATCAATGACCTTAAGAAAGATTGATGATGTTCTATAATAAGGTGTTTAAGTAATATTAAAAAAGTACTTTGAATACATTGTAAGAATAACATAATGAGTTCATTAATGATGTGTTTATTTAAATTCAAATTAATTTTGGTGACATTTTTTTGAATCAATCCTTAAGAATATTCTATAATACTTGAGATACATCTAGAAAATTTTATTTTGTTGTGATTTTTTAAATTTTAATTTCAATGGGCATGAAAATTAATTTTTTTTCCTTCTAATTTTTTTTATCTAACCTATATAAAATTGATTTAGTTCAATGATACTTAACACTATTCACCTGTACAAAAACCAAAAAACACTATATATATTTTTTATGTGTCAGTTTCCAACCATAAGTTTCAATTGAATTGGCTTAACTAGTATGGTTTTAGTGAAAAACAATTCAATTGAGATTCCACTAAATAAAACTAGATATATATTAATGGATAGAGTTTATGAGAATATTTTGAGTTTTAGTGGTTTTTAAAATGGACAAAATGTAGTTTAGAAATGTTTTATAGTTTCAGTGAGCCATACAATATGGACACTTACTATATGAGGAAAACATATAGTGGTTTCCATGTTAAAATGGGGGACCTTTTTTAAAAAATGTTCTCCTATTTTATGGTGTCTTTGTTTTGTAATAAAAAAATTTGTAAACTATATGGAGTTACTATTATCATTCATATCGGTAGATATGAAGAGTTTAATAGTAATTGGATTAATGTTTTATTCACTAGTTTATTAATAGTGAATTTCCATGGATCTACAAGTGTTTCCATGGAAATGATATGGGTTATCACACTAAGGTAAAGCCTTCTAAATATTGTGTGCCTTGTTTTCATTCTTATATGTTCATTCTTGTGAGTTCTTATGAAAAATTGATAAGGATATAAACTCTAACATGTATTATATGGTTATTTTTAATGAATATGTATTCATAAAAATGTCAACACTAATTCCACATCACCCACCCCAATTACAAATAGTTCTCATGGTCCTAAGGAACTAAATTCAGTTTAAATTATAAAACCACTCCTTCCATAAGTTTCATCAAGTGATATCACCATTTATCCACTACAGTCCCATCAACTATCCTGTAAAAAATGAAAAAATATATTAACCATTATCTATCACACTGATTGGCCAGTGGAGACCCATCATTGGGATTCTCATCCACCTACAACTTACACATTATACAATGTTTTAGGTCATCATCCAACTACTCAAAAATATACACAAGTCCTTCGATGAAGGAAATATCGATATGTGACACCTAACCTACCCAATGGTCATGTAGAAGATTGCATCCTATTGATTAACTTAAAATAACTCTCCCTTAATTGAAATATAATAGTCATGCATAAGGAAATTAGTAATATGAATACAAGAATTAAAATAACATCAACAATGAGGTATAATTTAAAAAATATAAAAATTTACATGATAATATCCCTCCTTAAATTTCTTTTCATTTTACAATGAAATAACGCAATCATAACCTCATTTTAATATTTGATAAATAAGAAAGTAAAATCCATAACGAATAATCTACATTAACCTAAACTATCCAAGAGCCCTCCTAATATTGAAGTACTATTTCCAAGTCCTTCTCTTCAGATATATATCTTGACACATAGTTGGATCCTCCCATATTTGTAGATAAAGTTATCAATTATTTCTCATCTTATATCTCTAATATTTTATCACTTTAAATCATATTTATCTTAGTATTTATATACTTATATTGTCCATATAGTCATATATTTATCAATTTTAATTGTATAACTTTTAATCACAAATATGAAAAAAAAACATATATGGAATATTACATGTACTTAATTCAAAATATATAAACCCATGTGAATTATAGTTTCTTAGATAAACCTATTATTATTTATAGATATAATCACTATTTCATGTTCTTAACATATTGGTCATTTTCACTTCATCCTTATGTTACCAAATTAAAAAATACTAAACACATCATCATTAAAAACTCAATATCACATGATACTTCTCTCTAAATGGAATAAAAAATTAAATGTAAGCATTTCACTAGGAGTTTCATATAAATAGTTTACAAATTATCATCATAAAGTGACCATCTTCACTGCTACACTAAAGCATTGACCAATTTTATTTTAGATAATACTAGTGATCCATGGGAACCCCTCATATATAAGAGACCAGTACATATTCATAATTCATGAATAGTGTGTCAAATCACTGCCTTATGTCATAGAAACATTACTCTAGTAATTTTTCTGAATTTTTTCATCCTTCCTGAAAAAGACTCTATGGTCATTTGATACTCTTCCACCACACACACATTGATTTTCAGTGGGAATTTCATTATTGAATTCTTTATAGTGTCCAAACTGAATATATATAGGTGACTAGTGTGGCAAGTATATTGTAAAATAGTTCTAGGTTCTTTAAAAAATAGAAAAAAAATTCATGATATGGAACATGATCATTTTTATAAGTTAATGAATATTTTGTCATTACCAGATCCTAAATAATATAATCGCTCAAGTGAAATCTCATTTAAATATAATTTTCTAAATATAACTCCTGAATATTATTATAAGCATTAACCCATTTCATGGCTCCCCTATATACATGTCAACATTCATTCATGTGAATCACATTGATACATTAGTATTATACCCCCTTGATTTCTCTATATTTTATCCATATATAAACTTATGTATGGACTATACACACATGCTCATCCTCTTTTTACCAGTAGGATGATTGATGTCCAGCTTGCCCTGAGGGTTGGTTGGATCTCTTGGATATGCTAGTAGGCCCTAATTTTTAATACTAAAAATAAAGTACCAATTATTTGAAAAATATTTATTTACTAAAATCTGGAAAAATTAATTTCAAATATCTATACCCATAAAATAAATAAAACAACTAACAAATCATCTTGGGAACTCAAATTATTAACAAGTTTTTTGATTTTTTTAAAAAGGTATTATACATGAAATATGAATGTCAAATCCCCCACACATAAACCATCACTTGCCTAAATTATTTTATCACTACAAAAATTATAATTTATTACCATGATATCAATATTTAAATGCAATGAAAAAAATTAAATAATTATAAATTAAGAAAATACTTTTAAGAATTACATAGAAATATCAATGTAAATCCTATCTTTTCTAATAATATAATTAGTAATTTATTTTAATTTCCCCCCTATGAAAATTATATTTTCTTATTTTAAAATCCATTAAACTATATTAATATATTATAACTACAAAATGAAAACATGATTTACCTCACATAAATTTCTTTTCACCCAATAATCATGTTATCAATTTAAATATAGTTATTCTCATAACATGAACACATTCTATAAACCATAATTCTTCATTGTATATCAAATATCCAATCTATAGAATTAAATATCATTAATAATCATGATAGATAAAAAATAGTTATCATATGAATCTATGTATTAAGAGTAGATATGTAATAGTCTTAAAACAGTTAAGCCTCAAAATGAGGTTTAAAAACCAAAGTAATTTTCATGATAATAAACAATCCAACTCAATGAAAGTTTCATTCTCAATGATATACACCGACTTCCCCCAAACAGAACGTTGGTTATGAAATATAACAAATCATAATTAATGAATACCCGCTAGTTTTTTCATTTTATATTTTCATTTTTTCATTGAAATATATGGTTTGTAAAATTATAACATTTCTCACCAACACTACATTATCTTATAATGATAGTATTAATAACAATATCATTAGTTAATACATGGGGATTTTAATCCCACATAAGATAAAACTCATTTTTCACTCCTTTCCAATATATTTTTTATTAACACAAATAAAAAATCAATTTTTCAATAGGGATAATAGTGATACACAATGAATAGATAAATCTTGAACATTTTCCCAAATCACATGAAACAAATCCTAATAAATTATATTCAATGTAGAATACTACATTTCACCATTTATAACCTCTACCCAACACTTAATTAATTAAATATCATAAAAAATACTAAGATTTGGAAAGGAAGGATAAAATCGTCCTGTAATGTTCTTTTTTACAAAAAAAATGTCATTTATGGACTATAATGGCTTAAAAAATATGTAAAATTTCAGGTTATGTATCAATGATAATTTATTTTCAATTAAATTTCAAAAATGACATTTTTAGTTATTTTATATAAACATATATTTGATCATATATAAATGCATGTTCTATAAGTTAGACATTCCCCAAGTTTATCTGGAGAAATATACTTCGAATTGATGGAAAATATTAGTTCTATAATCATATAAGGAAAGCGAACATATAATAAAGAATCAATTACACATGAAATACAAATAATAAAAAACTAATCAATAGGAAATTCACGTATTTAAAGAATGAAAAGTGGAATACAATTTTATCTACATAAATCAACTAGCATCTAAAAAATCTTGATTCATTATATCCAAGGAAATATGCTTTTATATACTCATTTAATCCAAAATTTTAATCATGTAATTTTATATTCATTGAAATATAAATCATAGAATTAGGGTTATCAATAGAAATTTTTATATCATAGAGAAAAAGTATAGAAATAATATAATGTGGGTATGAAATTTTTCATTTAAAACTCAAAAATGGGAAAAAATTTCCATGAGTAATAATAAACAAGATCACAAAATTCATACTCTCCATTAACAATGAATCTATTTATCTTATTAACATATTGTTTCATTACATGTTCCTTACTTGATCATGGTCCTATAAAATAAAACATCACATCAATACACATGGTCAATAAATGTTATGCTCAAAAAGAAAATGAGTAATTGAAATAAATATTAATATATTACTAAACTAATTCCTATAGAAATAGAAAACCACTATGTTTTAGGAATGAAAATAAAAACTCAGGTTGACTCCTATAAAACGCTTTTTTTATAGTCCTTTAGCTCAAAAATGCCTTTTTGGGTCATGTAATTTGAGTACAGTTATTTTTTTCCTCTTCTGGGTTTAACTATAATTGATTTTTTTCCATTCACCCTATTTATCCCCAATTTCACTCCTCTTTGAAAAAAAATTCTAACATTATTGAGGTGTCTATAAGTTAGTTTAAATATTGAAGAATTTATTTAGTATCTCATGGGCTATCAAAATTTAGAATAATTCTTATTAGATTTATTTTTCTTACTATTTTTACAAATTTTAAACCGACTTTACAATTTCAGTATCCACCGTTTATTCTTATTTTTTTATTAATGTTTATATTATAGTTCATTGAGGAATTTCATTATATATGTATTAGTTTCTCTCTCCTATTTCTCTTACTCATTTTAATCTTCAAATTCATTTTTCTTATCTTCCTCTTTCTATTTTCATTTAGCCTCATCTTATTTTTAAGAGGAAACTATTACGTTAAGACTCGTAAATATTTTCTATAGAGTTTTTAAGATATCAAGTAAGGTAAAATAATATCTTTTTATTTTGAGGCATGTTTATATTTTTCATCCTCTTATGGACCATAAATATAGAAGGTGAACACATTGGAAATTTTACCCTTATATTCTTAATTACAATTATCTATAGAAACATTTTCCACCATGATCTTCTATATAGATTCCTCAACAAATTTTACCATCCTCACCAATCCTTGGATTGCATCCTTAAAAGTGAATTATAACCCATAGTTGAGTGGCTCATCATTACTAAGGTGTGGTTTTGTGTTTCCTTCTACATGATTTATTTAGATATCCAAAAAATGAGAAGATAACATATCATCCTCCATTAATATTCAGTGATCTTAAAATATCACAACAAAAAAAAGATACCCATTTATAAGAAATAAAAAATGAAAATTAAAGAAAAACCATGAAAAAAATCGTTAAATTGAAATGAGATAAACAAATAATTTTTATAACTAAAAATTAAACTATAATTTACCATGTTCCAATCAATGGTTCCAAAAACATGATATATGTCAATGAAATTTATACCTTTGAAGGTATACCAAAGTTTATAAATTTAAAATATATTGGAAAAAATACTAAAGTACTAAGTATTATATAAATTTCAAGACCCAAGTTCAACCCATAAAGGATAGTGTTGAGCATTTTAATTTAAAAATTAAGAGTTAAAACTACATTTAATGTGAATATGGAAGAGTTGGATATGTAAAACCAAAACATGGTGCTACTCATAGTCTAGATAATCACACTATCTCTCAATAACATCTCTTTTCATATGGTCAATTACTTCAGTAATTATTGATGATGTTAACTTAAAACCATGTTATAAAATAGGAACTGACCTGCCCAATGGATATTGAAAATATATTATCGTACTAACATAATTATAATATCTCTATATTACTCGAAATATAATTGTAATTCATAATGAAATAATGAAGTGTTAGGAAATAATTGCAAAAGTAATAAAACCCAACTCCAATTAACTAAAGGGATTAGAATTAATAGATACAATCCCTATTAAATTATGTCAATTTTCACATAGAAACTACACTTTTATGAAATCTATGAGATGATTTGAAAAATTAGGAAATAAAAGAATAAAAAAAATAAGTAGTAGCCTAGACATGCTGAGATTGATCCTATACTAGTAAATACAGTCTAGTTTCATCACTTTTGGTATATATCATTGTGAGTGGAAGCCTCATAGTTTCATCTATAGTAAATGGTATTATTGTTATATTAACATGTATCATTTATATTTTCTCACATTGAATCCTTAATACATGATAAATTCTCCCCATATCTTCTCTATATAATTATATCTTTATCAATTTGATGTAGACACCTCCTTGATAAAGATATGTGATAAATCCCATGTTTTAAAACACTTGAAATTCCCCCAAAATATATTAACTCATTTAATGGGATTTTCTTGGCCAAGCATATTATTATTTTTAAATATATTTACCACAACATGGACTAAAAAATATCATGCATTTTCTAACTAAATAATCACATGATGATGTTAAAAAATCCTCAAGACACTACTATATCATAGCTCATACATAAAATATATGTCTCTCAAAATGAAATAGAAATATAACAATGAATTTTTCAACAGGAATTTCCATAACTTTTTTCCCTTCATCATTCATGTAGTGATTATATTCACTTTCATGTTGTATTAGAGTTTTTTTTCTATTTTATATAATAATTATGAGCCACAGAAATTCCTTGGGTTTTATATAGTTTTTTTGAAAATAAATAATGGAAATAAACATTGGTTGTTTTTAAAAAAAATATATGTTTTAAATGAATTCATCTGTGTGAAACCTTTTAGCTTTGTCATCATGAATAAATGACATGGCAAGGGAACAAAGGTGGTACCATGCTAAATTCATTGAAATTTTTTTTAGTTGAATGTCATTTGGGGGAGATGTATTTTTCCTTAGAAAGTATCATGGAATTTAGCAAATTTCAACCTTTCACCCCACTCTCATACCCCCCCCCCACTCCATTGACTAAAATTTGGGCTCTACCTCTATAAACATCACCCTCTCTCTCTATATATGTTTTTAGTGTTTACCATTTTATGTGTGAATTTTTGTGTTGGCCTTAATAGAGATAATAATTGCTGAAGACTTATTTAAATGTATTTTTTTATAATTTTTATTAAGGTTTAATATTTATTTCGTTTTTTAGTTTTATGTAATTTTATTTATTTTATTTACTTTTATGTTTAGTTAGTTAGATATAATTTATACATAATAGTTAACATTAGTAAGTAGATTTTTATTATTTAATTGTGTGTAGGTTGTAATTAATTTATAATTAGTATTAGTAATGGAGTTATTAGTATAAATATATTACTAATTAGTATGAAATAGTTGTATTAAAATATTAGTGACATAATAATTATATAATTAATAATTATTGAAGAAATCAATATGAAAATAAAATTAACTAAAATTAACTAATAAGTAATTTTATAGTAATTAGTAATTATTATTAATTATAAGAATAATAAGTATTAGTGAAATAATTATTAACTATTAATTAAATATTAATAAATTATTACATAACTAATAATTAAAAATGGTTAATGAGTGATTATTGAATGAATAACTAATTAATAACTAAGAATTAATTTTATATAAAATAACAATTAATTATGTATTAAATAATGTTTAACTTCAAATTTATAAATAATTAACTAATGATTAATCAATATTTTAATAAAAAATAAATCATAATTAACTATTTATTAACTTTTACATAATCATAAATTAACTACCTAATAACTATTAAATATCCAATGATAAACTAATGATAAATTAATGATAAAGTAATTATTTTTAATTCATTAACTAATGAATAAAAAATTATTATCTTAGGAATATATAATGAATATAAAATAATTAAAATATGAATAAATTATGATCAAATAATTATTAAATAATGATGATTTAATTATTAACTAATACTTAACTAACAATTAGTCAATCATTAAAAAATAATTAACCTAAAAGAAACTATTAAATGACTATGTTTTAAATAATGAATAAATATTGATTAAAATGACTAATGAAAGATTAAATTAGGATTATATAATTCTTAAATAATGATTAAAAAATGATTAAAAAATGATTAAGAAATTAATATTTAACATTTAATTATTAATTAACTATAAAATAACTACTTACTATCTATTAATTAATTAATGTTTTAAAAATTATTAACTAATTAATAATGAGTTATTATATAATTATTATTAAATTTCTAAGGAGTGATTGACATATTATTAACTAATTATTAAGTAATGATTATCCAATAAGTAATTAATGATTAACTTTTAATTCACTCTTAAATAACTAATTAATAATTATTATTTAATAAATTCATAACCAATGATTAATTTGTGATTAAAGACTTATAGATAATTTTTAAGGAATGATTAACTGAGGATTTAGTAATTTGTAACATAGGGTTACAAACCATTTACCAAAAAATTAAGTAATGATTAACTAATGAATGACTACTGATTAAATGATGATGATGTAATGATTAACTAATGATTAACCAATAATTAATTAATTAATAATTAATCATTAACTAGGATTTAAATATTATTATACTATTGATTATCTATAAATTAACTATATAACAACTATTAATTAATAAATTATTAATAAATGATTATCTAATTATTAAAAAGTGATTGTTGAATGATTAATTTATGATTAATGAATGATTAAATTAAGATTAACTAATTCTTATATATTGACTATGTAAAGATTAATCAATGATGAAATAATTATTCAACCAATATTAAATAATTCATAATAACTAATTTAGTTCAATGTAACATAGGATTAACTTATGATCGAATATGGATAACTAAATAAAAAAAGGCCTCATAGCAAACTTGAATTTTCACTCATGTGGGGTCCACTTTAGATGATTCACACCTTTAAGAAGATTATTATTTGTAATATGAAACATTATTTTCAATATTTAGAATATTATAGCACATTCTCAAATTATTGTAAAGTAATTATTGTGTGGTTACCAGAGTAATGAAATCCCAGTCTATATACTACAAGTGGATGTCAATCTAGAAGAGTTGTACTTAGGGGTAATAACCATAAAAATAATGAATTGAGCTTTTTCATGATCATCACCAAGTATACTATAATGTTCCTTAATATGCACATGGTTTGACACTCTCTAGGGATATGCATTAGATTATTCACATTGTCTAAATAAACTACTAGACATACCTTTAAGAAGATTAAAATTTATACTAAAAAATATTAGAATCATATTTTAGGATATAATAAGGCATTATAGAATTTCAATAATTTTAATATTTTGTAGTTATATAAGAAATTAAATATCTATGTAGATACTACAAGTGGATTTAGCTCTTACATAGTTTTACATAGTGGTAATAACACTAAAAATGGTGCATTGGGATTTGACTCGATTTTCACATTTGTACAACCATAGAACTTGATAAAAACCTAGTTTGACACTCCTGAGTGATATGATTTAGATGACTCTCATTGACTTTATAATATATTGAAAATACCATTAGGAAAATTAAAACATGTGCTACTAAATATTAGTGTCAACTTTTAGGATCTAAGAATAGATTATAAATTTTTTGTAATGTAAATATTGTATCGTTATATGAGAAATTTAATCCCTATTTGTATACTAAATGTAGATGTGGCTTTTGGAAAATTTTACCTAGGGGTAATAACCTCGAAAATGGAACATTGATATTTGACTTATCCTCACCTAATTCACAACAACGGGCCTTGTTGCACACTAGGTTTAATGATCTTGGGGGTATATTCTTTAGATGATTCACACTATGTTTATACATCTACTAACATACACTACTGGAAATATAATATATACTAATGGTTTCAAACCATTTGTATAAGCATCAAAACTGTTAGTATACTATATACCAATGGTTTTGCAAACCATTTGTTAGTAAGCCGTTGTCAAAAGCCTATATCAACAGTTATTCTCAAACTGTTGGTATATGGCAGTGTAAACTTTAGTATGCCAATAGTTTTATAGAAATTTTTGGTATATATTTATACCAATGGTTAATAAATCATTGGGATATATAGTTTACGTATATTTTACCAATTGTTTAGAAACTATTGGTATATAGTATTACCAACTGTTCTTTAAAACTGTTGGTAAAAATATTCTGGAAATACACTTTAAAAAATGGTTTTGAACCATTGGTATAGTGTATTACCAACAGTTTATTCAAATTGTTGGTGAAACTATTCTCAAAATACACTTTACCGGCGGTTTTAAACTATTAGTATAGTGTATTTTCAGAAAACAACACAACAGCCAGCATAGTATCCATCCATCCTCTCTATTTCATACACATGCAAACACACCTGTAAACAACACTTAAAATAAAACAAAACAACACCTGTAATAACACAGAAAAATACCAAACTATTCCAACCATGACATGTATCACAACATAGTTTTCCCCATTTCAATCTTCACGTGACAACCACTCTTCCAACTAACCCATTTCAATTTCTTTGGTGCATACATCTCATAATGGTGAGAGGACACTCACATTTCAGAGAGCCCATGATAGTCAGAGTTACATTTTGAGCATCTAACTATGGGGGTGGGGGTGTCCAGGGGTGGGGGCCGTCCAAGGGGGTGGGGGTGTCTGCGGGGGGTGAAGGGGGTGTCCAGGTAGTGGGATGGTGTATAGGGGGAGGGGATGTCCATGGGGGTGGGGGTCCAGGGGTGGGGGCTATCCAGGGGGAGGGCGGGCTATCCACATGGGTGGGGGACTTTCCAGGGGGTACGGGGTGTCTAGGGGGGTGGGTGGGCTGTCCACGGGGGTGGGGGTTGTCCAGTGGGGAGGGGTGTGCAGGGGGTGGTTGGGCTGTCCACAAGGGTGGGGGATGTCCAAGGGTAGGGGTGTCCAGGGTGTGGGCGGGCTGTCCACAGGGGTAGCGGGGTTGTCCAGGGGGTACGGGGTGTCCAGGGAGTGGGCGGGCTGTCCACAGGGGTGGTGGGGCTGTATACAGGGGTGGCGGGGCTATCTAGTGGGGTAGGGGTGTCCAGGGGGTGGGCGGGTTCTCCACGGGGGTGGGGGACTGTCCAGGGGGTACGGGGTGTCTAGGGGTTGGACAGGCTGTCCATGAGGGTGGTGGGGCTGTATATGGGGGTAGGGGATGTCCAGGGGTGGGCGGGCTGTCCACGGGGGTGGGGGATGTCCACAGGGGGAGGGGTGTCTAGGGGGTGGGTGTGCCATCCACGGGGGTGGTAGGGCTGTCGATGGGGGTAGGGGGTGTCCAGGGGTGTGGGCGGGCTGTCTATGGGGGTGGGCGGGCTATCCACGGGGGGGATTTCCAGGCGTACAGGGTGTCCAGGGGTGGGTGGGCTATCTACGAGGGTGGAGGGGCTGTCTAGGGGGTACGGGGTGTCCAAGGGGGTGGCCAGGCTATACACGGGGGTGGGTGGGCTGTCCACGGGGGTGGGGGCTGCACAGGAGGGAACAGGGTGTCTAGGGGGGTGGATGGGACTGTCCAGGGGGTACGGGGTGTCCAGGGGTGGGCCGCCTGTCCACGGGGGTGGAGAGGCTATCCAGGAGGTTGGGGTTTCCAGGGGTGGTGCAGGCTGTCCACGGGGGTGGGGGTTGTCCACGGGGGGAGGGGCTATCCAGGGGGTGGTCGAGCTGTCCACAGGGGTGGCGGGGCTGTCCAGGAGTGTTGGGGTGTCCATGGGGTGGGGGGATTTCTAGGGTTGGGGGGATGTCTAGTGGTATGAGGTGTTCAGGGGGTGGGCGGGTTGTCCAGGGGGTGAGGGTGCTGTCCAGGGGGGGTATGGAGTGTCCAGGCGGGTGGGTGGGTTGTCCATGGGGATGGCGGAGCTATCCAGGGGGTAGAGGTGTCCAAGGGGGTGGGTGGGATTTCCACGGGGGGTAGGGGCTATCCACGGGGGGAGGGGCTATTCAGGGGGGTGGACAGACTATCAAGGGGGTGGGCGGGGCTATCCAGGGGTGTACGGGGTGTCCAGGGGGTGGACGGGCTGTCCATAGGGGTGGTGGGGCTATCCAGAGGGGTAGGGGGTGTCCAAGGGGGTGGGCGGGCTATCCACGAGGGTGGAGGGGCTATCCACAAGGGTAGTGGGGCTATCCAGGGGTTAGGAAAGTCCAGGGGGATGGGGGGCTGTCCACGGGGGTGGGGGCTGTCCAGGGGGTACGGGGTGTCCAGGGGGTGGGCGGGCTGTCCACGGGGGTGGCGGGGCTGTCTAGGGGGGTAGGGGTGTCCAGGGGGTGGGAGGGATATCCATGGGGGTGGGGGTTGTCCACGGGGGGAGGGGGTGTCCAGGGGGTGGTTGGTCTATCCACGGGGGTGGAGGGGCTGTCGAGGGAGGTAAGGGTGTCTAGGGGGTGGGTGGGCTGTCCACGGGGGTGGGCGGGCTGTCCATGGGGGTGGGGGTGTCCAGGGGGGTATGGGGTGTCTAGGAGGTGGGTGGGATGTCCACGAGGGTGGCGGGGATGTATAGGGTGTGTGTGTTGTCCACAGGGGTGTGCAGGCTGTCCACGGGGGTGGGGGCTGTCTAGGGGGTGGGCGGGGCTGTCCAGGGGGTATGGGGTGTCCAGGGGGTGGGCTAGCTGTCCACAGGGGTGGTGGGGCTGTCCAGGGGGATAGGGGTGTCCAGGGGGTGGGCAAGATGTCCACGGGGGTGGGGAGCTGTCCACGGGGGAGGGGCAGTCCAGGGGATGGGTGGGCTGTCCACGGGGGTGGTGGGGCTGTCCAGGGGGTTGGGGCTATCCAGAGGCGGGGGTGTTTTCCAGGGGGTGGGGGTTGTCCAGGGGGTACGATGTGTCCAGGGGGATGAGCAAGTTTTCCAGGGGGTGGGTCGGGTTGTCTAGGGGTATGGGGTGTCCAGGGGGTGGGCGGGCTGTCCACGGGGGTGGAGGGGTTGTCCAAGGGGTAGGGGTTTCCAAGGGGGTGGACGGGTTTTCCATGGGGGTGGGGGGATTTCCACAGGGGGAGGGGCTTTCAAGGGGGTGGGTGGGCTGTCCAGGGGGTGGACAGGGTTATCTAGGGGTATGGGGTGTCCAGGGGGGTGGGCAGGTTGTCCACAAGGGTGGCGGTGCTGTCTAGGTGGGTAGAGGGTGCCAAGGGGGGTGGGAAGGTTGTCCACGGGGGGTGGGGGATGCCCATGGGGGGAGGGGCTGTCCAGGGGGTTGGTGGGTTGTCCATGGGGAGGGGGCTATCCTGGGGGTGGGAGGGCTGTCCACGGGGGTGGCAGGGTTATCCAAGGGGGTAGGGGTGTCCAAGGGGGGTGGGTGGGATGTCCATAGGGGTGGGTGATGTCCACGGGGGGAGGGGATGTCTAGGAGGGTGGGTGGGTTGTCCAAGGGATGGGCAGGGCTATCCAGGGGTTGGTCGGGCTGTCCAGGGGGTACGAGGTGTCCAGGGGGTGGGTGGGGCTATCGAGGGGGGTACGGGTTGTCCAGGGGGGTGGGTGGACTGTCCACGGGGGTGGGGGCTGTCCACGGGGGTGGGGGGAGCTGTCCACGGGGGTGGGTGGGCTGTCCACGGGGGTGGGGGCTGTGCACAAGGGGTGGGGCTGTCCGGGTGGGTGGGAGGGTTGTCCATGGGGGTGGGGGTTATTCAGGGGAGGGTTGAATCAGTCACATCAAATCATCAAGTCAAGTTTTATTTTTTATAGATAAAAAAATAAAGATAATGTGACCTACCAAATGAGACATATTCAAGCACAACAAATCAACAAACATCAAAGGTCGGTAATATCAGTCAAAAATGTAACGGATCAATCTGTCCCTCATCGCCCTCACTGTCATCACCATCATCATCATCCTCACCCTCATCCTCATTGTCATCCCCATCATCATCCCCGCCCTCCTCAATTCCCTCATCCTCACCCTCATACTCATCCTCGGCCTTCTCATCGCCCTCCCCCTCTGCCTCCACCTCCTCCTCACCCTCCTCCTCTACCTCGGCCTCCTCCTCACCATCGTCTCGACCAGCACTAGAACTGTCACCCGGTGCACCATATATATAACGCATCGACGACATATATTCATCACAAGCAGTTCTGACCTCTATTGGAAGTGTTGAACATAAAACTTCCATCAGTTTCATGAATGTAGTGTTTGCCCTAGCAGACCGTTCTGCAGTCTCTGTGGACCTTTTTTGAGAATGTTCTACCTATTCCTTAATCTACTAGAACTCGGTGGCACTATAACTCATACCTAAGGAGGTCCAATACCTCATCAAAACTACACTCTTCCTAGGTTGGCAGGGTACTCTACAAGGGTTCTCATCTCCCAACACCCGATGTAAGTGATCGTTTGGCCCAAAATTGTCAGGTTACTAGGCATAAAGAGTCTCTAAAGTTGCCTATTACAAATATAAATAGATTATTAATTTTAAAAATAGAGATTAAAATTTAAAATCTGCAAATTAAAACTTACGATCTGTTACTGAGTCGGTTCATTAACCGCACTTACATCTTTCTTCCTTCTACTCGAGCAAAATAGTTTTGCTCGAGGTACACATCCTTCTATATTCAATTTATGCCTCTACAATGAAATTGAATGTAGGAAACCATAATTAAAAATAGGATACCAATAATTAATTTCATAACAAAAATTATATAACAAATTTATAAATTGAATAAATTATGGAGGAAGTAATAGAAAGTGCAAGTCATAAAGAAAAATTATAAACGGTCATACCTATTACCTCTCATGATCAGGCATCATAGTACGTCCCAATGTGTGGAGGTATTTTTTAGCATCAATGTTTTTTTTATTTCTTCTGGATGATTCTTAAATAAAATTCAATAATTAGTATTAACAAAAAACATGAATATTTTCATTTAAATACCTATAATGTGATTATTACCTTAAATTGGCTAGTCGTCCAATGAGTAATCATCTTTCGATACTCTTCTAACGAACAATCATCCACAACAAGGACCGCCTATAGATCTTTTCCAACTCTAGAATGCCATCCAATATACAAATAGTGCTTTTAAGCTCTCCAAATCTCACCTAAATCCTTTATACATGCTGGTCGTGCACCCTCACCATCGGGGAAATTAAACCGAAGTTGACATGAAAAAAATTAATTCATATAAATATAAAAAATAAAAAATTGTATTAAATATAACATATTTTTTTACCCATATCTCTGCCCAAGAATTATCCTTGATTTTATTTGAAAACTGTCTTCATGAGAGCGGGCTGACAGGAATGATGTTGGAGTATTTGGAAAGCATCGCCAAAAAACTCCGAAATTGTTTCCCTGATTTTTCAATCATTTGACTATCTTCATTATAGTCCACCATCAACTGTGTACGGCGGTTCCACACCACATGCATGCGTGTAAACCCTAGCCCTTGACTCCTATCAGTAGATGCATCTATTATGAAATAAAAACAAATATTTTATCAATACATGTTATAATGAAAATAAATAATGGTGTAAAAATTTGTTAGGGTTGTATAAGTATAACTGCGGTAGTCTGATCAATGGGCACCGTTGGATCTGCAGAAACTAAAGGAACACCATGTACAAGTGGAGTGGGTCCCAATGTATGCTCCGCAAGGATAGACTCTGGCAGAGTAGAAGTCGAAGAAGATGAATTATAAAAGCCTAGAGAGAAGGAAGAAGAAGTAAAATACAAATGATAGGGATGGCTGGCCGAATACTGGATAGGGAGTGGGAATAATCATCGAATATGGTATAGATGGTTGAAGCATCTCAGATTTAAAGGGTGGTGAAAACATGGGAGGCCCAAATATCTCATATGTCTCTAACGACTCACTGGGATCAGAATGTGGGATGTGTGGTATGTCAGTGGAAGGGGCAGGGTCTAATCGGATACACTGACCAAATCGTCTAGCTCTCATACCACCCCCCTCATACGAACACCCTGAGTACTAGGACCACTACTAGGCTGCTAATCAAATAATTGTCTCCTAATAGATGGATCCTACAAAAATATTGATAAAAAATTAATCACATGACATTATATATTATTTAAATATATATATTTGAAATAAAATACTCACTACAGGCACTAGTGGTGGAATGCCCAGCTCAGTCATGTGACGATTGTTGTCCATCATCTGTTTTTGTCACCTCTCTTCAATTGGTTGCATTTCCTGAATTTGAAAACAAATATAGAAGTAATTATAAAAGTATAAATAATGTGTAACCCAAAAAACAAAATAAATGGTAGAGAATAGGGGGATTCATGGATAATTTAACTATCCATTGTTTTAAGTGAGCTTGAACAGATATATAATGAATTCAATAAATCGTACAATATGTAATAAATAAATTTAATTTTTAGTAGGATGGTTATTTACTAAGTGTCATAAGTATATTAAAATCATGGAACATTTATTCTACCAGATTCATAAGGGGTAAAGCAGTTGTCAAAATTAAGGAAAATTTTAATTTCTTTAGATCAGGTAGATAATGCAGGTTTCTATACATTTTTTGTAGAAGAATACAAACCATCATGTTCATTAACTAGTAAAATGTTAAATAGAGTTCTTAAAGTTATACTAATTTTATACAAATCACATTTGAATCATTGAAATGTTCACCAAGTTAGGAATATTGGTTTCATAGGTTTGAATATAGTTCAATTCCAAATTAGAAAATACAATTCAAATAAGATTGCAACTAATAAACATTGAAAAATCACATAATGGTCAAGTGGGATACAACATATTTGTAATCAATATTAAATCAATTTGAATAGTACCCACCTTAACAACCCAAGTTGAGGTAAACCAAAAGAATTGAGAACATGAATAGATGATTTTATATATTTCTCATCACAACTTCAGGTTCACAGTAAACTCTGACAATTGAGCTATTGGAGTCATGAAAATTAATAAATGGATCATTTCCAATGGTATTAGGGATGGTTTCAATTCCATCATCACCATCATCAAAAATATTTCTTGGAATTACTTCAAAAATGACACCAAATTTAGTTTGAAGATGGTCTTTGACATAAAAAAACTTGTTTCGCTATTGATTCCAATACATATGGTTCATCGGTAGCAAGAGTAAGAGTCATATCAATTACTCAAAATCCATAATCATTAATAAATGTGATATGCCTCATCATTGAATCAAACCACTTTCATTTCATCATCGTGACTCTTCCATGAGAATTATAATCCAATATTAGTATTTTTTTCAATGACTCCATAATAACCTACATTTTCAAATTGCGGTTTACTATCTGATGCACTAGCATAACAGTCTGTTGTGGCAATAACCATAAAACTATCATGTTGTGTTCTCATGTTCTTTTCCCGTTTAGTGATAATAAATTTGTACCCATTGATAATAATTGATTTACAATCACGAACCACGGTATTAGGACCAAAAGCCAAAGCTCTTATTTCCTCAGAGACAGAGTCAGCAGGCAAACTCAATACCTAAAATATAAATGAATATTAAATTTAATTAAATATTGTTTTAATTATTTTATATAGTAATATTATTATCTTCAATTTTAACCAAGAAGAAAACTCTTTGCAATGCAAAGGCTCCCTCCTTCTCAAAGATAAAGAATGATTCTTTATATTTATCATTGCTTTATGTTCCCTGTAGATAAAAATAGGAATAGTTTAATAGATATATATATATATATATAAGATATACATATTTAATTTACATACAAGATGTAGTCATCAAACAAATCACATTTGGACAAAATTGTGTGATGTGCCATCTCCCTCTCTTCAAGGATTAATGTCGTCAATGTATATAATCCAAGAATTCCTCTTATTTGAGGAATTGATGGAAAACTGGGTTCAATTTTCTCATATTTTTCTTCTTCGTTTTTCATTGGTTTGTTCATTCTTTTAGTAAGATCAGATAAATACATAGAGCATAAATCCATACATTCTTGAGCCAAGTAAATATTCACGATAGAACCTTCAGGATGATTCCTATTACAGACATAAGACTTTAATGTGTACATATTTATTTCAGTTGGATACATCCAATGAAAAAAATAGGTCCTCTGAGAAGTATTTTAGTTGGAATATGGATAGTTAGATGCAGAATGCAAGTGAAAAATGATGAAGGAAATATTTTCTCTAACTCGCAAAAAATTAATGGGGCATCTTCCAACATTTTTTACAAGAAAGACTTGGAAAACTTCTTCACACAAAGATCTCTAAACAAATGTAACAACTAAATAACAGCCACCCTTACATTATTGGACAAAAGATGATGAATTAATATTGGAATCAACTCATGTAGAAGGATGTGATAATCATGAGTCTTCAAATATTTTAGCTTCAACTCTCTTCTGTTGACCCATTTAGACATGTTGCTTGAATAACCATAAAGAACTTTAATAGTCTCTAGAACTTCTAGAAATTTATTGTTTTCTATAAGTGTCATCACATAAGAATCACATGGAACTTTCCATTTATTTTCACTGATACGCACAAGATTCAATTCTGCTCTGATGCCCCAATCCACCAAGTCACGCCAAGACCGTAAATCCTCTTTTGTCTTTCCCTTAACATTTAGAAGAATCAAAAGTAACATTTCACATATATTTTTTCAATGTGCATTACGTCTAAGCAATGAAGTAACAAATTGGTTGACCAATAAGGAAAATCAAATAAGATACTTCTCTTCTTCCAATTGTAACAGGTTTCAGTGGAAACATTATTTCTCTTTATAGATTTCATTTGACCCTTCCCGAATGAAAAAACTGAAATATTTCAATTAATTAATCACATCAATTCCAAAAATACACTGAGGTGGATCATCGGTCTCCATAGTATTGTAAAATCTTCGATGATTATTTCTATATGGATGGTCCATTGGCAAGAATCGTCGATGTCCCATAAAATTGAAACTACAATGATGTTTCAGTCCTCTAGAACATATATTCTTCATAAAAATAGGACATGATAGTTTTATCTTCATGATCCATCCTAAAATAATTGCATAAGCAGGAAAATCATTGATCATCCACATAAGCGTAGCATGAATATGAAATATGTCTTTCGAACATGCATCGTATGTGTGCACACCCACATCCCAAATAAGTTTCAACTCTTTTATTAAAGGTTGCATGTATACGTCTATATCATTACTAGGTTTAGAAGGGCCAAATATGAGTATACTCATGAAAGTGAAAGGTTTTTTCATACACAACCATGGGGGAAGATTATAAATGTGTATAAAAACCAACCATGTGTTGTGCGACGTAATTATCTACCCAAACGAATTAAAACCGTCACATGAATGACCCAACCTCACATTATGCACATCAACTGCAAAATTAGGATATCGAGCATCAAATCTCTACCATGAAAATCCATCTGCTGGGTGAACCAACTTATCCTTAATCTTGTTTCTCTTGGTATCATTCCATCACATTTTTATTGATATTTCATCAAACATAAAATGATTATGGAGTCTGGGGATCAATAGAAAGTGCCAAATTACTTTCTGTGGCACACATAATGGTGTTACATTAGCTTTTGGCTTCCAGCGGGATGTGCCACATTTTATAAAATCATTTTGTTCGGTAGTTTCCTCCCAGAACAAACTATAATCTTTCGGGAAAGCATGAATTTTGTTTCTTGAAAATCCAAGTTCCTCAACTAACTTCCATGCCATATAGTGGTTTGAGGGAATATTTGTATCATATAGAAGTAAGTCCTTTAAGAAGGTAAGAATTTAATCGATGTCAGTATTAGAAATTCCATACATAGTTTTCCCATGAAATAGTCGGATTAAAAATTACAAATTTTTCATTTTATTGCATTTCCAATATACTAGAGTCGTGGCAGCATCATTCAATTTTTTCACCCTAACAACATCATCATTTTCATTAGACGCATCATGTGTGATCATATAGAAATCTTCTTAGGTTGGAATCCTTTCTTTTTTCATAATGACAATTAAATGGAAACCAGTCATATAACAAATTCTCCAATTCAGTACTCTCATTTGGATCATTAGAAATTTG
Source organism: Viscum album (assembly GCA_963277665.1). Classification (NCBI taxonomy): domain Eukaryota; kingdom Viridiplantae; phylum Streptophyta; class Magnoliopsida; order Santalales; family Viscaceae; genus Viscum; species Viscum album. Next base: position 1,718,487,022 of record OY728126.1, read on the forward strand.
AGATTTTATTTTCTCCCCATTGTGATACCACAAAGAGTGGTTTTTTGGAAAACTATATTTGGTTATGTGGTAGCTGAATTCTTCACAACTCAAACAAGGTCTTCCAACACAATTATAACAAGGGCGGTGTATGTGACCATTATCTGAAGAATTTTGAAATGAAAAATCTAAAAATCTCTTCAAATTGTTTTGAAAATCACTTGAAATCTGATCTTTTTCATACATACAACTTCTATCCATTCTATAAAAAAATTGTTATAAGTAATTTCATAAAAATAAATTCAGTAAGATTAAAGTTTCATCGAAAATATATTTAAGTAAACAAGAATTTTTCACTTTATATGAAACCATAACTGACACACTACTCTATATGAGAATCATAATATAAAAAGACAACAAAATACTATATTTATAACAAAATATCTTTGAATAACTATACATGAGTGTACAAGAACATGTACACTTGTGGAGGAGAATTATTCAGGAGTTGAGTAAATTTTAGATCAAAGAAATTTTAAATTTTAGTAGATTATTTGAGTGATCACATACACTGCCCAAGGGGGTGGGTGTGTCCAGGAGGTATGGGGTGTCCAGGGGGTGGTGGGGTTGTCCAGGGGGGTCGGAGGTGTCCAGGGGTGGGGGGGTTGTCTAGGGGGGTTGGGGTGTCTAGGTGGGTAGGATTTCCACGGGGTGGGGGGGCTTTCCAGGGGGTACGGGGTGTCTAGGGGGTGGGAGGACTGTCCACGGGGGTGGCGGGGCTGTCTAGGGGGGTCGAGGGTGTCCAAGGGGTGGGGGTGTCCAAGGGGTGGGGGTTTCCAGGGGTGGGGGGTTGTCTAGGGGTACGTGGTGTCCAAGGGGGTGGGCAGGGTGTCCAAGAGGTGGGCGGGGTTGTCCAAAGGGTACGGGGTGTCTAGGGGGTGGGCGGGCTATCCACGGGGGTAGTGGGGATGTCCAGGGGGTACGAGTGTCCAGGGGGGGTGGGTGGGCTGTCCACGGGGGGGTGGGCGGGCTATCCATGGGGGTGGCGAGGCTGTCCAGTAGGGTCGGAGTATCCAGGGGTGGGGGGATTTCCAGAGGGTGGGGTGTCCAGGGGGATGGGGGTGTCCGGGGAGTGGTGGGTGGGTGTCCAGGGGGTGGGTGGACTATCCATGGGGGTGGGGGCTATCCAGGGGGTACGGGGTGTCCAGGGGGTGGGCAGGCTATCCATAGGGGTGGCAGGGTTTTCCAAGGGGGTCGGGGTGTCCAGGGGGGTGGGGGCTTTCCAGGGGGTGGGGGATGTCTAGGGGTATGAGGTGTCCAAGGGGATGGGTGGGCTGTCTAGGGGGGTGACGGGGCTATCCAGGGGGTACGGGGTGTCCAGGGGGTGGGCGGGATATCCACGGGGGGTGGGCGGGCTGTCCACGGGGGTGGCGGGGCTGTCCAGGGTGGTGGTGGTGTCCACCCCCAAACTACGGTCATAAAATTCAATCTCTATCCAATTTTAGCATGATTTAAAGCCTATTATATATGATTGAGAATACTATTGGTGTAAACCATGAATATCATACATATAAATCACAACACGCCCAATTGTAAACACACCACCAAATATCATATGTGGATTGGATTTTATGAGCCATGTTTTGAAGGGACACTACTCATAGAAATATGAGACTTGTTTATCATTAGGTGATATGGAGTTGTACGAATGTTAAATTTGTATGAGATCGATATGGATAGTGGATAAGAACCTGAGTGAGATTTCTTTGCAGAGATCACTTCTTCTTGGAAGGGTAAGATTGAGTGT